>QEPC01012948.1:3175608-3205494 GCA_003113815.1 Sphenodon punctatus | reverse complement strand
GACGCCTGTTCTCCCTCTCCCCCCTCCCTTCCCGTTTCCCTTGTGTGGGCGTTCCCTTTTGTGCCTTTTGGCTTCGTTTGCCCTCAGGCGGCCATGTCTGTGTCCCGCCCCTTCCCGGGGGATTCTTGGTGTGCTCACCACGGCTGGGATTCGGCGTAGCGTCTGTTGCGCTGCCCCAGTCCGTGATCTGGCAGCCCGTAACGTCTGAAATCACTCCATGAAATGGCTTCATGGTCTAGGTGGGCTGCTATAGGGGGAAAGTCCCCTGGGATCCCCTAGTTTCACCTCTGTATTTGGCACTCTTTTGATCTCAGTTGGCACTGGTGTAGAAGACCATACAAAGTACGGGGACACAGACTGGGTATGTGTCTGAAGGATATTTTCAGTGTGGCCCAGCTTTTAAAATATATGTGTAAATTATTGTTTACCACTGGCTATTTTGACCCTATAATTCTCTTAATTTCAATACAATGGTGGCTAAGCCACAGGCAGGAACCGCGTCTATTTCTATGTTCTGTACAGCACCAGGTCACACTACTGGCGCTATATACATGTTTATAATAATTTATTATTATTATTATTATTATTATTAATTAATAGCTTGAAATTATGTTCACAAAATGTCAGCTGTGAAATACACATTAATAAACTGAAGCAAGCGAGCATTGTAGTTCAATAATTAAATTAGTTCTGTGTGATAACTTGAACCCCTCCACTTTTCAGAACATACTAGTTCTGTGCAATACATGGTTTCCTTACTCTGCCTTGGGGGGGGAGATGAAAAAAATATGTTATTTTCTGTTTCCAGCACTTTGATAGAAAATCTCTAGACATCCATATGTCAAAAATACACTTACACATATTACACATTCTAATGAGCAGCTGCAAAAGCCTATAGCTATTAAAGGTCAAATGGAGAACATGCCACGATGGAAAATCTAGAAATAAAGATAATTTCTTCTGCTTCGATTATTGTAGGCACTATGAGAAATAATAATTAAGGAAATACTGTACTCTGCAAGCACAGAAGGACTACAAAGAAATTAACACTATAAATAGATAGCTTTTCTGTGTTGTAAATCTCTGAAATCCTATAGTATAGGTAAGTTTTCAGTGTCATTTGCCAGCCCACCAAGTCACAAAGTTAGTAGCCTTTGTTCTTCTAAAATTACAAACACAGCATTGTCCTGCCACTCAGTCAGTGTAAAAATCATTTACCCTTTCAACAAAGAGATTTTTGAAAGTCAAAAGCTAGCACTAGCTACTGTTTCATCATACACCAAAATAACAAGTGCTAAAATATTCCATCTCACACATATTAAAGGAAAACTGTGCCACCATATTGCACACAGTTTCTACCAAGCTCCGTGGGAAAAGTTTGCCCTTAGAAAATAATTTTCTTCATGAAGTAGTGAAAAAACCCTGAACAACTCATCAAGAAAGTAATCATTACTGGGAACAAAGAGGAAGAAATGGCATTATAACCTCACTGAGGAATGTTACCGTCATTTAATTAAACTAGCCCCCCCCCCAATAATAATAAGTTAAAGCACCTCATTTAAATACACAAAAGCTGGTACATCGAAAGGAAGACTGAAAATCTAACTAGTGCTCCATCAATATTAATTTGGGAGATATTTAAAACAATTACCTAGAAGTAGGGGTGTGCAATTCATTTTTGTTATTATGATAACAAAAATGAAAATTCCAGTTATTGTAATAACAAAAATGACAAATAATTATAATGAAAATAAATTTTTGTTTTTTAAATAATGGGGGGGAAATATATTTCTGGCTATACCTTTTTTGTTTCTTATTCAATTCTGATGAAACCTGGGGAGATTGTATCCCCAACAGAGGGCACTATATGCACCAAATATCTGAAAGAAATGAATAAGCAATTTAATAAAGCAATTTTTGAAGCAATTGAATGTTGTTATTTTAAGAACAGCTGCATACACATTCATGGCTATAACGTCTTTACCTTCCATTCACTTTTCATGAAACATAAGAAGATAATGGGTATTTTCAGACGTTACGAGATCACAGTCAACCACAGTGAACCACGGTCAATCCCGCGGCACGGCCAAAGTGCCCTGAACGTCTGTTTCGTGGGCGCCAGATGTTCACCACAGTCAATCCCCTCCAGGGGTCAAAAATAACCACGCTTCCGGAGCTGCAGCCCGAACCATCTCCGAAAGCGTGGTCAAAGTTTCCCCTATTCCCACCGGGAAACAAAAAAAAGGAACGACTGAACAGCAACCACCGGCCGGAATCAAGCAACATGATTCCCAGACGGGGACAAAGCATGCAGCATCGCTGCCAGGAAACAAGCAACAACACATACCAGGGACGGATATTTAAAGGGCACACAGCAGCAGGGGGATGTGGCGGGATGGAGCGAGGCGGAAGGGAGTGGAGAGCAGAGGGCAAGAGAGCAAGGCAGGAGGAGGAGGAGGAGGAGGCGGTGCAGGTGCAGGCGCAGACGGAGGAGGCGGTGGTCATGCTGCACATGGAGGCGGTGGAGGGACAGCAGTAGCAGCAGCAGCAGCAGCAACAGCAGCAGCAGCAGGAGCAGCCAGGATGAGCCACCCCGGCGCCTTCCAAGTGCTTTGAGCATGGTCCGGGATCGTCGTAACATCTGTTGCGCTGCCCCGGGCCGTGGTCTGCCGGTCCAATTCCCTGCCGTGGTCCCGCTCCCATCACGTCTGTTTAGGGCCTCTCTCTTGCCCAAGGGGGGTGGTAGCCAGTTCACCACCGTTGGGAATCCACTGTGGTGAATCGGTCGCCCGTAACATCTGAAATCACCCAATGTCCCTCCTCAAGATTACCAATCCTGCAAATTTCAGAAAGGTTGCATAAAGGGTCCTGATGTTATAAGCCATTAAGATGGATATGCATTTCCAGATGTAACATTTTTATATTCCATCCTGTTTACTAGACATTTGGCAGAAATGTATCCCACACCTCCCCTGTCATCTCTTCCAAACTACAGGACAATTTGATAAAGGGGCCCAATTGTATAGGCAATTGAAGTTGTCCCCTTGAAGACCATTATTCAGATAAATAGCAGCACATGCAGTGCCAGTCAGAGACAGGCACCTGGCATGGCAGGGAGAGGGAGGCTGTAGAAGGGAGCAGCCCAACAGACTGACAGACACATTCACTGGCCAATTACTGCATGTTTCCAGCTTTACAGGACCAATTGGTGGTGGCGTCGAGGCAGGCATAGGAAGCGGACCTGAGGCGGGCATAGAAGGGACATAACTGGGAGTTTGAGGGTAGCATCCCAGCAATCAGGAGACATGGTTTACACATCCAGACCTGCTAACTATCATCACAATCACATCCTGCAGCACTGTGACAGACGATATAAGAGAATCTCTATTGACTCTTTCCTATACAGATGCTTCCAACTTCCCAGTAACAAGTGGGGGAGAGATGTTGGGGTGGTCATAGAACAGAATGAGGATATTTGGTTGACATTTCTGCTGGCCAATTGGCATCAGAAACAGATCTTATAACATAGGCTCATTCTCTGCATATGCTGTGCAGGCTTATAAAATTGGAACCCTTTATCACATCTTTCTGATATTTGGCAGAGATGATCCTGAAGGTGTGAAATACAGTCCTGCCAAATTGCATGGACTGCAAAGTTGTTACCGTCAGACATATATTTATAAGTTAATTGCTTATACCACCAGGACCCTTTATCCAATCCTTCTGAAATTTGTCATATATAGT
The DNA here is from genome assembly GCA_003113815.1 of Sphenodon punctatus. Classification (NCBI taxonomy): domain Eukaryota; kingdom Metazoa; phylum Chordata; class Lepidosauria; order Sphenodontia; family Sphenodontidae; genus Sphenodon; species Sphenodon punctatus. Next base: position 3,201,750 of record QEPC01012948.1, on the reverse strand, counting down.
AAACTTGGGGAGGGGTATAAGCTTGCCATGTGTCGTACACATTAGATGGGAGACAAAGAAGTTAAAACCATGAATGTATATGCAGATTTTGCAAAATAGAATAATTCAACAGCTTATAAAATCAGGTTACTTTATTGAATTTTTCAAAAATCTGGTACACATAATGCGTACCATCGGAGGTACAATCTTTCCATGTTTCATGTAAATATTATTATTTTTTCTCTTTTTTTATTTTTTAAAGGTGGTACAACAATAAATAAGCCCCTCTAACCATTTCAATTCAAAATACAATTCCAATTCCGCGCAGCATAATCCATACATTCCCCCAATGAATCATAATCTCTTCTCCAAAGAACCTCCCCTCCCGTCTTCTAACAATATCAGTTAAACTAATTATACTATACAAGTCCCGTACAGCATATTTCCAGTCCGCAATCTTTAACTGACTCATACTCTTCAAATTTTTTGTAATCACCAATTTTGCAGCTTTCAACAAATTTGCTATCATTTCTTCATCTTGCTTAAGTATTTTACCATCCATCATACCCAACAGTACCAACTGAGGCTCCCATAGCACCTTATACCCACATATCTCCTCACATATTAACCATACCTGTTTCCAAAAATCAGAAACCACCACACATTCCCACCAACAATGAAAATATCCTGCTTTGGGCTGTGCAATTTCCAACAAATATCCATACCTCCATATGTCTTAGCAATCTTTATAGGAGTCAAATACCATCTTGTCACATCACTTTATACACATTTTCATTCAAATATGTTGCTTGTGTATACTTAAACAATTTATCCTAAACCTTCCTCCAATCTTCTATCACAATATATTTTATATCTTTTTCCCAAATATACACATAACCAGGTTTAGCCTCATCAAACTCTTCCTTAACCAATAAACTCTTTTTAGCATACCCTTAGTGGGTAGCCTTAATTCTAAATAAATTTCTAAATTAGATTTTTGTCTTAAATATACATTGTCACCTAATTTAGTGTTGATAAAATGTCTTATCTGCAAATATTGGAACGATGGAGGGACAAAACCTTCCAGCGAATCCTTAATTTCCTGCCTTGCCAGAATATTATTATTTTTAATCAGGTCCTAGAAGCAGAACATTTTATTTGTCACCCATAAATCAAAATTCCCCAGTTTACCATCCATATTAAAATCTTCATGTGCCACTACAGATTGAATGGGGGAAATCCCTGGGCATAATACCTTTTTTACTTTTAACCACACTTTAAAGAAAGAATTCATAAAGATATTAGCAATAATTACCCTAGGAATATTTTTCTTTGAGCGCCAAAAAGATCATCCAAATATTATTTATGATAAACAAAAAAGGTACAGCCAAACGTGTGTTTCCCAATTAAACCAATGGAACTTGAAAACGAAAGCAAAAACGAAAACAAAATTTTGATAGTTGCAAAAATGAAAGATTTAAATAACAAAAAGAAAAAACAACAACATGGGTCCTTGGTGCATGCACACCTCTACCTAGAAGTGAAAACTTCCATATCGCAGGAAACATCCTCAGTGGGGGAATATCAGGGAAGCTCCATTGATTCAAGCAAGCACAAAATAGGCTTAGAGCAGACAGAGATGGAGAACCCTCTCGTGAGGAAGTCTTCAATGCCACCATCCCATCCTATTCACAGAATGGGCAGGGAAGGAGCATTAGAGGTAGAGGGTTTCATGTAGAACAGGGAGGGAAGGGGTCATGGCATGATATGCCTGGTCTTCCACTGACCTTACACCAGAGGCAGAAATCAAGACTGGCATCATACCAGGGACCCATGTTCGCTGCATTTTCCTCACTGGTGGCAATGGGGAAAATACCATGAACACGGGTCTCCAGTCATAGTTTACACTACATCTGAGCAGCTCTGTATAAAAGAACCACAACTAGCTCCCTACAGCCACAAATCAGAATCTAAGAGAACAATCTTCCAACCCACTGCAGTCAATGGCAACACTCCTAGTGACCTTAATGATAAAGGATTGTCCTGCCTGTGCTCGTTTTCTCATCTCTTACTTTTCCACAGTACCTGCATATGTTCTTAGCAATCAGTTTCAAGCAGGGTTTTCCCTCTTTCACATTATTTTGCATTCCTTCAAAGTCTGCCCTTTTCAAAATCCAATATCCTACGGTGCTCAGCTTTGAACATTCATTGCCAACATGTCAAATCTGATTCTATGGTGGCTATTTGCCCTTGAACATTCACAAACTTTATCTTATTTTTATACATGGTTTGTTTGCAAGTGCTCAAGCCAAAATACAGTCCATCCTTGAAATATGGCCTTGTCCCCAGAAATTCAGTACATGTACTTTTCCTTCCTATTGTACATGTTTTCACTGACAGAGAAAATGAAAAATCCTATGACTAATGTTTATGTTTACTCCTCACTAGACTATATAAATACTTTCTGCTCTTCAGTTGTTTTGTAGTCTGTTCTTTCTAAAAGGACTACAAAATGTCTGACTTTTGCTTTTTTGACTAGTAAGATGGGTGCAGATTATACATATTTCCTTTCTTCAGATGTGCTTTCCCTCTTTTTCCACATTTCTACAGCCCTTTCTATCAGCATTTAACAGTACATAGCAAACAGTAGATCTGCAAAGGGGAACTGCAAAGTTCTGTAAAAAGAAAGACCCTTTCTTTAGCAGGAGTTGCCATTTATTATTTATGTATTATTTATTATTATTTATTTGACTTGTATCCCACTCCCTCCAGCCCTATGGCAGCTCGGGGCAGCATTTGCGGAGGCTGGCCCAAGACCCAGTCCCCTCTCCCCCAGGTGTCTCAGGTAAGGGAATAGCCTGGGTGGGGCAGATACGTGGGGTGATTGGCACTAAGCCCATCAGTTGAGGAACTGGACACCTGGGGGCGGGGAGGAAGTGAGGGGATAGAGAGAGACACACACACACTCCTCACCACCTGGGCAGCCTCACTGGATCATTGGATCAGACAGGGAACCAATAAAGTATAATGTCCATTTGGGCGGATTGGGAATTACGACAACAACAGTCAGGGGATGGAGAGGAGAGAGTTGCCTCCCCTTATCCCCACCCCCCATGCCCAGTGGTGGCAGGGACAGCCCCGTGCTGTGGGTGGGGCCAACAACTAGGAAGGGATGGAGCCAGCCGCTTTGCCCCTCCCTCAAAGTGCTAGTATACCAGTTTTGGTCAAGGTTCCCTCCCTGATATAGTCACAGGCATGCCCTGACAGTGGCTGCCCATAAGAAGGTATGAGGTAATAGGGGTGCCCTAGAATATAGCAAGGTGTACCCTGAGACACTGGTGATGTTGTATTCAATAAAGTTGCGGCCAATGACCTTTATATATAGGGTGGCCATACCTTCCCTTTAAAAGTAGACACTTATGAAAAATACATGTTGTGGGGCTGCATTGGTTCCAGTGCAGCCCTGCAACATATATTTTTCATAAGCATCCACTTTTAAAGGGGAGGTATGGTAACCCTATTTATATACCAGGTTGTTGTCTTGTAGTCATAAGAACATAAGAACATAAAAAGTACTATACTGGGTCAGACCAATGGTCCATCTAGCCCAGTATCCTGTGTCTGACAGTGACCAATCATGGTGGCTTGGGAAATGGGGGATCCATTCCCTGTTGTTTCCCCCCAGCTCCCGTCATGTTCCCTGATCCTACCTGGCTAATAGCTGCTAATGGACCTATCTTCCAGAAACTTGTCTAAACCTCTTTTAAACTCAGCTATAGTACTGGCCCTTACCACAGCCGCTGGCAGTAGATTCCACAACCCAATTATACGCTGAGTGAAAAAAGATTTTCTTTTATTGGTTTTAAACTTGCCACCCATGAGTTTCATGGAGTGTCCCCTAGTTCTAAACTGCCTAACTGAGTCAGACCAGACCAATGGTCCATCTTAGCCTGGTATTGTCACAACCTGACATGGCAGCAGAGGTTTCAAATTTGGGTCCAAATCCAGCTGTTTGGCAGAGGCCATTCCAATGTGCTACCTGAGACCCTTCCAAGCCCCCAGCTGTGGCCTCCTCCAGGCATGCTACCAGGAATGCTAAAGTGGAGATGTTGGGGATTGAACCTGGGACCTTAGCCATGCAAAGCATGCACTCTTACCACTTGAGCTATGCCCCTTAGCTGAGACGGTAAATGACTGCTCCTTGTTTATTAGTTCCACACCACTCATGATTTTATAGACCTCTATCATATCTCCTCTCAGTCATCTCTTCTCTAAACCAAACAGCCCCAACCTACCAAGCCTCTCCTCATACGGGAGCCCTTCCATGCCCTTGATCATTTTTGTTGCCCTTCTCTGTACCTCTAGTTCCGCTATGTCTTTTTTGAGATGGGGCGACCAGAACTGCACACAATATTCAAGGTGTGGCCGCACCATTGATTTGTATAGAGGCATTATGACATCCTCAGTTTTATTTTCTATCCCCTTCCAAATAATTCCTAACATTCTGTTTGCTTTTTTGACTGCTGCTGCGCACTGCGCTGTGTCTTGTCCACAACCACCCCCAGATCCTTTTCCTGAATGGTAACTCCTAGCTTAGTACCCAGCATAGTGTACTCATGGTTTGGATTATTTTTCCCAATGTGCATCACTTTGCACTTTTCCACATTAAATCTCATTTGCCATTTAGATGCCCAGGCGCCCAGTGTCATAAGATCCTGTTGCAGTTCCTCACAGTTTGCTCGTGTTTTAACTACATTGAATAACTTGGTGTCATCTGCAAATTTGATCACCTCATTCTTAACACCCTTTTCCAAATCATTAATTAATACATTAAACAGCACCGGTCCCAATACAGATCCCTGAGGCACATCACTTTTTACATCTCTCCATTGTGAAAACTGACCATTTAGTCCAACCCTTTGCTTTCCATCGTCAATCAATCAATTTTACTTATTATTTAAAACCATAGGTTATAACAATTTTAAAATTGGCACCTGGCCTATACAATAATATACAAACCAGAAACTGAAATCTTAAAAAAAAAAAAAAAAAAAAGCTCCTTGAAAAATAATACAATATTGAGACTTAGTAAAATGCAAAAAGAGCAATCAAATAAAAGAAGTGCAATATTATAAATGTTCAGTTGAGTGAAGAAACTACATAGCTACATAATTTACTCGGACAATCACTCAGTCGCCTTCCTGCTTAGCCCAGACCAAACCTTGAATCTGCAGCAAAAATGTAATTGGTAAGCCCAAAAAACACAGATTAAGATAGGCAATCCCCTTCTCTATACATGGCCTCTCGTGTTATCTAGATGTGCAACTAGAGAAGTTCTATTTTCCTGGTGACTTATCTAAGCCAATCAGTAATTACCTATTGGTTTGGTTCAACAAGATCCTTTCTGAGGAGTTCCATCTTTAAAACACATACTGCAACCTTCCGTGTAATTTCCATATCCTGATTAGCTAGTAAAAAAGAAATCTGGGCAAGGGTGTCCCAATGAGTTTTATATCTTTTAACCAGTTTCTGATCCATAATAAGACACTACCTCCTATCCCATGACTTTTTAATTTTTCCAAGAGTCTCTCATGAGGGACCTTATCAAATGCTTTCTGGAAATCCAGGTACACTATATCTGCTGGAGCTCCCTTGTCCACATGCTTATTTACACCCTCAAAGAATTCCAACAGATTAGTGATGCAGGACTTACCTTTACTAAATCCATGTTAACTCTTCCCCATTAAGCCTTGGGGCCATTCCTCCGCAATAACCATACACGCTATTGTTTCTGGTGCTTGTTCCTGCAGACATTACTAACACCAAGTAGCACCTACGCATATCCAATAGAACCCCCTTTACTGGGTACATTAGAGGACATCCTTTTTTGTCTGGATTGTCCATAGGGATGTGCACAGGGATAAATTTTGTTTGTTTGTGTCTCCATTTTTTGTGTTTTTTGTCTTTTAGGCTTTCATGGAAATTTACTGCAGCTGATGTACAGAATGCACTTTACACATTAAATGATAAATAATACATAGATAATAGTATATAACCTGTAAAGAAGTGTTTTAAACAAAGAGCTTTTCATTGACAAATCAGCAGTTCCCTATGAATGACAACTCTGAATTTGCACACTCTGGGCTGTGTAATAAAGTGTCTGCATCATGAAGTGCTTAACCATGGCTCCTGCAATCTATCCTACTGTTGTTCTGTTACAGCTTGTATTGGTGGTTTTATACTTTATTAGCCAGCTACCTAACAGCACAAATTACATCAAATCCATAAAACAAAATACAACAAATCAAGCAGGTTCACATCGACTCCTCAAAATGTCCAGTGCCAAATAAACTGACATGAAATGAGAAGTATTTCATGAGACTGCTCTTACCCCCAACATAAATGATCCCTGATTCAAGCAAGGACACTTGTGGACTGGAGAGTAAGACCCCAACAGTCCCTAACAGCAGCCAGGCACTGAGAAAGCACTGAGACTGCAGAACCTGGATCGGATGAAAAAAGAGAGGTAGAGCTGGGTGTCATCAGCGACACCGCACTCCATGATCAGAACCCTGCAGAACCCCACAAGGGAGGTCTCGAGGGGACAACAAGCAATCTCCCATCACCAATCCACTGGGTCCTCCCTGAAAGGAATGAACGGAACCACTCAAAAGCATTCCCACGCTCTCCTGCCAGATCCTGCAGATGTGTAAATAGAACCTCATGATTGACAAAATCAAAAGTCACTGAAAGATTTAACACAATCAACAGGGCACAACTCCCTCTGTCAAGCTCCAGGTGTACATCATCGATCAAGGCCATAAGTGCAGTCTCCATGTTATACTCTGGACAAAAGCCTGACTGAAATGGGTCCAGGAAGCCAAAAGCATCGAGATGAGCCTGAAGCTGCCGGGAAACTACCCATTCAATAACCTTTCCTAAAAAGGTTATTTTAAAAGGTTGTCAGTTTGTCTTTTAGATCATGTTAGAAGTTGTTTCATCTGATAGCGCACTTGTCATTTTAGAGAGTTCCTCTTAGTCCATTTCTTAGCTGACAAACATATCAATCTCACCAAAAGCATTCACATGAGACAAAATATGAGGCCTTTATTCATCTACCATCCATGCTTTGGTTTGCTTTAAATATAGAGTACCGATTGAGCATGGAAACGTTTGCTGTGCCATGCCCATTCTGTGAGTAAACACAGTTTGTCACAAAGGCTGCTTATAGACGAGCGCAGGGGGCGAGCAGAGATCGTGTTAGGAGCAATCCCAGGAAGCTCCAGTTTCTAGCGTGATTTCCAGCACGCATTGCAGAGCTCAAAAATCCAACCCTGCAATGCATCATGGAAATCACGCTGGAAACGGACTAACACACACACCGCTGCACATGAAGAGAGCTTCCCGGGATCACTCCTAATGCTTTCTCCACTCCCAGAAGTTCTCCAGCCCCCCGTGCTCATCTGCAAGCGGCCTTAGTTCACTGTACTCTTTTCAAATAGTAGATTCACTTGAAGAATACCCTTTAAAATGTATTTATTTATTCACATTTTTATGCCACCTCCTCCTGTTTACGCATCTCAGGGCAGCTAACATCATCATAAAAACACATAAAATCACAAAATGTAAAACATTAAAATGACCCAGGCAGAAAAAACCCAACCCTAACCCAACCTCCCCACACCCGTCTCCCTCATCAAAGGCCCAGTGAAACAGTCAAGTCTTACACTGTCTACAGAAAGCAGAGAGGTCTAAGGCCAGTCAGACCTCCAATGAGAGAGTGTTCCACAGCTGTGGTGTGGCCACGAAGAATGCCCCCCTCATAGTCAAAACCTGGGAAACCCAGAGGACCTCAAGGAGGGCACCCCTGGCCAACCGCAGAGGTTGATCCAGGACCCAGGAGGTGACACAATCCTGCAATTATTGTAGCCCAGGCCATTCAGGGCTTTAAAGGTTTTTTGTTGTTTTTTTTGTAAGCAACCCCAAGCTGCTCTGTGAGTGGGAGGGTGCAGGATAAAAGAGTAACAAAATAAATAAAAAATAAAAGAACCAACACCTTGAATTGGGCCCAGAAGACTATCAGCAGCCAGTGCAGAGAACGGAGCACCGAAGTAACGTGCTCGCAACGACTTGTTCCCCTAAGGAGACGAGCCTTCGCATTCTGCACCAGCTGCAGTTTCCAGACCATTACCAGGGGTAGCCGCTCATAAAGCGCATTACAGTAGTCTAGTCTTGAGGTAATAAAAGCATGGATGATTGTGGCAAGGTCTGTGTCCGAGACATATGGCTTAAGCCGTCGTACCAGATGTAATTGGTGAAATGCGCCCTTTGCCACAGCTGCCACCTGGACATCCAGGCAGAGCCCCAGATCAAGGATTACCCCCAGACTATGGACCTGAGACACCAGGGGAGGACGGACCCCATGAATGATGGGGGCCATCACTCCCCCAGCTTTTCCCACAACCATCACTTCCATCTTGTCAGGATTTAATTTCAGGTGGCTTGTCCTCATCCGGTCCCCCACAGCTGACAAACACTGGGTGAGCACCGAGACTGCTGGACCTGGGTCTGATGAAAAAGAGAAGTACAGTTGGGTGTCATCAGCATATTGATGACATCTTACATCAAACCCTCTGACGACCTCCCCCAAAGGCTGCATATACACGCTGAACAAGAGAGGAGATAAAATGGAACCTTGTGGGACTCCACACGTGAGACCCCAGGGAGAAGATGAACAATCACCCAGCACCACACATGAAGTTCTCCCATCCAGGAAGGAGCAGCACCATTCAAGAACAGCCCCACCCACTCCGGCTCTGTCCCGCAACCGAGTCACAAACAACTCATGATCAACAGTATCAAATGCAGCCAAGAGATCTAATAGGATCAACAGGATCGAAAAACCCTGGTCCAACTCTTGGGAGAGATAATCAACCAAGGCCACAACTGCAGTCTCTGTGCCATAACCCGGACGAAAGCCAGACTGCGAGGGAACAAGAAAACTGATTTGATCCAGATGCTCCTGAAGCTGACGAGCCATCACCCGCTCAATAACCTTCCCTAAGGTTCCCAATAACCTTCCCTAAGCTCCACTCTGTGGACTTGGACACACACACATCCTTAAGCAGTGCTCATTTAAAAGAACAGCCTTTGAAATAGGTGCCTTGACAAAGGCTACAGAGCGAATGTGAGATAGGAGGAGGACTAGGTCCTTTCTCAGTCTCCTAATCCACAATGTCTTTCATGCTATTAAGATGTTTCTCCTTATGGATCATCCGAGGAGCCTTCGATAGTGAATTTTCAAGTGCTGAAAATAAAGGGCCCATGATTAGATTCGTTTTTGTGCTTAGGCTGAACCATGGGGGGGCTGTGATTGGTCTAAATGTTATTTATATAATAATAAGATATATTTTACCTAATGGCTGAAGTTTTGCTAGTATGTAATACTTATGAATGCATGGGGTTTGTATAAAGGCAAAGGCTTGGTTCTAAGCAAAACTAGAGGATCACAGCAATAAGCAATGGAGGGCTTCTGTATTCTCCCCATGCAGCTCTCATGAATGATAGCATGCCAGAAGTGGCAGCAACTCTCCTAGGAGCTGTCACCAAGATTATTAACTTCAAAAAAAGAAAACTCTTGGCATTTGTATGTCAGTCAGATAATGCTGAGTCTCCTAGGTGAACCGAGAGAGCTGGGGAGTCTACAGATGTTATACCTTGCCACTGGACTTCAGCTAGATATAAATGACAGGGTTATAGTGCCTCCTTTTAAATATGTCTCTCCTCACTCATTCTTGAGGGTGAGACCCATGAAGTGAAGTGAAGCAATTTTTGTCAACCTAAGGGCATGGAATGAGAGCGTCTGAAAATGCAAGGGATAGAGAAAACATTGCTATCTATAGATTATATGTCATTTACAGATTTCAGCTCAACAGTGATTGAAAATTGGGGGGAAATATAGATTAAAAGTTGTTCTTTTAGTAACATTATGTCATGTTTACAGCCGTGACTTAATTTTTGCATGATTTGATTTTCATTCATATTAAGTGAAATATAAAGCATGAAATAAAAAAGACATAGTACATGATATCATAAACTCAAAACTGTCCCTTTCCTTACCTTTAATCCACCTGAATTCCCAAAATGGAAAGCAAAACTGAGACCGTTGTTCATCCCCCACATTACCATAGGTTAAATCACCCCCTTATGCAGTAAAATCCTTGTTGGGGGAGGGGTCTGGAAGAGGTTGAAGCATTTGCGAGGATCTCTTCATGGAAATCCTTCCATTTAGCCTCAGGTTCCTAGGTCCATATATTGAAGATTTCTTGTATTATCTTTTCTAAGTCAAGCATGTGGTGCTGAAGGAAAAATTATGCACTTCCTGTAGCCTTTTTCCTAGACTACCTACTCAACTCACTTGGTTCTTTTCTGCAAGGGACCCAGATTGGGGCTAGAGGTTAACGATGCATTAGAACGTCCAGAGGGAAAGTCAGGGCAGGGACAAAGGGTGTTTCTAAATGAGCAAGGCTTGGGGTGGGGGGTGGCCATGCAGGGTAGCATCTCATTTAAAAACGCCCTAAGTCAGGAATCAAGCTGGGCCTGGGATGAGGAGTCCGAAGCCACGGAAGACCAGAGCCACATATCAGGGAACCAGAGCAGAGACAGGAACCGGGTCATAAAACAGAACAGGGTAGAGGCTAAGCAGGGGTGACGCCAGAATAAGTCAGAAGCAAACAGGAACACACACAAGGCTGAGGTACACAAATCAGGGGTGATATCCTACCAGTTCAGCCAAACCACTTGTTAAAAGTCTACCAGAAAACATAAAGGGCGATGGGGTGGGGAGTGTGCCACTCAGCTCTTCGGGAACCTTCCAGAACACACAAAGGAAGGTAGTCAGAAAGACTGTGGTGCTCAGCTCTTACAGAACTGATAGTTGATTAGTTAGACTACTTATTTATTTCGTAGCATTTTATGCCGCACCCTCCTGCTCAATAGCAGCTCGGGGCGGCTCACAACTATCACCCCTGCCTGTACACACAAAGCTCCTCTCCCCTATTGCTTCTTGAAAGTGAGGTGCTGTGTTGAAAGGACCAAGGATGTCTCTGTAATTGGGCAACATGAATCAAATCTGAGAGTTCTGTGTTCTAGTATGCAGAGACCTCAGCCCACTTAGTTCTCAAGGCAAACGTACACAAAATACATAATGAATGACAAATTTATTGAACAGGAAAGGAAATAACACAAGAAAGGAAAACTTAAAATCCAAACATTGTTCCACTGAAATAAGGAAACCCTCATTCAAATGAGTCCTTTATCACAGAGAGATTGGCTGCTTTTAGATGTGCACAGTGAACACGCAGCATAAAAACATACTGCGTGTAAATATGCCGCATGTGGGATTTAGGGCACTTTTAGACGAGCGGGTCGCCATCACACGACCCACTCGCACAATATTTAATTACTCGCACAATATTTCAAAATCCCGTAAGGCAGGATTAGACGAGACTGAAGTCCAGGAACATGCGTGTAGAAGGCTGTCGCGCATTGTTTGCAGACCGCTAATTAAATACCTCACAATAAAGTTATTTAATTCACAGTCAGCAAACAATGCATGACCACCTTCTTCACGTGTGATCCCGGACTTCCATCTCATCTAATCCCGCCTTGTGGGATTTTGAAATATTGCACAAGCGAATCGCATGATGGCGACCCACTCATCTAAAAGTGCCCTTAGACATGACATTTCACGTGTTAAATCCAATCGCATTTTCTTTTAAAGCCACAAATTAAATACCTCGACATCGAGGTATTTAATTAACGGCTTTAAAAGAATGTGCGACTGGCTTTAACGTGCAAAATGTCACGTCTAAATCCCACATGTGGCACAGTTACACACAACGTGATTTTATGCAGTGTGTTCACTGTGCATGTCTAAAAGCATCCAGAGTGTGATAATCTAAGTCCAACAGTTGGAGTCCTTTTTGTGGAGAAAAGAGATTGGGTTTAATTGGTGAAATATTTAAGCACAGTCCTTTTCTGGAGAGGAAAATGGGTTAATTCTGTAAATGGTTCTGCATTTGGCGGTGTTGACAAAACATACACAGACATGCGCACAAAAGAGGAAAGAGAGATTAGGAAAAAGGTGGGAAAGTGCTGCCATCAGGCAGAGGCCCTGCAGGTGCAGCTGAATGGCTTGGCAGATAACAACACTGGGATATAGTTTTGTCTCTTTAGTCAGGGACATCATGGGGTTGCCTTTTGCTCCTCTTGGTCACTGGCCCATCTCAGGCTGGCAGGTTTGGTTTGCATAAGTGCTGGATCTTGCCCTAGGACCTGGTTAGAAAAACCATGAAAGAGAGGAGAGGACAAACGGGGAGTAGTGGGTGGGGATGCAAAGAGAGGAGGGGGAAGACAAGCAGAATTCTTGCATGTTGGCTGGTATAAGTGGACTCTGAGGACCAGCTTTAGCAAATCATGTTACATCCGTGGCTCTGCCCAAATTGCTTCCCCGTTGGCCATCTCAGGCTATATTAAGGCCTCAGCAGGTGGCAGGGAGTGCTACAATTTGACTTGTTGCACTACCCCACTTGTGTCCAGAGTGATGTTCTAACGTCAACAACTGGTTCTGCTGAACTGGTAGGATAAACACTCCTGTGGGAAGACCTCTGGGGGAGGGGGGAGGATGAATTACTTGGTGCCTTGACACTTCAGTGAATGTCATGAAGCAGATTCAAGAGTACTAGCCTCCTCTTCTATGGAGTTTTATGTCCTATACTACTTTTCCCAGCCATTTTTATCAGTGAAAGGTCCCATGTGCTTGCACCACATACTTTAAGTGCAACTAACAAAATTAAAAGCTATAAAGAGTGCCTTTCTTTTTCCTTATGCACATGTTGTATGATGTTGCTAACACTTAGGAAAACAAGCAGATTGAGTAATGCAAGCTAAAGGACTCTTGAGAAAATGAGCCTCAACACAGCTTTCTAAACTAGTGGTTTGAAAATGAAAACATTCAGGATAGTGTGCAAAAGACAGGAAAGAGTCCAGGCTGCCTCCTTATATTTATTTTGCTTTTAAACGAGCGTGTCACCATCGCGTGACCCACTCGCGTGATATTTCAAAATCCCACAAGGCGGGATTACACGAGACAGAAGTCCAGGATCATGCACATAGAAGGCAGTCACGCATTGTTTGCAGACTGCAAATTAAATACCTTGATTGTGAGGTATTTAATTCACGGTCTGAGAACAATGCGCAACCGCCTTCTATGTGCATGTTCCTGGACTTCTGTCTCGTGTAAACCCGCCTTGCAGGATTTTGAAATATTGTGTGAGCGGGTCCTGCAACAGCGACCCACTTGTTTAAAAGCAGCCTAAAAGTCTTTCTGCGGTTCCTATCAATCCAATACTTTCAATTTATTTGCCTAGGCAACAGTGTAGCACTGTCAATCCACACTCACAGAGAAACCAGCAGAGTGTCACTGGTTGTGGAGCATGACCGATACCCGACAGTCAGCTAGCACTGCATTTGAAGGGTTTGCAAAATAGAGTGACTAGGGGAGAATTTTATCCATTTGAAATCCAGCAGCTAGCCTAGTAGAACAAGGGGGTTACTACAAGGACACACTCCATAAGTCTAATGACAGCATGCAATTGAAGCCCAAGGAAGGGCAGGTATAAACTGCTAGCAAGGAAGAAGCAATAAGAAAATAATTTAAAGCAGCCTAGTGAATTTGTTACCTGTCTGCCTGTAAAAAGCAGGGCCTATCTTTTCTATTAAGTTTGGCTCTGTCAGCCTTCACTTTCTTCACCATGAGAAAGTAGTGGGGCTGAGAAAAGTATGTTTTTATTCCAGGCTGAAAGAAGCCTGGACTTCACTTCTCTAATGTTTTTCTAAAACACCCGTTTCACTTCTTAATGGAAACACCTTTGGTGCCAAATGCCAAACAAGCTGCAACAGGCTCTCAGTCTGGGATTTCCCATGTCCTTACATCAGGAAACTTTGCCCTTCCAGGGGCCACTTTGGAAATTAGTACAAACTGTGAGGGCGGCATAGAAGTTGGGAACAGGGGTATTCTCAAGAAAAAGAGGATTCTGAATGGATCTGTGCTATTATCTGTCTCCTATTCTTGTGTGCATGCTCTAATCTCTCTCTGCTCACTTATATTTTATATATTTTTTTTTTTAAAACACGTTAGACTATTACACAACCACTTCCGTAGTGTTTCTGACTGAACCATCTTAGTTAAAGGGACAATAAGAGTTGCCTGTTTAATTACCATAAATTTGACCTACATTTTAAGTGAATCAGACCAATAGAAGCCCATTTATGTGCACTTTTGTAAATTCATGTCACTCTGAGTAAAAATCAAATATGGCAGCCCACAATGCCAGCCTTCCCCCACTTAGATTTCAGAAGACTTTTGAAATGTTGTTCGGGATAACTTTCCAAGTCTGAAAAAACAAATATAATTTCGTTGCAATTTGTTTGAGGTTTTCATTAAAAAAAAATTGTTTTAAATTACTTATTAACCAGAGCTCAGTTTTTCAGTGCTTTGGTGTATAAACTGGGTCCAGATCCAGGAACTGGAAAGGGGCTACATAAAAGCTTGCTGGGAGCCATCTTTGACCCCTGGGCCTGAGGGTCCCCACCCCTGCTTTACATAGAAAAGTTGTGAAGTTTTGTTGTTTAATATAGGCAGGTCTCTAGCTGGTGGTGGATAGGGGAAGGGGAGGAAGAAGTGAGTGAAGGACACTCGGCTCTTTGGGAAGGTTTTGGTTTCCCTGGACTCCACTGAGAAGCACATCATNACCACTCCCAACTACTGGTAGCCAGGGGTTTAAGCCCCAACTAGTAAGCATTTATGGCTCTATCCTTTAAACATTTATCAAATTTCATTTGAAGCTAGTTATGCTGCTGGCTTTCACTGCCTCCTCTGGCAAGGAGTTCCACAACTGTATTGTCCATTGAGTGAAAAAGTACTTTTGTTTGTTTGTTTTAAATCTGCCACCATTTAACTTCAGAAAGTGTCCCCTTGTTCTCTTATTGTGAGAAAAGGCAAACAACATCTCCCTATTTACTTCTTCCACACCGCTCATGATTTTATAAACTTCTGTCATATCCCCCCTTAATTTCCTCTTCTCTAAGCTAAACAGCCCTAACCTGTTAAGCCTCTCCTCATATGGAAATAGATCCAACCCTTCTATCATCCTTGTTGCCCTTCTCGGAACCTTTTCCAATTCTATGATATCTTTCCTGAGATGGGGCTGCCAGAACTGCACACACTATTAAAGGTGGGGTTGGACCAAAGATTTACACAGCAGCATAAAGCATCTTAAAAATTGGGGTAACATTTGCTAACCTCCAGTCCTCTGCCACAGAGGAGGAATAGCCATAGGTTACATATTAGTCCACATTCACACCTGATGCGATGCAGTGGTAGCTAGACCCGCAAGGGAAGATGTGTCAACAAGGAGGAGCCTGATTCCGGAAGTAGCTCCCATTCGGATGGGCTTCTTCTGCGGCTTCCCTCGTGCATGTCTTGGTTCAAAATCCTGCCCTGGCATGCGCGAGGGAAGCCTAGGCAGATCCCCATTCGCACCAGCTCCACTTCCACCATCAGGCTCCTCCCCACTGCTGCGTCTTTGTTCTGCTGCCACCGCAGGTGCGAATGCGTCCTTACTGATAGTAGTTCGTTCAGCAATTTCAAATTTGAGTTCTTTCAGTCCCCTCGGATGAATACCATCAGGTCCAGGTGACTTGCTGCTGTTTAAATTATTGGTATGTAATAAAACCTTTTCTGGTGTGATGCTGATTTCAGATAATTCCTCAGATTCCTCACCAACAACAGTTCTAGTGTGGGTATCACCCCAACATCCTAAGCAGTAAAAACGAATGCAAAGAACTGATTTAGTTTCCCAGCCTTGTTATCTTTGTTGTTCCCTGATCGTTTAGCAAACCAGCTGCCTCCCTAGCAGGTTTCCTGCCTCTGACAGAGTTAGTTCAATCCCAAACAAGAATCTGGGCAGAGGCAGGGGTGTAGCTACTATGGAGTTGGGGTGGGGGGGCATTGAGCCCAGGCCCTGGATTCAAGGGGAGCCCTCTGCAAGCAACTTGGGCACTGCTAGGAGATTTTCAGGGTGCATCTCACACAAGGGAGTTCCCAGTCCCCCAGGAACTCCCCCGTCTCTCACCCGGGAGGGCACCCACCCCACAATCCCATGCCCCGCCCTCTCACAGAGAGATCATAGCTATATCGCACCCCCACCAAACCATTCACCCCCCAAAATCCCCTTTAAAACATATCAATTCAAAAGTTCATAAAAATGCATTCTCTACCTCACAATCCCCCACCAACCAACCCCCTTCCCCCATTCCCATTCCTCCAACTCTCACTTGGAGAAAATCCCTTCTCCAGTCTAGTTCCCACCCTTCACAGAGGGGCCTAAACTATAAAGCTACACAACCAGTCCCCTTCCCACTCCCCCGTCTCTCACTCAAGGGAGTCTGCCTAAACTATCCCTCCACCCATCCTTCCCACTCTCCCCACCCATGAAATAGCCCCATAAAATACAAACATATCCTCATACTAATACAGTGCATAAAACCAAGGCATTAATAGTATTCGTATTCAACAATTTATTGATTCAGCAAATTTTGCTATTTCTCAATACACAGTTACAAAGTTTAATTACAAAAGCAAAAAATTAAAACACAGAAAGAAAGTTGCATTTAATAGAAGGAAGGGCTAAAAGCAGCAGCAATAAGATGGCAACTTTTTCAGGACAGCAGAGCTTCGTGGCCATGGCCGCACAGTCCACAAATGATCGGTGCCCCTTTAGCGCCATCGGCTGTCACCTCCAGGCAGCTTGATCCCCTTATGAAGGCTGTACTGGAGAAATGATTTTAATTCAGAGGGTGCGAAGTTCTCCAGTTTAAACTTTTCATTGTCCTGCAGATTATTTGACGTCTTTCCAGTGCTGGGCAATAAAAAGTCTGGAATTCTTGCAAAATGCACTGCCTTCTGTGCTCTGAACAGAGCATTACCAACACAAAAAGTGGCATCTGCTTGGATTTCTTCTTTAAGAAGCTTGCTGATATCCTGGCTCAGCTGTTCAGCCATCATCTCCTTAAGCCTCCATCACTCTTCATTATTTGGTGGTTAATGTTACAGTTAAGTTTAAAAAAATTGTAAGCCACCCTGAGCCGAAGGGATAGGATGGGATTAAAAAAAATCTAAATAAATAAATGTAATAAATAAAACCTCCTTCTTGATGGAGTTGCTTCCACTTCAGGTGGTAGTGGGGCTCATTGGGAGATGGCCAGGGGCTGCTGCTTATGGCAGGGCCCTAGCCTCTTGTCCTCAGGGGGCCCCAAAATTGGTTGATGAGTCCAGGCCTGCCAGATGCCAGTCTTGCTATGCCACTGGGAGGAGAGCACAAATCCAGCAGGAAGGGAAACAGAAAAACAGATAATCCATCCTGCGTCTGCAGACCTTCTTAATACTGGTAGGCAGCCAACCAGGAAGCTGGAGGTGTGGAGAAAGCCTGGGGAGGGGTGTGGCCTGACAAGCACAGGGAGGGCCTTCACAGCACAGCAAGGACTCAAGCTGAGAAAGAACAGTGGTGCTAAAGGAGCTAGCCACTGCCCAGGAGTCCTGGGGTCACCGGTTTGAGGCCTGGCTCCTGACAACAGGACCCCCTCCCCCATCCCTAGCTCTCAACCCCTAGGATGGCTGCTTCTTGTGGAGCCCTGTCCAGTTCTCCTTGCCTCACCTACAAGGGTGGGAGAGCAGGGCTCTTCAGGAAGGGTTAAAGGGTGGGGCTAAGGAAGATGGTGCCATAGGGCCCCACATTTTATATTCACCATGGGTCCCACAAATATTAAAGCCGGCCCTGATTGACTGATCATAATAGATACTTCTGTGGTACTTGACCCAACACTCAGGACCATCACCGCTCTGTCCCTCCCCATCTTCTGTCAAAGTCTGGCTATAGACAGTTCCCAATCATATTATATTGCACATCTCCTCCTTGGGGGATTTCCAATCTTATGACAGTCTAAGTTGGTCTTTTTAGCACTTTGCTTTCAACTGTGAGGCTATAGGTTTTGTCCTGGCCAGCAAACCTTACTGTAATGATCTGATCCTGGGCTCATGAATTAGATCAAAAAAGCTATGCCAGGGATCTTAAAAGCACATCATAAAATGTACTGTTTCCAGATCACAAACTATCTAAATAATAATGCAAGATGCACAAACAAAAACACATCAACAACTGGCAAGTACACTCTGCAATATCTGAAAACATGATAAATGCAGAGAAGAGACTTGGGGTGAGGCCGCACTGCAGGCAATCCCTGCCCCCATAAGTGCATGAAGACAGCCAGACAGTTGTGCAGAAGGTAGGCTGGACAGCCCCTGTTGGAGCCACTACCACAGCCAGCCATAGCACCTCCTCAACTTCATAGAAGTTGTACATGATGGATTTATGCTGTGGCTACAGCCTAACTGTTGGCACATTCCGATATACATGGCAGGATCATTCTTTAATGGACATGGTTAAATGGCAAAGTACTAGTTTGGGGTCTGTCATGTCCATAAAGTATTGTGGAGGGAGGATATTATTATTATTATTATTATTATTATTAAACATTTATAAAGCGCCAGTAACAACCTGGCGCTGTACAGAACATATAATCAGCTGCGGTCCCTACCTGTGGCTTACAATCTAAAAGACAAGGAGGGGGAGACAAGGAGAGGGGACAGCGGGAGAGACATGGGAGAAGACAAACAAACATTCAGGCGGATGCGAAGTCTCAGGCGCGTGTACTTGGCTTGGTTACAAGGTGGTCGGTAGCAGCAGTCAGCAGAGGAGGGCCGACAGTAAGAGTAAGGGGAAAGACTAGCGGGCATTGGGAAAGGCAGCATGGAAAAGGTGGGTCTTGAGGAGGGATTTGAAGGAGCGGAGGGAGGAGGCAAGGCGGATGTTGGCAGGGAGGGAGTTCCAGGCATGGGGGGCAGTGAGGGAGAAGGGAGAAAGGCAGTTAGGTGAGCAGGAGAAACGAGGGAGAGTAAGGGTGGGTACAGCTGAAGAGCGGAGAGCGCGTGCAGGAGTGCATAGGGAGATTAGGTCTGAGGGATATTAGCAAAAATCATGGAGAGAGAGAAAAGTATTGGCCATATATGATGCCACGTTTATGAGTTCGCTTCTGTTTTCAGCACAAATCACTTAGTACATGGTTTGCTAGCTGCCTCAGGTATGATCCCTTGCTCTCCTTCTCTCACTTCTGTCTATTTCACCTCCCAGCTGTCTCTTGTATACCTCCATCTTCTCTCCCCACTACACTCACATACTGGGTTATTTCCCTGTACTTCTCTCATTCAGGATCAAGGTCCCACACACACACAACTCCCACTCTGTCTAAAGTACCTAAAGAACAGGCAGATCATGATAGGCCTCATCAGTGGAAGAGCTCATGTCCTACTTGTCATCCCAAACACACTTTCAATATTGTGCAGAAGACCCCATTGTGGCGAAGGCAAAACATAGTAAGAATAATTAATACAGTCATCTCAAAATGATTCTTGGATATGCTGACAAAAGGAATACGTTTTTGCACTATTTTTTAATATATTTTAACCTAGAATATGGGTGAGATATTTCAAAAGCACCTGAGTGATTTAGGACCACAGGTTCTACTGAAAAAATAAAGATCAGTATCTCTCTCAAATCTGCTCTTGCAGCCTGGGCTACAGTAGTAAAAATGGGCTAATTCCTGACCAGGATAAAGCTTCTAAATAACAGGTCACAACTTTGCAAAACCACTATAATAAAATAATAATAATAATAATATTTTTTATCTATCAGGCGTAGCCAAAGGCCATTGGCCCAAATATAAAAATACAATATGACAGAACATAATCTGGTTCTCAAAACAATAATACCAGAGTAAATATATATACAAATATCACACAATTTGTCAAACAACCCCCCCACCCCCCGCCCAACTAATTGCAGTTCAATCCAAATAGAAGGAATAGGTACAAATAAATTGTCATACACTCATATAAAACCAAGTTCCTTACAAACCCCAGGGCCTCATCCCACCAGGCCTACCACAACCTGTCCTGGATCTATACCCTGGAAGTTCATAAATTTCCTCCTAACTATGAATGCGTGGGTCAGAAAAGAAGAAACTGCTACTACCAATTCAGGCGAAGAATCAGTTAAGAAAAGCCGAACCAATTCCGAAGTCACTCTTTCAGGGAGTTTATCTAAAAAAGGACCAAGAAAACAATCCCTCAAACTCTGATACATATGGCAACAGAAGAGAATATGACCTGTAGTCTCTGTCTCCATCGCATCAAAGGGACATACCCGCGATGCAAAAGGAGTCTGCTTTAGTCTCCCTTCCAACACCCTTGAGGGAAGCGTATTTATCCTTGCGCAAAAATTCAAGTATCTGCCCCGAGGAGAAGTAATCCAACTCAAATATTTTGCTATTTCCTTCTGGTGAGGGGCTAAATATCCATAACCTTAGAAGGCACTGATTCAAATACCTGAGACAGATCCCCCTGCCTGTCCAAATGCTCAAGCCACCCTACAATCTCTGATAGTGCTGCTTTGTGATTTTTTGTCAAAATATATTCTTCAGAGAAACAGATTTGCTTTAGCTGGATATTAATTGATTTGTTCCAGTTGCTTGAAAAGAATCTGTCCACAAATGATTCAGCAAACCCCAACAGTTGGGGTTTATTATTATCTTTAACCAGATTATTATCTTTAACCAAAGTTGGAAGATGTGCTTCCA
The DNA here is from genome assembly GCA_003113815.1 of Sphenodon punctatus. Taxonomy (NCBI): domain Eukaryota; kingdom Metazoa; phylum Chordata; class Lepidosauria; order Sphenodontia; family Sphenodontidae; genus Sphenodon; species Sphenodon punctatus. The sequence continues at coordinate 3,180,957 of QEPC01012948.1, read as the reverse complement.
AATCTCACATTCTAGACTAGATTGACCAAATTCAAGCCTAAGAACAGCCACCGGTATACAACAAGGGGCATTTATCAAAGCCCGTAAAAAACTTCCTTGAACTACATTCAACTTGTTTGCATAAGCCATGGCCCAAACTGCAGTCCCATTAAGTAGCTGGGCCCTAGGCTTTGCATTAAATACCTTTATGGCATCCGAATAGGCCCCTGTTGCTGTTTGTCTAAAAAAGTGACAAATTGCAAAGGCCGAACTCTTGGCCCTAATCAGAGCAGACTCACAATGGAACTTCCAAGACCCCTTTGCCTGGAAATTTATCCCTAAATATTTATTGGTCTGTGCTTGATTTAGCACCTGCTCATTTATTATCCATCTATATTTTTTGTGTTCCTGGGAAAAGACTACTACTTTTGTCTTAGCATAATTTATTTGTAAGTGATTGGATTCACAATATTCTGACAAGGCAGATAGTTGTCGCCTAAGACCTAAACTAGTTTGTGACATAATCACCACATCATCCGCATATAATAAACACCCAATATGACAAGAAGCCAGTTTGGAGGGAAATAATTCTACAGCCGCCATCTTAGGGATGAGATCATTCAAAAACAAATTGAACACTATAGGTGCCAAAACACATCCCTACCTTACTCCTGATGATATTGGTATTTCGTTTGTTAAGTTCCCCTTGTTATTGAACTTAACCCACAGGGATGACTTAGCATATAATAATCTAATTAAAGTGAGTAGACGAGGCTCAATGGTGAGATTCTTTAATTTCTCCCATAATATGGGCCTTTCAACCAGGTCAAAAGCTGACTTCAAGTCACAATAAATAAATAAATAAATAATAAATTTTATTAAGCGTAACAATATGTTATTGCCGGCAAAGCCACAAAAATATACATACATAGACATCAAACATCAAACATTTTTAAACATATAAACTTATAAACTTTCTATGCACTATCCAACCCTAACCGTTATCAATTATCAATTATCAGTTATCAGTTAAATACAGGGGGAGCCACTAACCATAGAATCACCAATAGGCTTAAATTCCCCCCAAAATTTCCTCCTCCACGTAGCCTGCCTCAGAAAACCACCCTCATCCTTAATCACCTGAATCCTTGGGCTATTAAGTAAGTATCTAAGAAGATCCCCCTCAGCCCATCCTACCCGCTCCTTAAGTATCGTGGCCAAAATTTTTTCCCTCACATCGTCGGTCAGATGACAAAATAACATAGTATGAGCTACTGTCTCCACAGCTTGCATATCGTAAGGACAGAGCCTATCCAAGAAGGGAATTCCCTCCAAACTCATATATCCGTGTGGGGAGAGCATTCACACAAGCCATAAATATGAGTTGTTTATCTCTGATTACTACTTGGGCATCTAAATAGTGAGCCATAGTGTCTTTCTCCGGAGTCCAGGTAAGGTATAAACGCATGTGTGGTGATTGGTTGATCTTAGTCACCTCCTCCTGCCTTCCCACATCTGAGATCCTTGTCTGCACCTCCTTCCAGAGTAAGGCCTGGGGTTTGCCTTCCAGATAATTAAATGAGAGACCCACTTTGGCCAAACTCTCACCAACCCACACTTGCCAAGGGTTTACATAAGGATCCTCCTTTATGGCACATAATAGCGGGGAGTCCTGATCAAATTGGATTTTGCACCAAAACATCAGGGCCCTGGTGATGGTACCAGCTAATTTGCCCAAATTCTAACCTTAGTGCGGCAAAAGGGGTACCTCTTGGGCTTGCCAGGATAGATTGCAAAAACCTGATTTGTGTTACATTTATTCTCTGGGCACAAAAAGGTGCCCAGATTTCTGCCCCATATAGGCATTGTGCCCTAACTTTGTCAAATTGGGAAAATGCGCAGTGAAATCTGCAGTAGGGGCATTTAACAGCAAACACCTTCCCTATCTCCAGTGAGGAGACTTTAGCCATAGCCTCCATCCTAGAGATATGTTCCCTCCAGGTCCCAGATTTATGGAAGGTTAGACCAAGATATTTGAAGGAGTCTACCTGCTGTACCATCTGCCCCTCCATGGCCCATCTATGCTGCAATCTCTGTGAGGAGAAAACCATCACCTTTGATTTTTCAAAATTAATGGCCATTTTATTACTACTGCAGAACACATTGAAGGTGTTCATCTGTCGTTTTAATCCAGTGCGAGTTTGTGACAACAATGCCACATCATCTGCATAAAAAAGGGCCCCTATCACTCTTGATGCTAGCCTAGGGGGGGGAAATCTGGTCTCGGCCATGACCGGTATGATGTCATTAATGTAGATGTTAAATAATATCGGGGCTAATACACATCCTTGACGGACTCCGACTCGAGCCTCAATGGGCACCATCAGATGCCCCTGTCGATCCGTTTTAACTCTAAGTGAGGCGTTTGAATGCAGTGAAATGATTAGCATAAGGAGTCTGCGGTCTATAGAGGTCTCCCTAAGCTTCCTCCAGAGGATAGATCTATCCACCGAGTCAAACGCTGCCCTAAGATCCAGAAAGGCAGCGTACAAGGTCTTACGGTGATGAGTATATTTAGCAATAAGATGATATAATATGAAACATAGCTCGGTGGTAGATCTACCCTCCTGGAATCCCGCCTGTTCTGGACAAATGACCTTCTCCCGCTGAGTCCACTCCACCAGCCTATCGGCAAGGAAGCGACCGTAGATCTTAGCCACCACACTCAACAAGCTGATTGGCCTGTAATCCGCGGGGCATTTCCTTGAGCCTTTTTTAAATATAGGGACCACCACGGTCATGCCCCAACCCTCCGGTATCTTCCCAGACTCATTAATAGCTGAAAATAATGCCACCAGCAGAGGCACCCACCAGTCCCTATGAGCTTTGATAAATTCGGCTTGGATTAGGTCCTGGCCCGAAGCTTTATGGGTTTTACAACGATCCACCAAAGCTTCCACCTCTGCTCCAATAACAGGAGGCCAACTGGGACAATCTAATGGAAGACCCATATCACTCCCAAACTGGCTATCTTCTTGACTATTTCCATAGAGACGATGGAAATGATCCACCCATTCCTGCGGATGTATCGGAAACAGGGGGATACTAATCTCTTTCCTTGTTATTGAATTTACCAGCTGTCAAAAGCGCCTGGAATCCTGCGATTCAGCAGTATCCATCAATTTATCCCACCTCTCCTTTGCATATTTCTTCTTTCTGTCAAGGATTAGTTTCTTATAAATTGCTCTATGTTGGAAATATTCCAATGGCACGTTAGGCAATCGAGCCCTCCTATACCCCTTATATAACATTCTAAGGCTAAACTTGGCCATCTGACAATCCTTGTCATACCATGGCTTCCCTTTACCTGACCCCACCCCAGAAACTGGAGGAACAAGGATCTCAATCTGCTCTTTTATCCGGTCCCCCAGATGATTATAGGTATCAACGGCAACCATCTCATCAGTTGCTGAAATTACAGTATCTCTTAGAGCAGCAGTTTCAGATGACCAAAGAAACCCAGGGAGAGTAGCCACAAGAGCAGCATTCCACTGTGGAGCCCTGTGTATATCCAGCTGAAAATCATCACACCGTGATTCCTCTGGGAGTTCTTGAACTAAACCATCTAGTCGGATTGTGAGTAGCAAGGGGAGATGATTCCCCCACCACCCTCTCTCCAACCCTAAAATTTACAACTTCTAGCAGGGCTGCTGCCGATACCACACAGTAATCAATTACACTGCATCCTGACATCCCCAAATATGTGAATTTCCCCTCTAAATCATTGAATCCGGTATCGTTGAGAGCATACAAATTATTATCATAAATCAACTTCCCAACCGAATACCTGCTGAGTTAATCCACTGCTCTTTCAATTTTCTAGAATCCAATATACCAGTAAGGGGATAGTCCGGACATTGGCAATATTGGGACAGGGACTGATCATTGGGACCCATCTGTGAATTAAAGTCCCCAACCAAAATGATCAGCCCATCTGGATATTGACGTCCCAAACTGCTCAACAATTCCTCAAGTTTAATCCAGCTCGAGGTAATAAATGACCCAGCATTCACTGGTGGTATATATACCTTTATAATAATCAAAACCACATGCTCAAATTTCAGTATAATGCCTAAGGCTATTGTGGGGACTGGGATCTCTATAATCTCCCTAGGTTTGAGTTCCTGGGAGACAAGACATCCAATTCACCCACAAGTATGGCCCCTAGAGTTGTAGTTTACTGCCGGGATACTATAAGTTTTAAACCCTTCATATGATATCGGCATCTTAGCCCACGTTTCCTGTACTAACATAATCTGTACTTTCCTAATAAGGTCAGTGAAATCCGGATCATCTATATGTCTAGCCCAACCGGCTATATTCCAGGAGGTAATCAGAGCCATCCCCTCTACTACAGGGGCTAGTTATCAGTCCCCGCCAGAGGGTATACAACTTAAACCCAAATCCTCCCCCTTCACATTCAGCCTCTGGACTGAGGGCTGCCCTCCTCCCTGCTCCACTATCAACCCTAACTCATTTCCTAAGACCAGCTCCCCTAGCTGACAGTGTCTCTGCAATAAAGTATTACCGATCTCAGTCCTTGGAGAGAGACCCGCTATCTGGCCCCTAATCAAAACTTTCCCCTGTGCTACTGGATCCCTTGACCTAAGGTCCGTAGATCCCCCAGCACTTCCATTCAGGTGTATAAATGACCTAACAGTAGTAGATATGTCATTCAGATTATCCCCCTCTCTTCTTGTCGTCTGCCAGACCTCCCTCCTACCCAATGAAGATTTGTTACTCCTCAGAGCTAAGGTAGAGATCACCGTATTTTCATGCACAGAGCTAAGATACACCCCCCAGCTGGCGAATAGAGACCTATAAGTAAGCAGTCTATCGACAATCTCCATAGAGTGAAAGTAAATAACCAATCTCTGGGTCTGTTTTAACCATAGGGAGTATGTCAAAATGCACAATGTGATGATAGGGTATAAAGCCACCAGTAATACTCATTATATGGTGGTGGATCAAGTGCTTGGAGGACCACTGCTGGCAAAGCCCATGAGGCAAGGGGATAACCTCAACCGCCAGAGCTGTATAGCTCAACTTCAACTGTGTCGGCGGTTCCCTCCCCCAAGACCTTGTCCCGTCATCCTTCCCCACTGAGGGCTGAGTTTCAGAAGCCCTGTCCCCAACTACCTCCGTTTGGGATGCCATATTAACCCATTCCTTTTCCTTCAACCCCTCCTCTCTCTTTGTGGATTGTGCGTTCATTAACCCAACTAACTTCCCCAGCAGCGTCTGTTGTTGCAAAAGTTGTACATTGATCTTACCCAACTGCTCATATAATTTGTGAATTAAATCCCCCAC
>QEPC01012948.1:3143123-3165194 GCA_003113815.1 Sphenodon punctatus | reverse complement strand
GGTGAAGTTAATGGAATTTAATGGCCCATCTTCTGAATAAGTCTTAAGGGCCCAATTCTGCAGTCTTTGCTATGACAAAGTTCCTGCTGAAGAAAATATGCCTAGATAAATGATCCTGTCTTAATTCCGACATACATGACACAGTGGATAACAGATCAAACACGATGGGCCAGGCCGGGGCGGGGCCCACAGTCCATTTCTTGTCCCTGGGCCCATTCCAACCTAGCTACACCCCTGGCAGGGAGGGAGTTCCAGGCATGGGGGGCAGCGAGGGAGAAGGGTCAAAGGCGGTTAGGCGAGCAGGAGAAATGAAGGAGAGTGAGGGAGGGGACAGAGGAAGAGCAGAGAGCACGTGCAGGAGTGCATAGGGAAATTAGGTCTGAGAGGTAGGGGGGAGCTTGGTCGTGGAGCGATTTGAACGTGAAAACCAGGAGTTGCATTTACTCAGGCATTTTTAATTGTCCTTTCTTTAAGAGATGAAGACAGCGTAGTTCAGATGATATTTTTTATTGGACCAATTTCTATGCAGATCTCAAAGCTTGTACTTAATTTACAAAGTTTCCTACAGGAGGGAAAAGTTCCTCCACCACTGGACTAGAGTAACAGAACAGTGTAACAAGGTGGTCCAATAAAAATAACAATCTTTTTTATATAGCATCCCCCATGGCACTTGGGGCACTTTATATAGGACACAACTTTTTAATCCTCCAACAAGCCTGTGAAGTAGGTTAGACTGACATAATATTGTGACTGGCCCAAGGTTACCCGGTGACTTTCTGCCTAAGGCGAGACTGGAACCAAGGCCCCCCCACTCCCGGTCCCAGTACTGCACACTTAGCCATTACACTACACTGACTCTCACTTAGTGATATTTCACTAAGATATCACACTGATATCTTAACAAATATCATCTGAACTACATCTCCATCTCTTACATTTGGGAATATCACGGCAACTACACTCTCTCTAGATTCATTTAAGAAAGGGTTCTCAGCCTTAAAAAGGGTTCTCAACCTTTTTCCAGTCATGAGCACTGGAGTGACATAAGTGCCTATTTGGGAGCACTTCATAATTTGCAGTCTCCCCTCTGCAATTCAATTTAATTCAATTCAATGGGAAATGGAGATAATTAGACAATTAATCTCAGCTCATATTGACTTTAATAGATGAAGGACTCTTTAAAAGTGTTTCCGAGCACTACTGAGCCCTGGCTTGGGGATGTCAACACCCGCTGTCACTGCCGCTTGTATGTGGCCCAAAGCGGGCGGAGCCACTGGTAGCTCCCGGAGGCGGGGAGATGCCAGCGGCCACAACGCCTGGAGACAGTGGCTCTCAGCTCATCTGGGGCCAAGGGAGAGCAGCTGCAGCTGGAGCCAGTGAATGGTGACGGGGTGGGGCCCCCAGCCATGCTGCACCACTCCGCCCAACTGTGTGTGCGGCAGGTCGGGGTCAGCCCTACTTAAAAGGCTCAGATACAGAGAGGGCTGCTGGTGATCAGCAGAGCTGTGATGAACTGGCCCCCTACCCTGACTGAAGCAACGTGAGCATCTACTGTGTGAATACTAGTGTGTGTGACGGGGAGAGCGAGAGAGAGAGACCGGGTGTACGTGAGCGACTTGTGAGTACATAGAGCGTGTGGGTATAGGGGTGTGGGTTGGGATGTGGAATCACTGTTGGGTTTTTGTGTTACTGAGGGGATTTAGGGGATATCAGATGGTATGTGAGATATTCTTCCCCCCTCATTCTGCTCTAGTTGGGACCCCTCCTGTTCCCCCCTTCCTGTGTAATTGTGAACTGCGGGCACCTCCCCTTCTTCCCTGGATCTGTTCCTTTGCTTCCCCCACCAATCCATCTATTCCATCCTGTGTGGGTTTGTATGGTGGAGTGCGCAAGCCAGGTGACAGGTGTGTGGGTGCTAGGTGTGTGGTACGAGAGTGGAGGGACTCCACTCTCACTAGTGCTGTATCTCCCCCCTGTGATGATCTCGCCTCATCCCATTCAGGATTACTAGCGCCTTATAAGATTCTGAGGGGTTGTTTTTCTGCCCACGACAGTGTTGAGAACCCTAGCAACTGCAGGAGTATTTCCTGAGATCCTTCCTGTCCTACCTACGCTAACAGGGGAGCACTTTCATATATTTCCTGAGCACTCTGGTGCTCCTGAGTACCAGGTTGAGAATCCCTGCTTTAAGAGCTTGGTGTAGACCAGTGCACTGTGAGGAACTGAAGTGTTTATCATGCTATCCAGTTTTTAGGAACAAGTGTTGGCATGTGTGAAATATAGAGTGGTCTCTTGCTTTCCCAAGCTGAATCTTCAGATCCAGTAATTTTTGTAATATGTGAAATCTCTTAATTTACTAATGAAGCCCTTCCTACACTGTTCTGTTACTCTAATTCAGTAATGGTGAGGGAACTTTGAAAATTAAGTAAAAGTTCTGAGAGCTGCATAGTAGTTGAGGGCAGAGGTGCTTAATAATCCAAATAATTTTATTTATACATCACCCCTCTGCCAGATGGTGTTTGGAGCACTGTCAGTGCCCGCTGCCAGGGTCGCTCGTGGCAGGGGCGCAAGCCTCAGAGCGAGCCCGCTGACCAACCGCCCCTCGATGCGCAGCCAATTATGGCACCGCCGGCTGTGGGCTCGGCCCCTGCACCTGGGGCCCCACCCCTGGAACGACTGACGCTGGTGACCCCACTCAACATGCAGGACATTGGGCCGGGGCTGTCTGACACAGAAAAGGAGACCATGCTCCCCAGACACCGCTCAGTGCGCCTCCAGGCGCACACAGGGGGCAGGGCCTCAGGGACAAAAACCAGTGCCACAGTTCAGTTGGCATTGGTGATTGAAGTGGAAAGACCGGCTTGAGAGAAAGCTAAGTGCTTGATAGCAATACTGACTGTTGTGCCTTGATACGTGTTTGGATTCCTGCCTATTGAGTTAGAGTGCCCTTTTAGGTGTGTGTGGTTGCAGCTGCGGGAGGCTTTGCTGAAGTGGAGACTGTGAAGGGATAGCTGCCCTTGCCCTGCCAATCGCTCATTGGCCCTCCTCCTCCTCCCACAGGTATTTCTTCAGGAGCTAGAGCCCTTTGGGAGCCAGTTGAAGGGCAACACTCAAAGGGTGTCAGCCATTTCTGGGGCTGTTGGCGGGCCATGGCAGCCACAGCTGCACCCCCTTTAATTAAGAAGCCTTTGGAGAGCCCAAGATGAGGACTTAGAGGATTTAAGGAACTTGAACAAATGTTGTTAAGGGGTCAAGCAAGGAGTGGAAGCCAGAACCTGTGGACTGAAGCTACTATTGGAGACTTACCACCCCCGCCACCCCCTGAGTATTGCCTCTGCCTCCCTGAAGTGGGGGGTGGCAGGCCCTTGCCGCATCCCTCTAAAAAGGAGGGAGACAGGGAAGGGTGAGTTCCCCCTCCCCCAGGGCTGTAGGAACCCGGGAGTGGGAAAACTGGAGAGTGGCCGCCAGCAACAGGAAGATGAGAATTCTGTTAGGCAGCCCCGGCAGGCAGCGTTAGGGCTATCCAGGCCATGTGATTCCCCCTGGGCAAGGCAGGAACAAATTCACCGTCTCCCCAATGGCCCCAGCCTCAGTTGCGGGCTGGGGATTGAACAAGCAGCACCCACCCTCCCTCCCCATGCACTGTGGTGCTTTCACCAGTCGCCGTTACTGGGGCCAGGAAGGAATTTTTAAGGGAACCTTAATTGGGCCAACAAACAGGTTTCTCATTTTTCTCCTTCCTCACAGTGTGGGGTAATTGGTTCTATTGGCTCACCCACCCCCCACACCCTTAGGTTCAGGGTATTGTTGTGCCTGCTCCATTAATCTTGTCGCACTCTTGCAGGGGTCCAGTACTGAAGTTTAGAGCGTAGAGTAGAAGTAATACAAGTCATCTCCTTAAGAGATGGGGAGGCCACACCTACTGCAATAGCAGGGGTATGGCAAGCGATGTGGTAGCCTCGGTGGGAGGGGTGTCCAGCAAGTGCAGTAGGGACAGGTATGGTACCCTGCCTGCAGGGCCCTCCTCCTTATTTAAGTCTGGAAGGACTTTGGTCCCCCTCACCCATGGCAAGTGCCAAAAGGGGTGGAGGGGAGAGACATTGTGTTTTATGATTGGGGTGGTAATCAAGGTCATATTGAAACCACCCCCGAGTTTGCTGTTTTGGTTGCAGAGTTAAGTACTGGACCTGAATCGCACTAGGCGATTATCCCCACCTATTCCAATTATAATTGACTTAATAAAGAGTGTGGTTTAAGAACCCAGTTCTTGGTGTCCTGTCTTCTTCTGGGTGCGTCGGCAAAGGACCTTGCTGCTTGTCCATGGACTTGGACTTCTATTTTAGTGCTCTGTTTGAGTGTAAGGTCTTTTTCTTACATTAACGTTTATGGAAGATTATGGAGTGAATGAGCTAAGAAAAGAGGCACTTGACTTGGGGGTTGAAACTCCTGTTCAGTTAGACAGCCTTGTGGAAATTGGATCTCTTTTGAGGATACTTGTTGGGAGATATAGTGTTTGATGATACTTGAAAGACAGTGTCCATGGTTTCCTCTGCACATCATTGCTGAAATTATGAAAAGCTATTTATTGTAGTTCTAAAGGTATAGTTTTTTGAACAGCCATCAAGTTATAACCGTGACTAACAAGTTACCAGTAAGCTGGGCCAGTTTTGAATCAGCCTAAAGGCTGGGTATTCTCTGTAAGCAGTATTCCTGGAAGTACTGTTCTGACGGAAGGTGAGGTGATCTAAACATAAAGATATCCATTCTGAAGTATGAAACTAAGATCTCACAAAGTCTTGACATCAGAAAGGACAATGCCCCCAATGAAGGGATTGGGGGACAGGGATGAAGGAGTAGAGAAAGCTGTTTTCAACCCTAGGGGACAATTTAGCTCCAAAACTACTGTGCATACATTGGCACAATTAGACCAAGAGGTAGGGGAAGCAAAGGTATTACCACATCAAAGCAAATTGACATAATACTCAACTCAATACTCCAGATGTAGCTCCCCAACACAAGGACTTTAGTCATAATAGTATTAGAAATTCCACTCCTGTAAGCGCTCATTATTCCCCGAAACCTTTAATGGACGAGGAGAGGATGATTTCCCGAATTGAGCTTAGTCCATCAGAGCTTAATACCCCAGCGATTATCGTTCATGGGGCAGAGGCCTAGAGGACCGAAAGTTTGCCGCCCCCTGGGGAAGGGATAAGACTAGACCACAATCAATATGGGGAGAATATTATAAGGACAGAAGTTAGGAATGATAGCCCTAATTTGTCTACCATTCTTTGTAATTCACAAAATGGAAAAGCCCCAAGCAACACACATAATAGCCTAAGACAAGGGGAAGACCATGCTAAGAATTTATATGGAAAAAGCTCCCCCCGCAAGGCGGATGATAACTACACCCAGGCAGAATGAGAATAGTCCCAGTAGCATGCTATCAGGGGCCTCCTCTTCTTTTCTGATTATTTATAAGGAACTAATAGAGATCAAGAATTCAGTATTAGAGATGAGAACCCTATTGGGGGGTGGGAGGATATGTGGCTGATATTAGAACTAACTAGGTCAGGGTCCCTCTTTTTCACCAAACCCCATATCCAATGTACAGAGGCGGCATCTCAAATGAAATAGGTATGCTCCCCCCCCACCCACCCACCCACACACACACAGAGAGAAATCAAACAAATCTTGGAATGTATTGGATGAGTATATTATGTTGGAGAACTCAGGAGTGAGAGAAATTACAGAGGCGAAAGGTATAAAATGCAGTCTGGAAATCTCCAATATTTCATCAGGAGATTTCTTAAGCCAGAATATTGTTACAGATATACAGAATGGAAATGAGGATGAGGGTTTAAAACCCACAAAGATACAGATACTGGCTGGGACAAGTGTATTGCTGTTTTCACTCCTAGGTAGACGTTTTTTAATGAACCCTCTTTCCTGATGAAATTGGTGAATTCCTGTCATCTGAATTACATATGGAAATTGCTGAAAACAGTATTAGCTCAATTAGGCAGATTCTCTCATGAGGTGACTTTGAAAGGTATGAGGTTGGTTTTACGAACCCAAAACTAGCTAGCAATATATGGAAAAAGAGTTATGCCCTGAAGCTTCTGAATATGAAGGTAGATATAATAGAAAATTCCCTGGCCATAGAAATACTAGGGTAGTTAAAGGGGGAATTAGCACCTTGACCACTGTACTCAGGGATGCCATAACCAAAGATACTAGGGGCATGGAGGAGATTGGATTGGCAGAAACTGTCACCAAACAAATACAATCTGAGAGTTCCTCCATATTCTCTCCTTCGAATAATTTAGTAAAATGCAAGAGGCAATTTCAATACCCCCAGGAAGCTGAAGTGAAAGCTGTTGGGGATATCGAGCAGATAAAGAATTAAATGCCTAACAGCAAAGGGCAACTACTAAGCTGAGGATAGTTTCAAGAGGTACACGATATGAAGGAAGTGGTAACAGACAGTCTTGTCACACCGCCCTCTAGGAACGAACAAGAAGAGAGTAAAGAAATAAAGGAATTCGTAGAAGGCATATATAAATTTGACTGCAAGTTACTGCACAAATTGTTTCAACTTCCCCACGGAAACAGAAACTAATATTAGGAAGGATAGAAGGAGAGATGGAGTTACAGGAGACAGAACCGGTACTTTCTGTAAACATAGGAAGGAGATGTGTACTATCTGGGAATCAAGATGAGCCTGCTGAAAACAAGATGCTGACTGGACAGGATAGATATGAAGTGAAGGAAGCTGAGTCCAGAATTTTAACAGAAATACATGGGAAGGGTAGAGGCAGTGAGACGAACAGCGACCTCTTACAACAAATATTCGACTGACAGAGGATTCAGACTGAGTGAATGGAGACAGTTGGAAAATCTCTCCCTCGCAGTACATTGTAGGGGGGCCATATTTAAGGAAGTAATCCAATTAGAGAGATGCTTACAGTTAGGAGATAAGGAAGAAGAATTAGCTCCATATAGAGGATCCGCTATGGCAATATGTTCCTCTCAGATCTGTCTGCATAATTCCAGCTTTGATATAAGCTTAGCATCTTGGAATATATCGGGCTGAGAACCCCTCTTACAAGATAATGACTAGATGGATTTCTTGAAGGACTTTGATATAGTTTGCCTTCAAAAAACGTGGTTATGTGACAGCAAAACCATTGACATACCCAGTTTCCAGGCTTTTTCACAAGGAGGATCTAAGACAGGACTGAGAGACTGAGTATCAGGTGGTTTCGTTATTCTAATCTCCAACTCCCAGCCTGGTAGCTGTACAGCACTACGTAAATAAGGAAAGGTATTACTATTCAGGGACTACTGTGGGAAGCAAATGGAGCTTATACTGATCAATATTTATGTCCCTCCACTCAACTCTCCTTATTATAGAGTTTACATCTGGTTGGTTCTGGAGAATTATATTGACACACTGAGCTTCTCCTATCCAGAATCTACTATTGTGCTAGTAGGGAACTGGAACTCTAAAATAGGTTTAGATCCAGTTATATTTATTTATTTATTTGCATTTTTAGACACCCTGTCATGCCTATGGCATCTCAGGATGACGTACAAAAATATACAGTAAAATTCAATAACAATATAAAACATTTTAAAAGAATCACTTTAAAAAAAACAAATTTTCTCCCCCCCAACTATCCCACCCTCCCACCTTCCCCAAAGGCCTGGGCAAACAGCCAGGTCTTACAGACTCGACGCAAAGCCAGCAGACTTGGGGCCAGGCAGGCTTCCTCCAGGAAGGAATTCCAGAGTCGCGGCATGGACACCAAGAACGCCCTCTCCATAGTGGCCCCCCATTTTACACGGGGGACCTCCAGAAAGGTGCCCTCGGTGGACCGAAGGGGTCGCTCTGAGACGCGGCGGGTGCGGCGGTCCCTGAGTTATGAGCCTGAATATGAGTTCACAGGATTTATATCCCCTACTACCAAGAAGATCCAGAGACTGCACCACAAATGAGATGGGTTAGTTTTCTTGAATAAATGCAGCAGTGTGGAATTACAGTATTGAATGGTAGAGGGCAGGAAGATCTAGAAGGCAAATTTACATTCATCAATGCAAATGGATGTAGTACAATTGACTATATCGCTGTGCAGTTAGCAGCATGGAGACATTTTGTCAACTTTAGAACTCTGCCAAGACCAGAAAGTGACCATATGGTGCTCAAAGTTTCAATCGAGTATAAGGCTGGTCACTGTACAAAATATACGACAGGGTCTAAAAGAGAGGGCGAAAAGGTGTGGCAAAAGAATAGGACAAAATGGTCCACTACCCTTGCAGTAAATGTGATGGAAGAAATGTGGGGCACAGAGTTAATGCTTATACGGGGACAGATACTGCCCCGTGAACTGGGAAATACAGTGGCCCTTGGGGAAGCTCTCTCCCAATTAACTAGTCTGCTTGGAAATAGAGTTACTGAATGAGACCCTCCTGGGATAGAAACCTGGTAAGGATACAGAAAAACAGATGGTATGATGGGGAGTTTAAGAACCTGATATGTGAGTTGAACCAATAGAATAGCATGGATGAGAAATTATACTCTGGATTCAATTTTGTTTAAAAAAAAATTAAATGTTAAAAAAAAACAATTTAAAAATGTGCATGTGCAAAATGGCCACCAGGGCCAATGGAATGAGATCTGCATTGTGGGAGGGTTCACCCTTGATAAAATAGTGTGGCATTCAATGTTTGTGGAACATTGTGGGCAACACAGCAAGGCACAGACATCCCTGAAAGTCCATTAGGGATGTGGACAAAGGTAGCAACTATGAGGCATTAAGGTGTTTGGGAGGATAGGTTTTATTTATTATTTATTTAAATTTATATATTTTATGTTATGGAATGACAGGAAGCGATACCATAAGCAGGACTCAGACCATATAGGGCCTTAAAGGTAATCACCAGCACCTTGAATCGGGCCCGGTAGACTATAAGCAGCCAGTGCAGAAACCAGAGCACCGGTGTTATGTGCTCCCGATGGCCTGTCCCCGTCAGGAGGTGGGCCACCACATTCTGCACCAGCTGCAGTCTCCGGGACGTCACCAAGGGTAGCCCCACGTAGAGTGCGTTGCAGTAGTCCAATCTCAAGGTGATAAATGCATGGATGACGGTGGCCATATCGGAGCCTGAAATATATGGCCAAAGATGACAGATCAGATGTAGTTTACAAAAAACGCTCCTCGTCACAGCCACCACCTGGGTATTCAGACAGAGCTGTGCATCGAGGAGCACTCCCAAGCTCCAGACCTGAGGGGCCAAGGAGGGACACACCCCATCGATGATGGGGGCCTCCACTCTTTCGGCCCTCCCCACCAGCATCACCTCCAGCTTATTGGGAAACAACTTCAGCGGCTTAACCTCATCCAATCCCCCATCGCAACCAGGCACTGGGTAAACACTGAGACTGCCGGACCTGGGTCAGATGAAAATGAAAGGTAAAGCTGGGTATCATCAGCATACTGATGACACCCAACCTCAAACCCTCTCACGATCTCACCCGGAGGCTACATGTAGATGATGGTGCAGGGAGGAGGGCTTTAGATTCATTAGGAACTTGAGAACCTTTTGGGGAAGGGGTATCCCATTCCAATGGGATGGGTTCCACCTTAATCAGAACAGAACCGGGCTGTTGGCACACCTCCTGGGAACACATCCCAAGGAGATAGAGCAGTTTTTAAACTAGAATCTGGGGGAAAGCCGACAGAGCATCTAAACTAAATTAGCTACCTACTACATTTCTAGCAATTGAATCACCAACAACCATGGCTTTCCTATTCCCATCCTCCTAAGAACCCACCTCTGGAGATGTATCCTCGGTGTAAGAGGATAGCACATTATCTGGAAGGCAGAACATCTAAAAAACAGGGGAGTTAATATCTGTTTTCAGTAGAGCTCTCTTTTATTATATATATCTGTAAAGATCTGTTTTAATACAGAGCAGCCATCCCTAATCTCCACTAGAGATGGGCATTACAGATTCGTAAAAGGCCACACCATTACAGATTTGGATTATGGTTCCGTAGTTAAATTTTAAAAATTAAAATTAAAAATATATTTTAAATTGTTTTGCATGCGCAAATGACTATGGGTCCATTCTGCACATGTACAACCCTTTCCAAAATGGCAGTGGCAGCATCGTTGCCATTTTGGAAAAGGACTGGCTGCCCTTTTCCAAAATGGTACCGACTTTGACACTGCCATTTTGGAAAAGGGCTACACATGTGCACAATGGCCCAGTGGCCATTTTGCGCACGTGCAATGAGATTTTTATTATTCTTTTATTGTTATGGATTTAAATACTAATCCATTCTCCAAATCCATAATTAAATCCAGAAATTACAGATCCAAATCCATAGCGAATCTGAACCCATAATTTCATCCAAATGCTCATCTCAATCCTGAGTGAATTTCCAGTGGGAGGACAGATTGATTAAGGATGGAGACTGGTGTCAGACAGAAAGAATGCTTGCCAGGGGTTCAAGTTGCAAACAGACTCCAAGGCTCTCACCCCACCAAGGTAAGCCCCACCCCATTCCACCCTAGGATACTCCACTGCCTTGCCTTTGGGGGGGGCATCATTGGTACATGAGCCCAGGCCCCCCACAGCCTGTTAGTCCACTGAACAAGGCAATGAAGTTGGTGGAATGACATGAAAAAGCAAAATGCTCATTGGGGCTCTTGACTGGAGCACATAGTTTTGTGCAAGTTCTTTATATAGTGGTGGTCTTAAAAGTTAACTTTTGTAGATAGTTATGATGAGCCACTTATTGCTGTGACTGTGGGAGTTTGCATTTTACAAGAGTGCAATTTAATCAGACCTTTTAGGTCTAGAGTAATTTTTCCACTCTGTTTCTATAGAAACAAACACTTTGCCATATCATCAAGTGGCTAATAAACCCATTCTGAACTCTATTTCTTGCCCACCGGACTCACCCCTGGTCCATAACAGCAAGACTAAATTTCTGGTCATTGCAGGAACACCACCATACTATAATAGAAACAAGATGGCTATAGGAAAGTAACCTATTTATTCTCTTAATCAAATAAAGCAGCAAGAGGCAGAAGCTGGTTAATTGGCAACACCATATTGACATTTTCAGTGCCATCACCCATCTGAATTCAGACCAGGTTGGTAGCTATTCTAGTAGCCATTAGAAACTCAGTCTTGCATAGTGCTATCAAGACTGTTTGCTAAACCTAAGACCTCAGAGAAATTGTGGTACAATCAGTGGTGTAGTTAAGCTGGAATGCAATTCTGGTACTTTTCCAGCCCCGTTGTTCTGAGGCCAGAAGCGCTCTCATTCACACTAATCAGCTGTGAGAACTGAATACTGCTGTGTGATAATAGCTGGTAAATGCTGCCTTTCAGCATCCATCTGTACACATAAGGTTGCTGCAATCTTCTGCAGGTGTTACCACACATAACTTTACTCATTTTTTGTTTTTGGAACACATCTTTTATTTCTGTTTGTGCAAACACACATCCTTCTATATGAACAATACAAGTTAGAGATGTGGAGAATTTGGAATCTTAGAGCTGCAGGGAATCCCAAGGGGCATCTACTCTAACCCCCTAACATTAGGAAAGATCCATGGTACTGTAGACACACCATCCTTGAGAGAGATTTTTAAAAGCTTCCAGTGTGAGGCCCTCCCTTGGCAAATTATTCCACTGCTAACTGTCCTGGCAGTTTCAAAATTCTTCCTAACGTTCAGCTTAAATCTTTTCTACTTTAAGTCCACTACTTCTAGTTCTATCCTCAATGGGGCCGATCCCAAGCCCCAAGGAGCGGCGCGCAGAGCATGCGCACAACGCACGCACCCTTGGCAAGGAGTCTGCAGCATGCAAACCACATAAGCAGTGCAGGCAGGGGGACTTGGAATCGGCCCCAGTGACCAGAGAGAACAACTGGGCACCATTTTGATTACGGTAGCCTTTTACATATTTTCTTGTTCTAGAGATGTACATATTGACGTGTACAATTAACTTGTAGAACTTGTTGCCCAAGGATGTTGTAAAGTCTATAGAAGTATAGTTACGTTTAAACAAGGACTGATTAAATACTTGGAAGATAGCTGCATGAATGGCTATCAGCTGAGTAGGTTGGAGGATGCAACTTCTGGCTGTCCGGAGCTGGTAGTCAACGGCAGAAAACGGATCACTCCACTACAACCTGTTCAGTAATTGCGGGGAACACAGCCCAAGGAATCACACAGACACAAATGCTTAAGATGAGACTAGGCCACAACTTTATTAGCATAGCAACAGGTGGCCCCTCCCCAGGTACACCAGGCACCACTGTCAGGCACTTCGTCACTTCACATGCCTGCAATCGATGCACTAGGGGTAACACCCCCTAAGGGCATACCCTGTGCAAATGTCAGCAAGGAGACCACAAACAGCCAATCTCGGGGAGGTAGTTTTTGGCCTGCCTCCACTTTAGGGAGTGCCACAGGCATCTGCCATAGTGTTCCTCTCCCTGAAATTGGGGTGAGAGCAGGGTGCAGGACTACCGGTACAGCTGGGCATAGCCCCCTCACCAGCACATGCCCCCTATCCATTTAATCAATTTAAGAGGTCTAATTCATCTTCCATGATTCCATCTTCTCCTGTTAATGGTTCCCTGGCTGACACCTGACTCATAGTTGTGACAGCAGAAACCACTGCTTGGCATCACCCAATTACCCCAATGGGAACACAACATGACCCGCTACAGAGAAGGCAAAAATCACACCCCTTCTTTGCCAATCTCTGGGGTGTGTAAAACTCTTTCGCAGTCCTGAATACAGCAACTAGCAACAGCCCACAGCAGGATAGTCAAACCTGTACATACAAACACACGTAATCAAAGTGTGCAGGTGGGGTTTTCTTGACCTGAGCAGCTATGCTGGAAAAGAGAGTGTTTGCCCAGGTGTACAGGGTATTTTAGGGGGGGGTAAAACCCCACCCACCCCCATAAGTGGGTCAGGGGACATCATAGCAATGATGCAGGGGGTCTCCGGGGGTAGTGGCCAGATACTTGACCTGTGTCCCCCCACAACCCCTCATACATTCACCAGATTCCCCAGACCAGACTCCACAAACGCTCCACCTGCTGATTGGCAGGAATAGTGGCCACTGTTAGAAACAGGATGCTGGGCTCAATGGATCATTGGTCTGACCCAGTATGGTACTGTTTATGTTCCTATAAAAGATTTCAAAATTTCATTAAGTGCTTTGCAAATATGGAGACAAATTTGATTTTGCACTAGATATTTTGCACTTCCCTGCTGCATTTAAGAGAGGCAAAAATCATTTGAAGGACCATCATCTTAGCTCATTGTGCATTTCCCTCCCAGAAAAGCAAATTCTTCAGCTGTCCAAAGTGAAACTTCCTCGTGTCATGCATAGCGTGCAAAGACATGAGCTCAACAGCACAAGAAATGATTGCAAATTTGGTCATCATGGATCACAAACTCTTATCGTTTTCAAGGTTTCCATACTAAAAATACAACAACTTAATTAGGATTATAAACTGTGCAATGCTTTACTGCCATCCACTTAATATAAAAATGGCCAGATTCCAGTATGATAAATATCCACTTCACACCTAATATCCAAAATCTTGATGATCTGTCTCTGCAAAGGCTGGGATAATTTATAATGCTAATCATTATTATTTTCCCCACAGAGTGATGATTAGATACAGGGGGTGGAATTCTGCTCTCTACTACAACGCTATAAATCTGAAGGAATAGATTATCTTCTTTTTCCATTGGGGTAGCTTAAACAAAAAGGTGTCTGCAATAAGCTCATTCCAACCTTGTGCCTCAGGGTCTGTACTTCAGTTTCCCCGAATAAACAGCCCCAGACTCACTGGGTGAAAATACACAAGTCGATAGCCCACATTAGCACCCACAAGGAGGTGTTTACCTGGCCACCTATTAGGTGTTCACCAGATGTTTGCTCCTGTGCATGCCTGACCCCCCCGTCCCCCCCTCCTTGCAGCCACCACTCACGGCATCATCCAAGGACATTGTGGGCTTACCGTGCAGTTCATACCGTGCGGGCCTACCATGCATATCAGTGCATGCTAACCTGTGCTAATGCATGCCCACAAATCCACCTCCCATCTATTAGGTCCACCTGCAGCCTCACTTACATCCAGGTCTGCCAGCACCATAGAGTCGCACCTAGCGCAGCTGCTAGAGAGTGATCAGCTACAAAGCAGCTGCAAGAGGAGAGAGCGGGGGCAAGGGGAGAAGGTCCTTCCTGTCCCCTGCTGCCTCCTCCCCTCTCACAGCCGCTTCAAAGCTGATGGCTTTCTCACAGCCACTCAAGTATGCTCTCTTCTTTTGCAGCCACTTCACAGCTGATTGCTGATTGCTTGCTCAGGCGGCTGCAAGAAAGTGATCAGCTGTGAAGCTGGTTGCAAGAAGAAAGTGTAGAAAGCGGGGGGGTGCAGGAAGGACCGCTGCAAGTGGATTGCACTGCTGCAAGCAGACAGCACAATGGAACAGGGGAGGTCATTGTTAGGGAAAAAGCCTTCTCTAGCTGTGGAAACACACACACACACCCTTTCCATCAGAACCAGGGTTGGTTAGAGGAAAAGCAGCTACCACCAGCACATGAAATGCAGTCAGGGAACTCTACATGCTAAATCATGGGGGGGCGGGGGGGGAGCTCCATGGACCAAACACAGACTCCAGCAGGCTATTTGTCTCATTTATAAACACACCACTGTTTTATTTTAGTTCTTCTTGCTTTATTCCAGGGGTGGGTAAGGGCAGAGAAGCAGGTGAGGGCAGCTAGGACATGATCCCCTGGAATACTCGAGGGTGGCCAGGGTCACAAGCCTGAGGCATGGTCATCAAGGTGGGAGAGTGGAGAATTCTGGGACACAAAGGGGTTGGGAGGCAGCGCCTACCAGGCAGGTAAATGGAGCCCAGAACATTCACTTAGGAGCTCTATTGGAGGTGCTTCTACTGCATCAAACTTCAAAACACTCTAGCAGGACTTCCAAATTCTGCCCTCTCTACATCCTCTCACACCCCACTCAGATAAGCCTCTCATCCCCACCCCATTGCATTCCACCTTTCCATCCCAGCCTGCTCTATATCCCCAAAATGCCTGCACCCTGTCCCTCACACACTGGCTGGCCCGAGGATCACTCCTCAGACCAGAACAAAAAGCAGCAGTCCACAGATGGGTCATGTGTTTTTCATGCCTTCTTTATCTCATAGATCCCCAACTTCCCCCATTTACTGCAGGACTCCAGATTGGTAATAGACTCACATTTGCAAAAATCACAAAACCAGCTCTGGTCTCTTAACTGCTCCAAATAAGACTACAAATTTCTTGTTCTCCTCTCTGACCCTATCCTGACTTGACAGCAGCTCCTTACCACTCACTTTCTATCTCCAGCAGAGCTGAACCAAATAGTGCCCGGGTACTCGGGTCAAATTTCAAAGCTCCAGTTAATTAATGCACAACTGCCCGTTTTCCAACAGTTGCGGATCAATCCAAATCTGGAATGTCCATCCCCACTATTTACTAGCACTGGAAGTGTAATTTTTTACTATAGGCACACTGCAGTGTTGGAAATGGTGAGGAGGTGCTACCATGTCATTCCTCCAAATACAACCTTCCACTCCCAGCTTCTGTTCTAATTAACTCATAGTAATGCAGATATTTCCAACCAGGTCCATCTCTAGCGGTGATAACTTTATTAAAATCTGTAGAACTGAATAAATATTAAACTAATATTAAAATAATGGGAGTAAGGATAAAGAAGTGATGGGTCCGCTGCTCAGTGATGATGGTGAAATATTAGTAGGAGGCAAAGAGAAGGCAGAATTTCTCAGTTCCTATTTTGACTCAGTCTTTGCAAAAAATGGAAACTGTTCCCAACCTGGTAACAGGTGTTACCAGGTTGAACAAGGGATGTGGGGGAGAGGTAGAATTGGAGACAAGGAGAGATAAAGAGGTAGTCAGAGAATACCTGACTGCCTTAAATGAATACATTTTTGCAGGGCCAGATGAATTACATTCTTGGGTACTAAAAGAACTCACCAAAGTACTCTTAGAACCTCTGCCAATTATATTTGAGAACTCTTGTAAAGCAGATGAGGTGCCAGAAAACTAGAGATGGGCAAATGTTGTCCCTAGCTTTAAAAAAAAAAAAGGGGGGGGGGGAGGATCTGGGAAATTATAGGTCAGCCTGACTTCAATACCTGGGAAACAGTTCATTTTGTAAATACCTTGCTAGCAATGAAATGATTGCTCATAGATTTGCCAGGAACAAGTCATGCCAGACTAATCTTGTCTCTTTCTTTGATAGAGTACCACAACAGAGCAACTAGCTTAGTGGATGAGTGAAACGCTGTGGATATAATACATCTTGATTTCAGCAAAGCATTTGACAAAGTTTCACATTAGAGTCTCATTGACAAACTTGCACAGTGTGGGCTGGAGGACACTACAACAAAGTGGATTTATGGCTGGCAGAAGAACCATAGTTAAGCGTGATCATCAATGGCTCATCATCAAACCGGAAGGAGGTATCAAGTGTGGTCCCAGAGGGCTCTGTCCTGAGTCCGGTGCTATTCAACATTTTTGCTAATGACTTGGATGAAGGAATAGATGGAATACTTATGAAGTTTGCAGATGACACAAAACTGGGAGGGATAGCTAATACCTTGGAAGATAGAATTAGAATTCAAAAAAACCTTGGTAGGTTGGAAATCTGAGCTGAAATTATCAAAAAGAAATACAACCAAAATAAACGTAAAATTCTGCATTTAGAGAAGAAAAAAAATAAAGGCACAAGTATAAGATTGTGGGGGGAGGGGGTACCTGGCTTGGCACACAGCAGCAAATGTGAAAAGGATCTAGGGTCTGTCAGGGGAACCGGTCACCTCACCTGTAGCATTGTGTCCAGTTTTGGGTGCCACATTATAAGAAGGACATTGAGAAATTGGAGTGGGTTCAGAGGACAAGGAGGGCAGCAAAGATGACAAAGGATCTGGAAAGCAAGTCTTCTGAGGAAAGGCTGAAGGAACTTTGTTTAACTTAGTGAAGAGGAGATTAAGGGGCAACATGATAGCATGATGCCACTAAAGAGAGAAGGAACTGTTCTGCATTCCTCCAGGGTGCAGGGCTAGAAATAATGGGATCAAGTAACAGGAAGGTAGATTTTGAATAAATATTGGGGGAAATGTCCTAACACTAAGGGCTGTGCAGAGGTGGAACAAATCTCCTAGGGAGGTTGTAGGCTCTCACTCACTGAAGGTTTTTTTTTAAAAAGGCTGGAAAGCCATTTGTCAGGGATGTTGTAGCAGCAGCCATCCTACATCCAGGCAGGGGTTTGTTTCAAGTCTAGATTACCCTTGATGTCCCTTCCAACTCAATGAGTCTACGAAACCACAAGGTCTTGATGGAAATTATTCTAAAGAGCAATTGATAAAGAGTATGACCACTTTTCTAGATTTCAAAACACCAATCTATAAAATTCTATAGCAAGGGATACAATTTGCTGTTTAAAGTTTGATATCATTTGTCTATCAAGGTAGAACTCACAGATACAAAACCTCTTCTAAATCACTGAGTCCCTTTTTCTGGATGTTCAAGATGATCTTTAGATAACATTTTAGAAACTCTGATACAGTGCCTGATTTTAGGTGGTTCAGCCTACACATAGAATCTGCAGAGGAAATCTCAGACTTGAATATGAAGAAGGCTAGTGGCGAGGAAAAATCCATACTCACACTGTTAGTAAAATCTGCCAGAAGTTTTTTTATTGATTTCAAATCGCTTAGAGAGAGAGCAACACTGCCTCCATGCAAGGAGACAGCCTGGTCTGGCTTCCCCCAGAATACATGGGTACTATTTTATAGGTTACAAAACAGGGATAAGATACAAGCTTGTTAGTTAAAGACAACGTCATACAATACTGGGAGGTTACTGCAATTGTTTACCTACTAAGCAAATTATTCTCAAAACAATATAAACTAGACTGTTTATAAAGTAAGGTGCCTAAACAAAGTTAATTAACTAGCACAGCTGCAAGGCCATTTTTTAATATCTGCTGTAAGGAAGAGCAGAGTGGCGTTCCTCTGTTCAATGCTTATCATGCATGGAGCTGTTTCCCAGGCCTTGCTGTGTGAAACAGAACCCAAACCAGCCTCATGATTATTTCTATCTAACAGGCTAAAGCTCACTTCTGTGAAGAATGAGTAATACCCAGCATTTATCTCTCATCTGTCTTTCATTTTGTGCTACCTTCCTTTTGGCTATTGTAATGCAATTCCATAGGATCCCTTATAAAAATTCCTCCACACTAGCATTCGTTAAACACAGTATTGGGGCTGAGTACTCCATCCTCCACTATTAAAGTCAATGGGAGCTAAGTCATTCATTTCAATGGATGGAGGATTGACGCCCACTAAGTAAGAAATTATATTCAGATGGTCTCTTTCTCTCAACATACTCAAATCCGTGCACCCAGTAGTAAAGCACAGTAAAACATCTGTAGGTCCTTTAGAATGTACAGAACATGAAATGCAACCAACTGATAGCTTCAAAAAGGTTTAAGGAAGCAAACAGATCACTTTCCGCATTCAAACTCACACTAATTATCCTCTCCCAGCCACAAAAATAGAACAACATACATTCTTATGTTGGATAGCTTATCTTCAATAGACAGGCTTCAAAACCATGCCACTATACTGCTTAATGCATTTGTTTTGTGTGTCCTGCGTGTGAAGAGAGATTTAAATGTTATTAATGGGTACTTGGAACAGCTCATAAACATCGATTTTTATTTATACAGGTAATAAGTGTAGAAAAAAATGTAACCTTCAGGCTTTTGTGGAAAGTACAGAATATAGCAAATTTGGTGTAATTTGTCTCACTCAGATTTCCAATATTAACAGTTATGCACAGTGGAGTCATTTTGGACCAAATTGGCAGGAGTAAGACACCTCCTCAATCAGCTCTTCCATTCCATCACCTTCCAACTCCCCTTCTGAAACTACTTCATCCGCTTTCCTTCTGCCTTCTTCCCATAACCACAACTTCTCCTCCTGCTCCCAAGCTCCCCATCCCATTCTCTCCCCAAAGTCTGCCCAAGGTTCCCTCAGTCTGTCCTCCTCCTACATAGTCCCCTAACAACTACCTCCCAGCCTCCACAATCCATCTCACCCCTCCTCCAGTTCCTCTCCCTACCTGAAATCCACAGCTCCTTCGGCAGCCCCCACTCAGACTGCTTGCCCATGTTATGGATGGATTTTGAGCCTTGTCATCCATGAGTGAAATCGCCGTGAGAATCGCCTGATGCCATTTTACCCCCTGCACCCACGAGTGGACCTTCACATGAGTTTCCCCGACGTGATTTTGCCTCGCGTAAGTTCTCCCACTCCCGTAATGCAGACAAGCAGCATCAATCTCATTTCCTGACTTCTTTTTCAGCAGAGCCACCCTTTCAGCGGAGCTGCTGGAAAGCGGATGTAGGCAATGGCTCTGAGCTACAGCCCTGCCTCCTCCTTTCTTTCCCAGCCTACCAGTCAGTGCAGGAACTATCTGGACTCACTACTCTTTGCCCTTTCTCACATGTTCCCACCCTTGCTATAAGTGATGTGATGTTCAGACTTTTGCCCATCCTTGGGAACATGTGGAAATGATACTATGAAGCCAATAAAGAATGGGTCCTTTTCTAATAACACCAAGTGATTCGAGGACAGATCTAGGAAAGGCAGGCTCTCTCTTGAAATTGTTATTCCACTAGAAAATGTTGCAGTTACAGGAGGCCCTACTGCGTTGCCCTACTTGGGAGAGCCAAAAGCATTTGCACCCGCAGCTGTTAAGTTCAAAAGTAAAGTGCATGGTGTAAACCATGAGAAAGGGGGAACAGTGATTCAAATCATATGAGGGTTTAGCCCAGGGTGAAGGCAACCTTATTAAGCCTTGGATGAGATGCTACAATGGCATTCTGCCTTGTGAAGGGGGAGGATTCTCATATGGTCCAATCACAATCATTTCTGTAGAGAGCTAAACCAATCACAGTACAAACGCATGTTTCAATCCAATTGGAATGTTACGGTAAAGTTCTTTAGAGTGTATTAATATGTTAACCAGCCTGTAGATGCCTCCATAACTAAGTTTAAGTTCACCAATCAGTGTAAGAACTAAGATAAAAAGAGTAAATTGGCCAGCTGGGTTTTTTAAATGTATGTAAGAAGGAACACAACGTTTAAGTGTATATAAGGCAAGCAACATAGCTAGTTCAGTTCAGGTCCATTCACTCACACCTAAACTGGCAAACAGGTGAGGAAGAACTGAGTGTAGCTGCAAACACCTGCTGTACGGGTCCAAAATTCCTGTCTTGCTGTACGATCTACAATAGAATTTCTCTATTGAAGGTCAAGTGTAATTACCCACTTGACCTTCACTAGAGAAATGCTTTATTAATTATTATTGTTATTATTTATATAGCACCAACTGCTGTACCTGGCACTGTACAATCAATAGTTATAGACTGGTCCCTGCCCCCAGGGGCTTACAATCTAAGATGCATCAAATTCTTCCTAAGACTCTTCATTGGTAACTGTGTGTGTGAAGAGCCAGTGTGGTGCAGTCGATAAGTCCCTTGACCTGGGAAGCCAGGGTTCAAATCCTGCCCTAGCCATAAACTCACTGCGTGGCCTTGGGCAAGTTACAACCTCTCAGTCTCAGTTTCCCATCTGTAATAAATGGGAATGTGTGTGTGTCTGTCTCTCCTTGTGTTTCCCTCACTCTGATCCATCTTAGATTGTAAGCCCACTGGGCAGGGAGCTGTCTCCAAAAATCTGTGACTGTATACACCTAGTAGTGCTATAGAAATTAGTAGTAGAAAGGGGGAGTGATAGAGATCCTGGGCTCCATGCAAACCTCTGAGGCCCTTTGAGTGAAATTACTGTCTGGCGTCAGAAAATAGAGGGACTTTTTTATTTGAAATCAATGTGAAAAGAAACTGTCAGGGTTTCCTTAATAATTTTTGTGGTTTTCCAACCCCTTTTTCTTGTTTTTTAAAATACTTTTCTTCAAAATATGGAAGTCTGTATAATCAGGTGCTTACACAAAATCTTGTCAAATGCACAAACTGATTTTCTGCAAACGTATTTTCCCTCCATTCTCCCTCAGTTACAGTCACATAAACTGTTAACTTTAAGCAGTAGAATACAAATGTATTCAACTGCTGTTAACCCTTTACTTTATCTCAAAACTAACAGCAAGAAGAAGGAAATATGCAGTGAATGAGCTTGGAAATTTCAAAAACTAAAGGGTCAACAGACAAAGAATGATAAACTGCTGTGTTAATCATGCCACTGAGTTTGCATGAGGCCAACCGACAGAACATTCCCTTTGTACCAGTTACACAAACTATACAAAAGAAACAGCATAGTATAAAACAGTACATATTATTATAGCTGTAAAACATTATCTTTCTATGGGTGTTAATAAACGTGACTCTGCCTACTATCGCCCGCTATGGCCAACCTGGGCGAGTGCCTTAGCCACGTGTCTGTTAGTGGACCACCAGATGTGGACCTGCTACAGCCCCTAACTGGGTAGGCAGCTGCCCGGATCTCATGGGCCAGGAATCATGGGTCACAGGCAGGTTATAGCGAGTGTGCATGTTTGTTTGTGCTGCCATCCTGGCCCCAGCACAGGGGCCGCCTGGCTAGCTGCAGCACGGGGGTGGGACCAACTGTCCTCATGTCTCTTCCAGCACCCTCTCCCCGGCTGGGTTAATCTGCAGGAATATTTGTTCAGTTTCCTGAACCTGACCCGGCTGGGGGTGGTCTGGTCCCTTCTACCTGGGACGTGTGGCTGGCACACTGGCTGCATGTATATCAACACCCATTGCATGGGAAGTCCTTGAGTACTGATGATGTTTGTTTCATTAACATCAGTGGTACAACCAGCAGTTCAAACTTCCTAATCTGTCATGAGGCTAGAGATTACATATAAACCCAAATTGGAAAATTTTATTTTGAATTGTGTGCCGCTAA
>QEPC01012948.1:3099556-3130162 GCA_003113815.1 Sphenodon punctatus | reverse complement strand
AATTTATTGCATTGGTTTCAATGGGGACACAGCGCCCCATTGAAACCAATGCAATAAATCCGGCACCGGTATACCGGATTTAATCCGGGAATCCGGTTTTTGTGAAACCGGTAACCGGTAAATCCGGTTGCCGGTAATGGGCCCGGGGTCCCGCCCCTACTAATATCACTTCCATCTTGCCAGGATTCAGTCACAGTCGATTAGCCCTCATCCAGTCCCCCACAGCTGTCAGACACTGGGTAAGCACCAAGACAGCCGGGCCTGGGTCGGTTGAAAATGAGAGGTACAGTTGGGTGTCATCCGCATACTAATGACACCTCACCCCACACCCCCTGATCACCTCACTGAGCAGCTGCATATACATGTTGAACAGGAGAGGGGACAAAACAGAACACTGCGGGACCCCACACAAGAGGTCTGGGTGTGATGAAAAATGATCACCGAGCACCACCCGTTGAGTTCTTCCTGTCAGGAATGAACGGAACCATTCAAGAACAATCCTTCCCATCCCCGCACTGTCCCGCAGGCGCGTCACCAACATCTCGTGGTCAACGGTATCAAATGCAGCCGACAGATCTAACAGGACTAAAAGGGTCAATCAACCCTTATCCTTTTCATGGCGCAGATCATCGACCAAAGCCACCAATGCTGTCTCAGTGCCATGCCTGGACGAAAGCCAGACTGAAAGGGATCCAGATAATTGACACAATCGAGATGCTCTTGGAGCTGCTGAGCTACTACCAGTTCAATAACCTTCTCGAAAAAGGGAAGGTTAGAGACAGGCCAATAGCTGGCATGGGAGTCAACATCAAGTGACGGTTTCTTGAGCAGAGGCCGTACAACCACCTCTTTGAGACATCTCAGCACTCTGCCCTCCCGTAGGGCTGTTGCTACCCCAGCCAGCAACAGCCCCATTGTCTCCTGACAGCTCTTAATCAGCCAGAATGGGCACGGATCTAATTTGCAAGAAGTAGCTCGAACAGCCCCCAGCACCTCCACCATGTCAGCGGGTGTCACTGACTGAAAGTGATCCCATAAAATCGGACAAATCAGGGCTTCTACAACCTCTCCCTCCTCCACTGCATTAAGTGTGGCATCGAGGTCTTGGTGAATACGAGCAATTTTCTCTGCAAAATAATCCACAAAAGGTCACAGCGGGAGGAAGTTGACACAACCCCCGGGTTGAGGGAGCCCGGACTGACCAGCCCCCGTACCACCCAGAACAGCTCCGCTGGACGGGATCTTGTGGACACTATGAGGGCAGCAAAGAATTCCCTCTTTGCTGTCCGTATAGGCACGGCATAGGCTTGTAAACTAGCTCTATGTCGCAATCTGTCGGCTTCAGCTCGGGATCGACACCACCATTGCTCCAACCATCGCCCCTCTTGCTTCAGGGCCCGCAGTTCCTCGGAGAACCGAGAAGGCCTGTGGGGCCGTCGCCTGGGCTATGGATGCCTGGGAGCCATTTGATCGATGACCTCCATCAGCAAGATGTTTCATAGCTTAACGAGGTCATCAATGAGATGGTCATCAAAGTCAGAGGGTATCTCCCCCAGAGCACCTAGAAACCACACTGGGTCCATCAGTCTCCAGGGGCTGACCATCCTAATAGGTTCCGCACCCTTCCGGGGGCAGATGTATGCTAGAAAGGAGGTCTGTAGGAGGTAATGATCCATCCATGACAAGGGCACAGTTGTTATCTCCCCCATTAATGGAGCACCCACCTCAAGGCGAGTCTTCATCCAGGGTCTTTATCCAGGGTCCTCATCCTGCTAATCACTGTATCCTGTCACACTCATGTTTCATATAGCCAAACATCCAAATTTATGTACAAACCAAAAATTGTATATTTGTTATTTCAGATTTTTTTTGTTTTAGTGATTTCAAATTACTTCCAGTTGATTCAGGTTATTCAGTGTTTGATGGGGGTATTTTGGTCACTTCAGTATTGTTATAACACTAAACGTCAGTGTAGAAGCAGATAAAATATCCAAAATGAAATACCAAATTACCCCAAATAACCTGATGCATCCTAAAGTAACCAAAATGAAATATCCAAACTGAATATTAATTTCAGGAATTTAAGCAGGAAATGAACAGCACTTATACGCCTTGTTCCAAACACAATAAACAGGCAAAATTTGTCAAATTAACTATTCAGCATGGATATCCAAAGCAGGGGGAGAAAGACCCATCGAAGTCTGGGAACCCGCATAAAGAGAACGAAAATGGGAAACCCAGCAACTGTCTGGGACAGCCATCAAAAAGAGGCCAAACTTTGGCTTTCTCACACCATTGACCAAGCCCCAAAACTTCCTACTATCTTGGACATTGGCGTCAGTGACCAGCTTGTCCCAGTAAATCTCCAAGTAGAAAGCTCTTTTGCGCTTGATAGTTTCTTTATACAGCTTCTTGACTTGAAAATACTGGGGAGATATAACACCCGAATCCCCCTGCCTGTAATTATGGTATAAAGATACTAACTGACTTCTAAGAGCCCTGCAATCCTGGTCATAACCAGGGTTTTGAGAAGCATTTTGAAGAGTTTGGCTTAGATGGGCCTGTACATAGGGTAAGTAAAAGTTCCCTAAGGTCCCCTGTCATTTGAGAAAATGAGTCTATAATGGCCATATGAGAAGCCCCGCTGGCATACAGCTGGTAAGTCAGGAGAAAAGCGCCTACATTCCCCAGACAGGACTGATCCATTTTAACAGAGACATGAGGGAGGGCATTTGAAGATGTAGGATAGTCAAGCACGGATATAGGTGAGTCCAAGTGTTGGATAGCCAGGTCCATACTCAAGGGGAGATGATCACTCCACTGGCAGGAACCGATTACAAAATGTTTAATCAGAGGGACTACATCCACTGAAACTGTGAAGTAATCCCCAACAATGGAACCTGCTGAACCCACATATGTAAATTCCCCTTGCTGATCCCCATAGCCAGTACCATTCAAAACAAACAAAGATGCTTCAGTCAGTAGTTTGGCCAATAAAAGACCTGAGGTATTTACCTTCTTATCCTTTGACCGTCTGCTACCCACGAGATTCATTTCATGATTAATCCCACCAAAGGGGTGTAAACCATCATCATTCGGACCCAAGCAAGCATTAAAATCACCCAACAAGATTATTTTGGCTAGTGAGTATAAATCAGCAGCTTCCTTAAGTGCTTCCTTTACTTGGGTCCAATAAGTGGAGTTATAATACTTAGCATTTGATGGCGGGATGTATACATTGGCCAAAATAAAGTAAAGTCCCCCAATAGCAATGACCAAAAGTAACAAGCATGGGGGTTTAGAAATAACCACCAAAATTGTATACTGGAGGGATTTAACGATAAACCATGCCAAACCACCACTTGGGCGGCCCGATCTAAAAATGCCGCACAGCCGGGAGAAAGTAAGTCTCATGGGTATCAAAGGAAGGCTGAGAGATGGCCCAGGTCTCCTGCAAAGCTACAATATGGCAGGTGTTTAAAAGTGTTCTAGCGTCTGATTGCCCCAAAAGCCTGTCCCACCCCGCGACATTCCAAGAGCAGATTTTTAGAGGATCAAAATTGTGGCACTGCCTGTATCAGACTGCTGGAAAAACAGATCCTTGTGCTGCACTCGCCCAGTCTTGACTGCAGTTCCTCACCTGGTTATCTATAACCTCTATGCCTCCTCCTCCTATAGTAGCAACGTGATCCATCCGAGGAGAAGACACAGGCTCAATCCTCTGCAACTCCCCCATACTGTACTGAGCCCCCAGATTCCCCAGATTCCCCAGATCAGAGAAGACTGATGAAGCAAAGTCCATGGCATCAATGACTGGCAGGGAAGGCAGTGAGGCTGCACGAGACACTGGCTGGAAGTGGGGGACTGTTGACAAAGGGGGAGATTTGCAGGATTGAGCGTGTGGCATAGCTATCTGGGAGAGTCTTGCATTGATTGATTTCCTCGGAGGGGACTTATGAGAAGATCCTAAGGGCTTACTACTGTTGCTAGCCCCCTTCGGGGGCTGAAAAGAGCGAACTGGGGACATGGATTTCAGCTCTAGTTTTTGATTTTTCCCATGACAGAAAATTGTCAAAACTGATGTTTTCCCATTAGAAATTCTGATTTCAAAAAAATATATATATTCCATTGGGAAAATATTTCAAACAAAAATTTCCTAGACAGCCTCACTGCTAATGTAAGGGAAACACACTTTTGATTGGCAAATGGTAAAAAATTCTACTCCTACTAGTTTAAGCAGTACTAATCACATCCATGCATGCACATACAGACTAATTCCTTACATTTTATATATTATTATTCTAATTGATAAAGGGAATATTGTCTGTGTGTGAAAAAATACTTGTGATTTCAGCAGAGAAGTGTCATTCAGCAAAACTTCAAAAGCAGAGCATTTATTGTAGTAATTTTGTGGGATATACACGGACATTTACGTGGCCTGTATTTCATCTTCAGTCTCTCATTAGATGTGGCAAGTTCATTTATTCTCTATCCTAATTTGCACAAAAATTAAAAGTAGATACACTAGCATGCAATAAACCCCTTGGCAACAATAAAATTAAAATAGAAATAAATTAACATTTGCTTTTTTTTCTGCTAAATGTAATAAATTTAAATTTCAAAGCTATACTCTACAACATTTGTTTGTTCCCACAGACTGAAAGTAAGGCTACCATGAAGCAGTTAGTATCAATTTGTTGTTCACATTAACCTGTGCCTTCTCCCAATTCCAAGCAACTTTAACCCCTCTGGGATTCATTCCAAACTGGGATAGATATTTCCAGCTTTAATTGCAAACTTAGGGCCATATCAGCTACCCTTTGATGCATGCTGTGCTCCATAGCTCAGATAAAATGGAAAACCCATGGCACTGTACAAAATAATTAGGGTCTACAAATCGGAGTGTAAACAAATTTTTAAAATATCCTAACTCAATGCCATGATTTCTCAGTGGGTTTCATATCAACTTGAAACAGACAGTGATTTACTGCATGTACCTTTCCATAATAAAGCTCCACTTTGAAGAAGCAGCAGAATTTGGCTGCAAGTAATCTGTAAAACCTTTCCAATAAGAGAATCTCTGTGACTTTTAAAACTTAGATTACTCCTGTTGTGTAACAAAGGGCTAGCTTAGAGAGAAGCAATTTTAAAATGGAATGGCTTGGAGTAAAATTGGTACAAGAAAAGACTAGAGTTTCAAAGGACTGGAGTGGGGTAGGGCAGCCAGCAAGGAGAGAGAGAGGGAGAGACACATTGATAATATTCTCTAGTCATTAAGGGCTTCTGCTCTTTATTCTCACTGAATAGTACCTTGCTCTTCAAGCAGTGCAATTCACTCTGATTATCAGTTACACTAAGGTTCCATTATGCTGAGCACTGAAGGGGGAAGAAATAGCTCCCTAAAAATATCCCATTTTGCAGGGACTTCAGTGCCTGCTATAGACTGTGCAGCCAGCCACACAACAGGTCGTGCCACTTTGGACAGTGTTATCCTGCTTTGGTCAATGTTCACACTCGATGCAGTGGCTTGTATGCCCGGCAGTCACCAGATGTTCACCTCATCCCAGGGTGGGCAGCCAGCTACTACACGATGCATCCTCCAAAAAAAGCCCAGGGATGCAGCACATAATGTTGCCCAAAGTGGGAAAATGCAGCCCAAAGTGATATAATGGCCCACCTCCCGTGTGTCTGGGCAGTGCAACCCTGCCACAAGATAGGCAGGCCCAGAGAAGCATGCTCCTCCTGTCCACCTAACAGCAGATTGGGGGGCGGGGGGAGGGAGTCTGGGAGGAGCGTGCACCCTCTTCCCCACCACCTAACTTCTGGTCATGCAGGAGGGAGCTTGGGAGGAGTGTACGCCCACTTTCCCACTATCTAAAAGCTAAGCGTGCACCCTCTTCCCAGGTCCCCTTCTCCCATGATCAGCTGTTAGACGGTGGGGAAGAGAGTGCACACTCTTCCCAGACCTTCCACCCCCGATCAGCTGTTTGGCAGGTAGATCCAGGGAGAGGGGCCCTGGGAAGAGCATGTGCAATCCTCCAGTCTACCCAACAGGCCCCTCCTCCCTGGCCCCCTCCCCCCGATCAGCTGTTAGGCAGGTGGGAGGAGCATGAACGGGTGGGAGGCACCTTGCTAGGCACCCAGCTGATTGGAGGGAGGAGGAACTCATGCTCCTCCCAGGCCCCCCATCCTCCTTTCTATGCCCCCCCCCAGCTACTTAGCAGCAGTGGGCCCAATCATGCAGCACAGCAGGAGACCAGGCATCCAGCCCCGTACAACTGGCTCCTTGGGGCATGGAGGAGCTGGTGATGGCCACAAAGATGCAGACAGTCTGACCAACTCTCCACACTGGCCCAAAGTGTGGTGGCTACACAGGTGTGACCGGGATAGGGAAGGGATTCCACGCACACACACACTGCCACAGGGTCCTGAGGTCAGAGCAAGGAGCGAACGATGGCAGAATGCCCATTAGGATAGTGTGTGGGCTCTCACCTCTAATTAAAGAGAACGAGCCCCTATCATCATAGGGCGCTGCTGACCTCGAACCCAAGGCTGCCCCACACTCTCTCGTCACGCTTAATCCAACACAATAGCGGCGAGGAGTGGGGGGTATCACCCTAGGGGAGTGCGGGGCCCCCGGAGGGGAAAAGGGGCAAGGACACAGGGCACTCACCTCCGGCAGCAAGGAGTTCCAGGAAGGGGGAAGGGAGGGCACTCACTTACACACACGCTACTTTCGCTGACTCACGCTCACAGGGTTTTGCACGACGGTCTTCGGAGAAGGTCCACACACACACGGGCAAACTTCAGGTCTGATACACCTCTCACGTCCACACGCACGCTACACCCAGGGGGCCGGTTTCTATCAATCACCAGCGCCATTCCCCAGGCAGCGCTGGTTTTTATTCCCTCAGCCCCACCCTTGTGCGGGCTCGTAGCCGCTCTGAGCGGCGCTGCGGGGGCGGGGGCATCCCCACAGGCCGGCTTCCTGCTCGGGGTGTGGCCTTTGATTGTAATTCCGCCACCGCTGTCAGCGACGGCAGTGGGGGCGTGTTCTGTAGGCCTAGGGCCTGCCCTACCTGGCTAGCTCCTCCTGGGGGTGTGGCTGCAGCCCCGGCCCTGCCGCTGTGGTTTGTGACGGCAGCCGCCGCACTTCTGACGGCATCGGGGAAGGCCCTCGTCAGCGATCCCGGGCTGGGGGAGAGGCTCCCGAACCAGGTTCTGCTCTTGCAGCCAGCGGGGGCCTCTGAGGTATTTGCAGCTCTGGCCCGGCACCGGGCCGCTCCGGGGGGTGCGGGGAGTGCACGGAGGCCCGGCGCTCCGGCCGGCGGCGTATGCCGCTGACAACAGGGGACTGAACCCTCTCCAGCTTATGTGGCTACACCCTGCTAGTCCCAGTTCCCTCCACCAATTAAAGGTCATGTCAGAGCATGGTCAGAATGTGCCATGTTATACCTATTCCCTGCTTCATAGGGTTTACGGAAAGCAGCTAGGCATCTGACTGGCCAAGTTTAAGGAGATAGGTCATAATCATGGGCACTCAGAGAGCAGAAGCAGCTAGCACACCTGGCTTTAGTATCTTTGCATCAGATACATTAAAATATTTTGCCACATCTTTCCCATTCTCTTTCCCATTCCTGCAGTCTTGGTGCTTACCCAATAACTGACAGCTGTTGGAGACTGGATGAGGATGAGCTGATTGAAGCTGAATCCAGACAAGACAGAGGTGATTATGGTTGACTGGACTTATGACATCGAGGGGATTGGGACTCCTGTTATTGACGGAGTCTGGCCCCCTCTAGTCAGTCAGGTTCAAAACCTCGGGTGCTTCTTGACCCTTTGTTGCACTTGAATTGTCAGTTTGCGGTGGTGGCCAAGAGCGCTTTTCACCCACTCAATCTAGTGAGGAGGCTACGGCCTTTTCTTTCCGATTCAGATCTGGCCACTGTCATTCATGCTTTCCTCACCTTGAGGCCACACCACTGCAATGCGCTCTACGTGGGGCTGCCCTTGTTGACTGTTCGGAAGCTGCAGTTGGTGCAGAATGCAGCGACTCACCTCCTTTCGGTGGCGAGGCACTGGGAGCACATTACAACAGTGCTCCGAAGTCTGCACTGGCTCCCTATAGCTTCCCAGGCACAATTCAAGGTGCTGGTTTTGACCTTAAAGTCCTAAATAAATGGTCTGGGCCCCATATATCCAAGAGACCGCCTTTTCTTCCATGCCCCACCGTGGCCCCTGAGATCGACCAGGAGTTCCTCCCTGTGGGTAGCATCTGTTTGTCTTGTTCGTATGGTGAGGGCTCACAGGGGGATGTTCTTGGTGGCTGCCCTGATGTTATGGAACTCCCTTTCCCCCAGAGGTTCATTTGAGCCCAAGCCTAGGCATCTTCCAGAGGTGATGCAAGACTTTTCTTTTTGTTAAGGCATTTGGTGGGCAGGGATGCAAATAGGGGTTGGGGTTGGGGCAGGTGTATGAGCAGATGTTTGGAGAGGGTTTTGTGGGGTTGTGGTGAGGTTGGGGAGGGTGAGGGAAAGGTTGGGGGTGTTATTACATTGTTTTATATTTATTTTATTTTATTTATTTCATCGTACTTCTAGCCCGTATCCTCCTGCAGATAATGGCAGCTCGGAGCGGCTCACAAAGCATCAATAAAATCAATTCAACCGTTAAAAACATATACAAAACATTATAAAACTCATTAAGCTGGAACCAACCCCCTCCCCCTCCCCAACACTCACCTCCTTCCCCGTCTTCCTCCCCAAAAGCCTGGCAGAACAGCCAGTTTTTACACTGTCTCCAGAAAGAGGGGAGGTAAGGACCTAGATGGGCCTCCGTCGTGAGGGAATTCCACAGCCTAAGAGTGGCCACCAAGAACGCCCTCCTCACCATCGCCACCCAGGAAATCTGGGGGACTTCGAGTCGGGCATCCCCAGCCAACCACAAGGGCCGCACCACAGTCCGGGACATGAGGCGGTCCTGCAGGTAGGCAGGGCCCAGACCAATTAGGGCTTTATAGGTCAACACCAACACCTTGAATCTGGCCTGGAAGACAATAGGCAGTCAGTGCAGAGAGTGGAGTACTGGTGTAATGTGCTCGCGATGACCCATCCCCGTAAGGATATGGGCCACCGCATTCTGCACCAGCTGCAGCCTCCGGACCATCACCAAGGGTAGCCCCATGTCGAGCGTGTTGCAATAGTCTAGTCTAGAGGTGATAAAGGCATGTATAATGGTGGCCAGGTCACAGTCCAAGACATACGGCCACAGCCGTCACACCAAATGTAACTGGCAAAAGGTGCTCCTCACCAGAGCCGCCACCTGGGAATCCAGGTAGAGCTGAAAATCGAGATGCACCCCCAGACTGTGGACCTGAGTAGCTAAAGGAGAGCAGACCCCATCAACAACAGGAGCCACCACACCCTCAGTCATACCCACCAACATCACTTCCATCTTGTCGGGATTCAGCCTCAGATGGCTCGCCCTCATCCAATCCCCCACAGCAGCCAAACAATAATATGCATTGTTTTTATTAGTTTTGTAAGTCATCCTGAGCCTTCTGGGCAGGGTGGGGTAGAAATCAAAATAAATAATCATAAATAAATTATTAGAGGGGACAGAAATTTTGCTTTCCATCAAAACTGACAATTATGCAATTTTTTATTGTCCCAGACATTTTGTCAGAGTTTTATTGTGGTCTTCAAATTAATGAATTATTTTTTGTAGCTGGGAAATGGAGAGAGAGGGTGTTTTCAGACGTGACTGGGCCGGTTGGCCCCGTCACAAATTCAATGTATTCATCCCCCACCGGGATGACCCCGTCACGCCCTAACAGACATGCCGGGGGATCCCGGCGGGAAATCGGGGAGGGGGCGGGGCTGCGTGGCACAACGTGCAGCCGCATGGCCCCGCCCCCTCCACGCACCCCGCCTCCCGCCCTCTGGGGAGATGGGCAGGCGGCATGGCCAATGCCACCACAGCGACTGACCGAGTTCACCACGGCCCGGAATCCCACTGGGGATTCCGGGCCGTGATAGCTGACCAGACGTTACTTTTTTTTTATGCCCGCCTGGAATCACTTTCACCACGCTTCAGCCGATTTTCGCGCCGGTAGCCCGGGAAGCGTGGTTGAAATTGACCCCATGTGGGTATTCAGTGTGGCAAACATCTGGCGGCCGCCGAACAGATGTGCAGGGCACAGTGACCACATGTAGGTATTCAGCGTGGTTCACTGTGATCTCGTCACATCTGAAAACACCCCATGCTGAACAGACGTGCAGGGCACAGTGACCACATGTAGGTATTCAGCGTGGTTCACTGTGATCTCGTCACATCTGAAAACACCCAGAGAGAGAGAGATTTTGACCAATTTTCATTGAATTTTATAAGCACTTCAGAAATTTGACACTCTTCATTTTAAATTTCAAACATTTTATCAAGACATATTTCTTGTTTTATTTTTACAAATGAGTAGACATTTTATTTATTAAAAATGTATACCCCGTCCTTCCCCAAAGTCTCAGGTTGGCTTACAGAAATAAAAAAAACAGGGGGAAATGATAAAAATACAATACAATAAGATCCCCTGATAATCTCTACCCTCAGCCCCAAACCTCACCCACCCCAACCCCTAGCCCCGCCTGCCAAATGCTTTGTCAAAAAGGAAAGTTTTACACTGCCTCAGGAATATGGCCAGGCTCGGGCTCAGATAGACCTCCAGGGGGAGGGAGTTCCACAATACTGGAGCACAGGACTAAGAGCTTGGAAACCTGGATATTGTCCCTGCTTTTTGACCCTGGGTAACTCATAACAATAATTCTGTGCCTCACTTTCTCCTCCTGTAACACTGGGATAAAATATAGACTTGCTAGATAGGGTAAAGAATCATAATCCCAGCTCTGCTCCAAACAAGCTACTGTAATTTGGTGCCAATCCTGAATGTATACATGTAGCAGAGCGAGCTACTTCACAATAAATCCTGTCAGGACTGGGGCCCTAGCATTCGCAGCCCCTCTGGGTAATCCCCTCATTCTATGGAATTAGTCTTCAACAGACTCTAACTCACCATACCCTTTCTTATTATACAGTCTCCACCAGTCTCTGTATTGGATCTATGGACAGAGCTCCCTTCTTAGCTGTTGCCTGCTCCAATATTCCCAAATAGTCTATGACCCTTCTCTGGCTTTTACAAACAGTGTAGCCAGGTGCCCTCTCCCTGGCTCTCTATGCTTGTGGGTTAGGATCTCCCCTGAAGCCCCACAGACCTCCAGCAGACATTCCCCTCTGGGATTACCAGCCTCCCCACATGCTCCCAGCAACAGTCTGATTCTACTGATGTCCCCCCCAGCACTGAACTAGGTCCAGACTTTGCTCTCCCTGGCTGGCTAGTACCATACCCTAATGCAGCTGCTTGCCAATTAGGCTGTATTCTTCCTTCCTGGCAGTACCTGCAGCACCACTAGCACCTGCACCTGAGCCAGTAGTAGCCCCTTTAAAGGCTAGTAGCCTGAGGGAACTCCTGTCTCACTGTCTCTCATCGTCCTGTCTCACTCCTTCCTTTTGCTTCCAAGCTGCTTGAACGTGTTGTCTACTCCCGCTGCCTAGACTTCTTATCCTCCAACTCCTCCCTTGACCCCCTCCAATCTGGCTTCCGCCCCCTTCATTCTACTGAAACTGCTCTCGCTAAGATCACCAATGATCTTCTGGTGGCTAAATCTAAACGTCTCTATTCCATTCTTGTCCTCCTTGATCTCTCTGCTGCCTTCGATACTGTTGACCACTCACTCTTGCTG
The DNA here is from genome assembly GCA_003113815.1 of Sphenodon punctatus. Lineage (NCBI taxonomy): Eukaryota > Metazoa > Chordata > Lepidosauria > Sphenodontia > Sphenodontidae > Sphenodon > Sphenodon punctatus. The sequence goes on along the minus strand of QEPC01012948.1, from coordinate 3,118,370 downwards.
GATTCCCTTCACTCCCTTGGCTTTTGTGGCTCTGTCCATAACTGGTTCTCCTCCTACCTCTCTGACCGCTCCTTTAATGTGTCTCTCTCCAACTCCGCCTCCTCCTCCTTCCCCCTCTCAGTTGGTGTTCCTCAAGGCTCTGTTCTTGGCCCTCTCCTCTTCTCGATCTATACCTCATCCTTAGGCAAACTCATTGCCTCCCATGGCTTCCAATACCACCTCTATGCTGATGACACTCAACTCTATCTCTCTACTCCTTCTCTCTCTCCCTCTGTTCAAGCTCGTCTCATCAACTGTCTCTCTGACATCTCTACCTGGATGTCTCAACGTCAACTCAAACTCAACATGGCTAAAACTGAACTCCTTATCTTCCCCCCTCATCCTTCCTCTCCTTCCTCACTGTCAATAACTATTGATGGAGTCACCATCCTGCCTGTCCCCCAAGCCCGTAGCCTAGGCTTCATCTTTGACTCAGCCCTTTCTTTTAAACCCTACATTGACTCTGTTGCTAAATCCTGTCGCTTCTCCCTCCATAACATTGCTAAGATTCGCCCTTTTCTCTCTGTCTCGTCTGCCAAAACTCTTGTTCATGCTCTGGTCATCTCTCGCCTCGATTACTGTAACCTCCTTCTCACTGGCCTTCCCCGGTCTCACCTTTCTCCCCTCATCTCTGTCCAAAACTCTGCTGCCAGGGTCATCTACCTCGCCAGTCGCTTCGACCATGTGCAGCCCCTCCTCTCTTCGCTTCACTGGCTTCCCCTTCCTGAACGAATCCTGCACAAGCTCCTAGTCTTCACCTATAAAGCTCTTCACAACCTTGCTCCCCCCTACCTCTCTGCACTTATCGCCCTCCATACTCCAGCCCGTGCACTTCGCTCCTCCTCTGTCCCTTCTCTCACCCTTCCACGCCTTCCCTGCTCCCCTAAGCGCCTTCGTCCCTTCTCACTTGCTGCCCCCCATGCCTGGAACTCCCTCCCTGTCCACATCCGCCTTGCCCCCTCCCTTCATACCTTCAAATCTCTCCTTAAAACTCACCTCTTTCGCTCTGCTCTGTCTGACTCTTTATCCTGCTGAGCCACTATTCCTATACCTACGATCGGTTTACCCTTATCCTTGCAACATGGACCTGCCTGCTGTCATTCTCATCGTAACCAAGCCAAGTACGTGCACTTGAGACCTCGCATCTTCATGAATGTTAGACCCCTTGTCTCTCCCTCTGTTCCCCTTCCTAAGTCTCTCCCCCAGCTCCTGTCTCTCAGATTGTAAGCCCTAGGGGCAGGGACCGTGTCTATTTTATTACTTTGTAAAGTGCCAGGTACACTGCTGGTGCTATATAAATGTTTGTTAATAATAATAATAATAATAACTCTGCCCTGCCACAATAAGTATCTTCAAAATGCAGACCTATAAATCCTTGAATTCATTTTAATAAATTGAATACTGTAGACATGTTCATGGAAAGGATAAGATGCTTTTATGAATGTAAAGATTTAAAGGTCTCACTTTTTTCTTGCCTGATTTTCTTTCCTTTGAGGAAGGGAGAATGCGGAAGGGAGTGGGTATTAGACATTTGGGGAAATGGATGAGAAGTGAATGTGTCTAAATTCTATGGTACTAGACTAAAATATATAAACATGTCCTCGCAGTAGTTATAAACCAGAGACGATTACTCACAATTATAGCAGAGAAAAGTCTGAGCATTCCTCCATGAGGCATACCAGGGATAACGTAAGTCTCATCATTGATGGGGTCTGCCCCCCTTTAGCTACTCAGGTCCGTAGTCTGGCGATGCTTCTCGATGCACAGCTCCACTTGGATTCCCAGGTGATAGCGGTGACAAGGAGCGCCTTTCGCCAGTTACATCTCATGCGACAGCTGCAGCCGTATATGTTTCAGACTCTAATCTGGCCACCATCATCCAGGTCTTCCTTACCTCTAGACTGGGCTATTACAACGCACTCTACATGGGGCTACCCTTGGTGAGGCTCTGGAGGCTGCAGCTGGTGCAGAATGCAGCGGACAGGTCATCGCAAGCACATTACAATAGTGCTCTGCTCTCTGCACTGACTGCCTATTGTCTTCCGGGCCCAATTCAAGGTCTTCTGGGACTACATTATAATGGGAGACAAAGCTCAACTTGTCCTCAAACTATTAGTATTATACAATGGGTCCAGTTACTGCATGTCAACTAATTATTGGACAATACAGTCATTTTGGGGTGATTTATGTGTGAACTGACTATAATTTTTAGGAAGTTATATATTCACAGTATCTTCTTAATTCTTATACTAACACATTTCATCTTACAAGATGTTAACTGCACATTTTGATCACTTACCATTAACAACAATAAGCGACCTGGATCCACTGCTGGTATTTCTGTTTCCTGACTGGAATGATCTAAGCAACATCAAACACATGTCTAGTAAATAACAGATGATGAATAATAAACAGAAAATATCCATATTGGCATGAGTATTTAATACCATTTTTGTTCATACGGAGACAAACCATTCCTGAGATATAAATGCAATAATAAAGAGTGAAAGAAGTGTGTTTTCAGCTATGAAACTACCTCCTGGCATCATTCCCATGACCTGTGCCAAGGTTCCAAAGGTCAACACTTGTCATGTGACAAGAGCCATTAGCAACCAACTCCGCTGGCTTGTTCCTTGTTTTAATCTAAGGAAAATAAAATGCCTCAGTCAATAATTACTGAAGATCAGTGGCTTCAGACATCACCACCACTTCTTGTTCTAATATATTTCTTTCTGCTTTGGCCTGAGTAGCCACTGAATGAGCCCACCATTCAGATCCTGTGTTTACTGCTCCCGATAGCTGGTCATGATCTATGGTCACTGCCCATGGTCACTGATTATTAGTTTATTACCTATTTCAGAATGGATGCACCTAGTTTGATTTTGTTTAGCTGTCTTTCGTTCCTTCCATAAAACTGTCCCTTAACCTCAGAGCAGACAAAATGCCCATTTTAGTTACTGCAAATCAAAAGCAAATGTCAGTGAAAGAAGGTCAAACTAAGCAGCCCATTCTGAAATCAAGCAGATGTAAATGCTGTTTTTGCAGCAAAACAGCTGTAGAATTTGGCATGATATTGCAATATTTGCATGGCCTAGATTGGCTCATTAATGCTGTATAGGAGTACTCCATATCATAAACTAGAAATGTCTCATCTATATTCCTATATGATAAAGAATGTAATAAAAAAGAGCACCACTTCTTTTATCTACACCTCTGAGTGAGAGTATGATGGGGGGGGAACTGTTTTTCTTTTATTTGTCATCATAATATGACAGGAGACACATAAACTGATGAAAGAAGTCTGATGTCAGTTGGCCTATTTAAAGGAGAGAGCACATGAAACAGAATTTCAACTAGATGTACCTCCCATTTCTACTCATTTGTCACATCAAATGAGAAACTCCTAGAAGCAGGAAAGTCAGATTAAGAAGTACACATTTAAATCAATGCTTTTCATAAGCCTATAGTTGAAGTGTTTTCCCTGTCATACACTGAAATGCACAGTACTGAGCAACACCAGAGTACTGTGCTTGAGACATGTACATTAACACTTTAATGTCATTCATTTCAATGAAGCTGGAGGCTGAAAGAACACATCTTTTTGATAATGGATGTATAGAGTAGTGCCGGCATAACTGTAGCAGGGTTATCATAGTGCCGGAACAAAAAGATCATGTACTTATAACAAAGAAAGATCTCGCCACAAGAGCGCACTAAATGGGTGCAGGTGCCAACAGAATAAAGGACAGTGCACTACACCAATCAGGTAGAAGAAGCCAAATAACACTATGGGTACTTAAGAATCTCTCAGTTGGAGGGAGAGGCAATAGTGGAAGGAACTAAGGCAAGAGCTCTCCACAGTTTGAAATGCAGACCCTGTTCTTGAGGCTCAGGCTGGGGCTACAGAGATTTATCCTGGGTAATCAAGCCAATAATGCACGACTTGAAAGACTGTCAGTCTTCTCAGAAGGAATTATTTCATCATGGGAACTGCCTGTAAGGGTTCATGTTGGACTTTGGAAATGAGAATTTTGATGGAGTAGGCTGGCAGTAGGGGAGGTTGGAGGACAGACCAAACCAGAACCATGCAAGCCTACTTAGCCTAGTAATTCAGTCCAGTCTTACCCATAGACTAGTGCTGAAACTTGGTTTTTGAAATCACTTGGTTTTTACCAAGTATTTCAGTATTCAACTTGGTTTTACAGAGCAACCGAGGAATCGGCCCAGTATATGGTACTCTAGGTAATTTCAGACATTATGGGATCACAGTCAACCACAGTGAATCCCCTGTGGTGGCCGTGATTCCCATAACATCTATTTGGTTCCCGCCGGAGGTTCACCCCAGTGAACCTCCGGCAGGAACCAAAATAACCACGATTCTGGACCTCCGGCCGCCTGGAGGTCCAGAATCATGGTTAGCGCAGCCACGATGCGTGATAAGCCAAATGTAACATCTGCTACATGCAGCCCATCACGCATTGTGGTCCCGGCCACGACCTGGGATCGGGCACAGTGGCTGGATTGGCCGCTGTGCCCGCCTGTCGCACGTAGGGCGGGCAACCAGGGGAGCATGGGGGACGGGGCTGTGCGGCAGCACATTGCAACATGCAGCCCCGCCCCTTCCCTGATCCTCAGAGAGAACCAGGCCGGCACATCTAAAGGATGGCCGGCCTGATTCCTGACTGGGATCCGAAACGGATCCCAGTCCGTGATTGAACGTGGTGAGCCTCTGGGCCTGTCACATCTAAAATTACCCTACGCACTCAGAAAATCCTTGAATGAGCAACATACAGGGCTTTTCCTGTCCCTATATAAGGGTACTCAGTACTCAGAAAATACTTGGTTTTATTTTACCATGTATTTAACCAAGTACCAAGGCCGAACACTAGCCGGTCCTTGGAAATGCAGAAATACTCATGAATAATTTTTGTACTATTTGGATCAGCCCTACTATATATTTATTTATTTGCAACATTTATATCCCGCCTCTCCTGCCTAAGCAGCTCAGGGTGGCTTACAAAAATTTAAATATTTAAAAATATACATCATATATATATAAAATACATAAAAGGGAGGCATAAAAGAAAATAAAAAACTCATTCTCCCCACCCACCCTTACCCTCCTTCACCCACCTCCCTCAACAAAGGCTTGGCAGAAAAGCCACCGTCACCGAAATGAGGCATGGTCCAGGACCACCCGGGCCTCCACCGGAAGGGAGTTCCACAGCCTTGGCACCACCACCAACAATTCCCTCTCCATTGTAGACACCCACACCACCCGGGGGACACAAAGAAGGGCATCCCCAGTGAACTGCAGGGGTCAATCCAGGGCACAGAGAGTGAGGTGGTTGTGCAGATAGGAGGGTCCCAGAACATATAGGGCTTTATAGGTAAGCATCAACACTTTGAATCAGACTCGGAAAACTATTGGCAGCCAGTGCAGAGCTCGGAGCACTGGTGTACTGTGCTCATGGCGACCAATCTCCATAAGGAGATGGGTCAATGCATTCTGCACCAGCTGCAGTCTCCGGACTGTCACCAAAGGTAGCTTCATGTAGAGCACATTACAATAGTCTAATCTTGAGGTGATGAAGGCATGGATGAGAGTGGCCAGGTCAGTGTCAGAGACATGCAGCCAAAACCATCGCACCAGATGTAATTGGTGGAAAGCACTCCTCGCCAAAGGCTCAACCTGGAGGTCCAGGCAAAGCTGCGGATCAAGGAGTACCCCCAGGCTCCAAATCTGAGAGACCATAGGGGGGTGAATCCCATCAATGATGGGGGACGTCACACCCACCACCCTCCCCACCAGCATCACCTCCGTCTTGTCCAAATTTCATTTTAGACTGCTCACCCTCATCCAATTCCCCACAGCCACCAAACATCGGGTAAGCACTGAGACTGCCGGGTCTGGGTTGGATGAAAAGGAGAGGTAGAGCTGGGAGTCATCAGCATACTGATCACACCGCACCCCATACCATCTCATGACCTCGCCGGGCGGCTGCATATACACATTGAACAAGAGAGGGGACAGAATAGAGGGGACAGAATAGAGCCTTGCAGAACTCCACATGTGAATTCCTGGGGAGAAGATGAACAATCCCCAATTGTGTGCATGTGCCTCCTGCTTACTGGTGCTGCCCACCCACTGATTGGTCTCCCTTGCCTAGATGCCTCCCCTCCCTAGCTCCTAGGTTAATAGCCCTTCCCTTCCACTCTCCTTCTTGCTCTAACCCCCTCATACCTGACACTTCCTGATAACCTCTAGTGAACATTATGTTAAGTAGTGACATAGGAGCAGTACTTGATGACCTAATATTTTGTGGCTTGGTGGGGGGACACGTTTTGAGAATTGCCTAGGAAGGAAAATAACCTAAGTTCAGCCCTGATTTAGGGGTGGGACTTGAGGCAAAAAACTGGATACCGGTTTTACCGGTTACTGGTTTCCAAAAAACCGGTTTACCGGATTAAAACCGGTATACTGGTACCAGTATTTTTCCATTGGTTTCAATGGGGAACTGTCCCCATTGAAATAAATGGGGGGGGGAAACCAATACCTCCCTCCTCCCCCTACCAGACTGTGTGGGTGGAAGGGGGGACACCTGCTACCCACCCTACCCAGCTTGGATTTAAAAAAAAAAAAAAATTACCAGAAGTCCCTGCTAGTGCAGGCTCTGGGCTGCCGCCATGCCGGTGACGGTGACCCGGACCCCGCACCAGCAGGTACTAGGGTGATCCCTGGAGTGGGGGGTAGTTTAACCCCCCACCCCCACCCCAGGGATCGCCTACCTTACTTGTGCTCCATGGGGCGGCAGTGGCTGCAGCACAGCGGGCCCAGTGGCTTCAGCGCTGACTGGCTTCAGCACTTCACTAGGCCTTCCAGGGAAACCCAGAAGTTCCCCGGAAGGCCTAGTGAAGCGCTGAAGTCAGCCAGCGCTGAAGCCCCCAGACCGCCATGCTGCATCCGCCACCCCCCCCCCACCCCCCCGGAGTGCAAGTAAGGTAGGCAATCCCTGGGTGGGGGGATAGGGCAATCCCTGGGGTGGGGGAGGTGTTAAACCACCCCCCACCCCAGGGATTGCCCTAGTACCTGCTGGTGCAGGCTCTGGGTCACCACTGCCGGCACGGCGGCAGCCCAGAGCCCACACTAACAGGGACTTCGGGTAAAAAATACATTTTAAAAATCCAGGCTGGCCAGGGTGGGTGGGGGGTGTCCCCCCTTCCACCCGCGCAGCCTGGATGGGGGAGGGAAAGTTTTTGTTTGTTTGTTTCTTTTACATTGCGGCCATTCATTTCAATGGCCACAATGTAAAAAAATCCGGCATGGGGAACCGGTACCGGTACCCCCAATTACTGGATTAATCTGATACTGCCAGTACAGCAAAATACCGGCAGTATCGGATACCGGGGGAACCGAAATTCCCACCCCTACTTCCTACACTTTGGATTGCCCCTTGGGTATTTGTTCTAAAAAGCAGTAGGGGTGTTTTGATTAATCAATCATCTTTCATATTCACAGGAAACTTTGGTTAATGATGCAATTGACCCAGCATTGTGTTCAGTCCACTATGCCTTTTATTTATTTTTTACTCTGCTGTTGACTTGGTAAAAGGAATAGATAGGGGTTTTGTTAGCCAGGAGTGATATCAAGTTGGCTTTCAGGTTGCTTCTGACCCACTCCATCGATTCTGGCTTGCTGGACTTCCAATTTGATGGGTCATTTTATTTTGAGAAGGAAATGCCCATGGTGTGTTCCATATCCTATGCAGCATTTGAGCGCTTCAGTTCATTCTTGTAGTGGGCAGTCAAGCGCCAGCCATGTTCCAATGTGGTCACCCATTATCTTGATGACTTCCTTTTTGTGGACTGGACAGGTACAACCAGCTACTGTCATCTGCTGGATAGTTTCAGGAGGGTGGCACTGCAGTTGTTTTATTTTTATTTTCTTTATTTTACTATTTTTCTACCCTCCCCGCCTCACAGAGCAGCTCAGGGCAGCTTACAAAATACATCAGCAGTAAAAACACACATAAAGTTAGGTGTGCTGTTCGCAGAAGAAAATATGGAGGGTCCTACAGAGTGTTTGACATATCTTGGTATTGAAGTTGACATGATGGCAGGGGTGTGTAGGTTGCCTGTGGATATACTCTAAAAGAAATAGTGGAGTTGCTGCTGAGGAAGAAGCACATGACTTTGAAGGAGTTGAAATCTATTCTGGGGCATTTTAATTTTGCTTGTAGAGTGGTGGCTCCTGGTAGAGACTTTGTGCACGGCGATCAGCAGCAACAGTAGGTTTAACCGGGGCACACCATCATGTCGGCATGTCTGTTAGAATGAAGGACGATTTGAGAGTTTGGGCAGATTTCTTTGGGATTACAATGGAGTTTCACTTTGGCATTCTAAATTGATCTTGGAAACTGACTTCCAAGTTAATATGGATGCAGTGGCTGAAACTGCCTTGGAATCTATTTCAGGGGCCATTGGTGCACAGACCGGTGGTGTGAGGAGTGGTGTGACATGGGCATAGTCAAGGACATCACATTTCTCGAGTTGTTCCCCATCTTGGTTGCAGTTATTATCTGGGCCTTCGAGTTTCCAAATAAGAGACTGCAGTTTTGGTGTGATATAATATAGCAGTGGTGCAGGTAATTAATGCTCAGCCAAAAAAGTCAGGTAATGGCTCTCGTGAGAGTATTTGTATTGCACTGTCTGTGATTTAATATCAGCTTTGCTGTATGGCACATACCTGGGGTAGATGATAGTATTATGGATTCTCTATCTCGTTTTCAGATCGAGCATTTACATTCCTTGGCCTCTGGAGCCAAAAAAGGAGCATGAGTGGATGTCTGTGCAAGTTTGGAGCCTTGGCTCATGACCATTTTGGAGAGTGTATGGAATTTGGTGGCCCCACAGACTTTCTGGACTTATACGAGAGCATTCGGAGACTTTCAGGAGTTCATGAGATGGTTGGGTGACCAGTTTCACTGGCCCATCCCTGAGAACATGGTGCTGAAGTTCATGATGGCTCTGCTGTGGAGGTATCTGATGCCCTCTACTATAGCTGGAAAGCTCTTTTGACATTTTCTTTTGCTTTAAGGTGGCTGGGTTCCCTGATCCATGCTCAGAATCTTTTGCAGAAGCAGGCTTTGGAAGGGTGGTCAAGATCTGTGGTTCGCTGGGCAGATTGGAGATGCTCAATTAATATTGCCATATTGAGGGAGTTGGTGTCATAGGGTAATTTTAGATGTTACGAGACCATGGTCAACCACAATGAATCCCCTGTGGTGGCCGTTTGTCCCATAACATCTGTTGGGATTCCCGCCAGAAGTTTACCCCAGTGAATCCCTGGCAGGAATCCCAATGACCATGATTCTGGACCTCCGACCACCCAGAGGTCCAGAATCGTGGTGGGATTGGGCCCCAACCGTGGTTGAATTGGCCACGATCCGGGATCGGCCGAAGGTAATGTCTGTTACCTTTAGCCAGCCTAGATTGTGGTCCCGACCATGGGATGGGATTGGGCGCAGCGGCCAAATTGGCCACTGCATCCGCCTGTCTCCCGGAGGGTGGGCGGCCGGGGGAACATAGGGGGGAGGGGCTGTGCAACCACAAGTCGTGCCATGCAGTCCCGCCCCCTTCCCACACAGCCCTTCCCCCTTCCCAATCTCCTTCCAGGATCAGGCCGGCATGTCTAAAAGGATGGCCGGCCTGATTCCTGACCGGGATCCACAACAGATCCCTGTCTGTGGTTCAGCATGGCGGGCCTCCGGGCCCATCACATCTGAAATTACTCATAATTACCCCACATCTGCCAGAGTGGGTTGGAGGTTGTGCTATTTAGGGGTGTTTTTCTAGTCGAATTTTTGGAGTGTTTAGAGTCAGTGAACTTGTACCTGTCTCCAGGGTTGACAGATCTAGGAGGGTCATTGAGTAGGGAGATGTTTGGTTGGGGTGCAACCCGGTTAGCATTAACATCAGGATGCCCAAGACTGACCAGTGGGATAAGGGACAGAAGGTGGTTTTATACATGCCAGGGGCTAGGGAGTTATGCCCGGCCAAGGCTTTGAGGAGCTACTTGGAGTTGCGTCTGAGGATGGATGGCCCACTCTTCATCCATGGGGATGGAAGTTACATTGCTCAGTTCCAATTTGTGGTAGTTCTACAAAGGGATTTGTTGTCAGTTTTAGGATTAGGGAGTTCTTTAAATCTGTAGGTTCTGAGTTCTGAATTTGGTTTGCATTAATTTAGAATTGGAGCACCCACTACCGCAGTGGTAGTGGGTTTGGTGGGGGGTGGGGGAAGTGTTATCCAAGCTATTGATAGATGGTGGTCTGGCGTGCACTGCAACTACAAAAAACAGTATTCAGCAGCCCCTGGGTTCTCAGCATGGGTTGAGTCATGTTGTAAGGACTAAATGGCACAGAAAATCTGGCATGCCCTGGACTCAATTCATGCCATGGTTTCCTTAAGGTCATGGCAGGTGCTCAACTGCCAGAGGTTTTGATCGTGCACTTAGAAGAAAATGATCTAGTTCATTGCACGAGAATAGGTTTAACATTGGGAATGAATGACTAGTTGACTATAATGGGAAAATGCTGACCTATGATCAATGCATGGTCATTCATGCTAAAGCATAGGGTTTGGAGGGGGGCACACCACTCTGCAAAGATAGATAGGATGCAAAGAAAAATAAACAGGGAAATGTCCAAATGGGTTTTGTAACAGGGTGGGACAATGATTAGGCACAATAGGGTAGTGACTGTTGCCCCTGATCTCTTTAGCAAAAATGGGATACACTTGTCTAATACTGGGGCCAATTTGTTTTTAGTAGATGTCACCCTCCCCCTACCTATGTGCCCCACCGGCTTCCAGATGTGGGGCCAGCAGGGAGGGGACTCCCCCTTGTTCTCCGGGGGCACCCCTGGGGATCCAGGGACAGGCACCTGATCCCCCGGCGGGGTGCTTCCCGCAAGGCACGGCCTGATCCTACCCTCCCCTGTGCCCTGAGCGTTTCTCAGTCCCTCCCGAATCCCTCCATCCCTAAGGCCATCCCGTTCCTTCACGGCAGTCCTTCTCACAGTTCCCACCCCCAGTCTGGCACGCAGGGGTACTTCCCTTCAGCTCCTGCTCTCACGTCCTTCTCCTCCTGTCCCTCTGGCCTCCACGGCTCTTCAGGGCTTCCTCTCCAGCCCCATCCCTGGTGTGCTCATCCTTCCTGGTGTGGCACTCCTCCCCTTGACGTCCCGCCGTCTTCCCGTCACCTGGCCCTGCCCCCGAGCCCCGGCGTGAGTGCTATGGCAGGTTGCAGCTCGGTGGGGGCCCCTGGACTTCCCTTGGTATGCCGGGGTTAGGGTCCCTGGTTGCCGCCGGGTCCTCCATCACAATAGACATCAGGATTGGAGTTTGTGACATGCTGGGCATCCCCTCAGGTGTGGGGTGGAGACAACTGAGCTAAGTAGCCAGTGCCTTATGTAGTGGTAGCCCAACACAGCAACTCAGAATAATATGCTCAGACAGCCATAGGGCAAGTGAAGGTGTTCCCTTTTGAGACAGGGCTGCAAGCTGGTGCCACTCCATGCTTGCCCAGCTTAACATCTGGGGCAGGATGAGGTGTAGCTTGCTGGGTTTCCTGTGCGGTGGTCTGTGTCTCCTACTTGGGCCTCCCTTCAGGACCGCAATGACTCAGTTGGGCCTGGACTGCCATGAGCGAGGTCTGGTGGCATCCATGCCATCAAGACAGCCATGTGCATGTGTACTGAGGGCTAGCTATCCCAGGCAAGCTTGACGGATGCAGGCTTCGTGCCCATGAGGGACTTGTGCCATAGGTCAGACCCCGGAGAAGCATATTTGGCCCTTGTACAGGGTTTGAAAGAGTGGGCTTGCTGGTTGGGGTGAGTTAGTTGGAGGATGCCCCGTTATGGTTATGAGTTGGTTATGTAGCATGTTACAAACTTCCAATCAAGCTGTGGCCCACATTTAAATCCAATTAAAACTGTGTCCATTTCTTTCAGTCTTCTATCAGTAAATAGAACATTAAAAAAATAAGATCATCTCCCTCTTCCCATCCCAACTCCCTTGGCTAGCTGTGCTGACAGTGGCTATAGAGTTGCTTTTACTTTTTACTGCAAATCAACTCTAGGTTTACTGTTTCCGATATCCCATTTTTAAAAAAACCCAAGTTTGGGTTTTTAAAAAAAACAAAGGCAGTATGAAATCAAGAAATATAAAATAGACTAGAAATACTGCCCTGTCAATGCCTCTCCAAAAAAAACCTGGCAAACTTAATTGTTTCTTAAAAAGAGACATAACCTTTGTTAGCACTGAACCATATTTAAAGAAGAGACCCTGTTGGGGAAAAGAGCTAAGCAAGCTTCTCCAGATGGAACAGTACAGATGGGGCACTAAGACCCTTCTTCCATTGCTCTTAAGCACATGAATAAAATAGCCAAATGTGCTTTCTTTTCACCTAACAATAGGGGGGAAATCCAACATCTAAAGTAACCTGAGTATAGGACCTCTTTGATGCCAGCTGGATTTCTTTTTAAAGACAACAAGGTAAAAACACCAATTTTTTTCCTAAGCAGATAGTGTCAGAATGAACCTTTTGTTAGAAATATGAGCAGGAGATTGGGGAACTCCCCAGTCAGCAGTATGTGTCTTCCAGGCAAGAGGAAAACTCCCTGTAAGGCAGACAGGGAGCCTGAATTATTAAAGCTGAAGGAATAATCTACTCAGACTGATCAGAGTGGCGCTCTCCTGAGAGTTAGTGGGGTTTTTCAACTGGCAGCCTGAACGTATCACACGTGAGCTGCATTTAGAGCAGATACATCAGATTTCCATATTGCTTTTTCAAGCAGAATTTCTATCAACTCCAGCATTTTTATTTGCAAGTCTGCTGTTTGAGATTATTAAAAATGGAGAGAGAAAATGAGAAGCGATCTTGTTGAAAATGTAGTGAATTTTTGTTTTGTTTTACCGCTTCATTGTTTCTCAGAGAGGGCTTTATTAATTAAAAATAATTGCATCTCCAACTGCAAAAGGCAGCCAAATGAAAATCCATGGACAGGAGGGTTTCCCGGGCAACCCCCTATCAGCTGCCTGTTTCTAGGTGATGCAGACTTTATATGCTCAATATCTTTAATGTATTTACCCAGAACAAAATGAAAGGCAAGGAGTATTCCCCTGCCCAAATCTCATTCAATTTTAATATATTCATTATCAAAAATTATTTTGATTGCTAAACCTTATTTCCTAAGACATCTGAAATACCTGTTGTGAAGCAGGCAATATAATCAGAAAGGGAACGTATTGGAGCATATTTAATTAATTTATTTGGCAACCCCTTATAGAGGATTCACCCTTAATGAAGAGAGGAACAAAGCAGGGTTCTGTGGCATCCCCACAGACTGTTCCTAGATGCGTTTGTAATTCTTTAGTGTCACTCATATTTAGCTAACTTTCAACTCCTGAGGTTTCTCCAGAGGAAATGCCTATCACACTGGAAACTCATATATAAATCATCACTTGGATTGGAAATTGCCTCGAAGATCTATGCATCACAGAAACTACTGCTGACATATTGCAAGCCTCTCCGCCCCCCACCCCACCCCACACACACACACAATTTCCCTCTATCTGTTTTGTTTTTCACTTCTTCTGGAAGCAGAGAAATCGAATGATGCTGGAACAATGCCCACCAGCATTTTGTGGCATTATTACCCTGGGCTTAAAACTGTTCAGGAATACAAAGTGCAGTGGGTTTTGTGTTTTGTTTGTTAAGAAGTATTCATACCTCCTTGAGGGTTTCTGTTCTCCTTCAATACAGTTTGCAGTAAAAAAATCCAAAATTACAGACAAACCAAGGCTATTTGGTATTTTTTTTAAAATACACCTGATGTAAGGCTTCCTTCTTTGTATGCAAATCAGAAACATTTTACAATACATATTCTCATTCCTGGCTCCTTTGTCCATAACAGCAATAGGCTTTTTTCAACATCAGATATGCTTGCTTGACGACACGTAACTCATGTAATTGAGGCTGTATTTGTATGAAAATACACAAGCAGCATTTATGAGCAACATAAGACTCATCAATATGCAGCAAAGGTGACTCAGATGCACCAAGGAAAAACTGACCACTGGCATTGACCAAAGAGGCATGTGCAGACTCTTGCCATGTTCCCTGAAAACACTGATGAAGTTAATATAATTCATCATGACCAGAGAGATTCACTCTAGACTCACTAACACTGAGGAGTCATTGTCAAACAGATGGAAGATATTCTGAACTGATAGACTCCGTTTACTGGCAGCATTAAAAAAGTCCCAGTGATACGATTTTTAAATTTTGATCCTCAAATAAATGAGGGAAGCTAGCAGCTTCTGTCCAACCACATTATGTAACTTGGTCCAAGTAAATACCCTTTCTGGATTAAATTACAAAGAGGTTCAATGGGACTACTTCCGAGTAAATGGTTTGTGGATTGCAGCCAAAAAGATCCGAGACAGCCTGAAATATTGGGACAACCTGTTATCAAAGTAGCAGGCAACAAATATGGTGGTTAAGAACATTTTAATCTACTTAAGACAGAAAATGAATTTTAATACATGTGTAATGTTTGCTTATATAATTCCTCTGAAACCAGTTATAACCAGCACTTAAACTAGAAAACTACTCCTATTTCATGGATTACTGCTGTTATGCTTACAGTGAAAATCAGTTTCTTTCCTTTTACCCTTTATGCTAATATGTGGTGGTTGTAGCTTAAAACAACAAAGAAAAATTCAGTCAGCCACCTTTAGCATCCATCGTATTAGCTTCATTGTAGGAAAAGGCAGATAGTAGTATGCAAAAGTATCTTACAAAAGATTTGTGGCTTTTGAAAAATAACTCTAACAGTCACAGTATAAACTTCTTATTCTCATATGCTGCATTTCTCTCCAATAAGATTTTTTTTTTAAAAAAACAAAACAGATATTATATGTTGAGAAAATAGATTCTATCATACACTACATGGCATTAGATTCAGCATATGTTTCGAAAGCTGCTGTCCGGTTTGGGATGTTAGTTCAAAGACACTTTACAGTCAGGATTAGTTTAAACACTTTCACAGTTTGATGCTAATCTTATTTCATTCCCCCAGTTATGATTAAAAAGCCAAGTAACCAGTACTCATGTCTGGTTAATTTAAAAAATATATATTCTAGTCTGGAGGAGCTGAATAGCAAAAAATACCTGTCCAAGCTAATGGGGTGTGAATAAAGACAAAGGGTGTTTTAGACAAGCGCCTCCCCACCATCAACTACCCCGTATGCATGTTGCAGGGCTCCATAGGGCGCCAATGCAGCCCTGCAACATGCATGATGTGTGAATAAGTGGGTAGTGGGTGGGAAGGCGCTTGTCTAAAAACACCCAAAGATAATGTCACAGACCCTTCTATACCATGGAAACATATATCACAATGCAATGCAATTACTGTTAAAGGTTGTACTATAAAATTCACAATGCCACATCTCTGTGCCAGATCCAACTGTTTACTACCCAGATCTCAAAACAAAACACAGTGAAAATCAAAATAAGTTCTGGCATCAGCAAAGAGCAGATATATTCAATAGATTTGTTAATTCTATCCAGAAACATCAAGTCTTTTAGCACATTTATCCAAATCTCAGAAGTTACTGCATAGGTGTACACTTATTTTTTGTGGGGCTGAGATATAGCTTTCTTTAAGAACCAGCTGATCAGAAACCTTCCTATTGTCTTTGTCCTACTCCTGTTATTCAACTTCTTTCCCATTTCGGTTGAACAGCTGCAGTCAGAAAGGATGGCTGAGAATCATTTTTATTTTCATCAACTTCAAGGCTGCTGGGCACAAGAGAATTTATTTTTAAAAAATGAAGAAATCACAGCCAAACATTTTCCTTAAAATAAACAAACAAATAATAATAAATTAAATTAAATTAAATTAAATTAAATTATAATAATAATAGAAAAGCAGCAGTGATACATGTCATGGTCTCCCTGAGATCTGTGCTTTTTGGCAGTTTTTACACGGATGCCCCCCCCTCACCCACCCACCGCTCAGTGTTCAGGCAGGTGTGCTGCGGTGGGGGCAGTCCGTGTGAACGGCCACGGGTATTTGGGGGGATGGGTGTGTGGCAGGTGCGTGCCCATGTAAATACCACGGCGGCGGGTGTTTGTGCATGCACGCTCCCACCGCACACCCACCAACACCCGCCACACACTGACCCACACCCATCTCCACCCACGAAGCCCTCTGACAGAATGGAGGAAACTCCATGGAGATGAGTGTCAGTAGGTGTAGGTGGCTGGGTGTCCGTGTAAGTGCGTGCACACACACCTACCCCTGCCGCACCGACACACCCACACCCACCCACCCAGGTCCGTGTAAAAACGGCCTTTGTTTTATAATGTATTGTTATTGATTTATAATATACTTAAAACATACCCTCATTATATCTAGATACACCTATCTGTTGTCTAATGGTATACCGAGATGGCCATGACATTTAAACACCTTGCACTATAGGTTGTGACTCAGTGAACTTGGGGACCAGGAACTGGCACGAAAGGAAAAATGTAGTGGGACAGGTTGGTGGGACAGGCCAGCATTAACATTTCAGCTTACATGATCAATGGAATAGAACACACAATGAATGGGGGTGGGGGGTGGAAACCAGTGTATGCAGAATGAAAAACTACCCAATGCTGGCGGCATGCAATCATGAGAAAAATGCAAAGCTCTGTGTGAAAACAATCAAAAAAGGGAAAACCAGCATTTGTTTCTATAGATCAGGTGCTAGGGGGAGAAATGGCAGCTCAAGGCCCCAGCCCCTCCTCTATCCTCGCCCCCTAGACACAAGTGAGCATGTGTGAGAAGGGTAAAATATGGGCAAAATTGCCATCACCCTCCCTCTCACACATGCTCTGTGCCTAAGTGACTCTCCAGTCCCCCCCACCCCTGGCCAAGACAGCCCCTGGGGCCCCAAAATCCCTGACCCAACTGCCGCAGCACCACCATTGCCCCCTTACACATGTGCAGCAACAAACAGTGAGAAAACACTGTTTGCGCATGTGTGAAGGCTGTGAGGCAATTTTCTGAGGACTCAACAACCGTGTACATGCCTAGTGTTTCCTCACTGTTTACTGTTGATGCATGTGTGAGGGTAATGGCAATGCTGCAGTGATCGGGTCAGTAACTTGAGGCAGTGGCATGGCTCTGCGGCACTTTGTGGGGCACCACCCCAGAGCCCTGTGTCACGGAGGAACATGAGGCCTCACAGGAGAGATACTGAACTATAGGTCTAGCATATATGTAACGCTAAAGGTTAAACATGGATGTAATGTCGAGAACTGACAACTCAAGTCATGTAATCATGTAGTGTAAATGGACAGTTGGGAAACTCCAGGAAGTGGAGACATTTAAAGGTTGTGGATTGACACCAGACAGAAATCCATTTAGGTGCAAATTAAGTTTGCCTGTGTGCCTACCTGCTAGCTTTGCCTACGTGCGGAGAGGCATGACCTCTTCAGCTTCTCCCCAAGACGGGAAAAGGGAAACAAAGACTTTGAAAAGGGTATTTAAGCAAACGGACAAGACGAAGAGAGCCAATAATCTTCTGTTACCTCTTGGAGAGCGCTCTCAGCTCCATCTTGCATGCCAGCAAGCGACTGCTGGGACAATGGATTGAGCGAGAGAGCTTTGCTTTCTACCATCTAAGAGATCAATGCCCAGTCATTTTCACCACTGACTGAAAAGGGACTTTCGATAGGATAAGCTTTATATAGGGGTTACCCAGTATAGAATAGGATGTGTTATATTACTTTTAATTTCTTTAGCCACTCTGTGTCAAATATATTGTCTTATGTAATCAATAAACTTTCTTCTTATCTTTATGAAGAAGTGTCCGTGGTCTAACATTGAGAACACAAACGAGCCACTTGAGTTTTCAAACTCTCGCGAACCCAGAGAGAAAGAGTCTGTAAACGGGAAGCTTTCTGGGACTCTGGGGTGGCAAAAGGATTCTCCCTTTTGCAGGACTGGATGAGCCGATGGGCTGCAAGTGAGGGAAATTGAGTCACTCAACCCAGGAAAGTGGGGTGTTGGACCCGAGAATGCCTGACACCCTGAATGTAGAACTGCCCTGGAGAAATTATACTGTGCATTGGTTAATTCCAAGGAGCTATAGACTCTGAATTATCAAGCTTTCCAACTCAGGGTGATTTCAGAAGTGACGGGCACCTGGTTCACCACAGTGGATTCCCGGTGGGGGTGAACTGAACAACCACCCCCTGGGGCGAATAAAAGCCCCAAACAGACGTGACGGGACCGGGACCATGGCAGGGAATCGGGCCGGCGGATCACGGGCCGGGGCAGCGCAACAGACGTGACACCGATTCCCGGCCGCAGTCAAAACACCCAGAAACCACCAGGCAGGGGCGGGACACAGACATGGTCGCCTGAGGGCAAACAAAGCCAAAAGGCATACAAGGGAACGCCCACACAAGGGAAACGGGAAGGGAGGGGGGAGAGGGAGAAGAGCCGGACAGGTACCACACACAACAGGCACACAGACAGCAGGGCCACAGTGGAACACACAGCACAAGCACACACCCGGGCACACATATACACACACACACACACACACACAGAAGGGAAAGGAAGGGAAGGGTGACACGGGTGCCCGGACAACACACAAGGCACACCAGGCACAAGGGGGGGGGACAGGGAAGAGGGGGGGAAACTGCAAAGGG
>QEPC01012948.1:3067738-3085146 GCA_003113815.1 Sphenodon punctatus | reverse complement strand
AAGCAGGGGAATGCGCACTCCTGTGAGCCACACAGCACTCACTCCTGGCCACTCGCGGCGCACTGCCAAGAAATCCAGAGTGCGCCATGTGGGGCAAGCCAAAAAGGTGCGTGTCAGCTGGTGGCTATGCATCCCCTGCCCATATGAACGGGGGCAGCCAGCCGTACCAGCAGACCGGTCTGCTGCTCATAGGCACTGTGGACAGGGGACACGGCCTCTGCATGCCACAGAAACTGGCTACGAGTGCTGGGATGCCTGAGTTCCTCAGTGCTCATACCAGGACATGTCAATTTCAAAAGATCAGCCCAGCACACTTCCCCCTCCCCTATGGTCCGTGGCAGGCGGAGTACGTGGTGGCAGCCATGGTAACCACACTGGGAGCCACCCATTAGATTCTCTCCCCACGCACTCCCCCTTCAGAGGCCATGGAACACACCCACACACAGCCTTACTCATTTAAAAACACCCACAGGCTGCTTACTGACTCTGCCCTCACTTCTTCACTGAGCAGGAAATGGGCAAGTGATAGCTCAGCTTTCAGTAATTTATTACTCTTACCTAAGACAGTCACTTAGAAAGTACATATCAGGGGCAGCAACAGAACTCTGATCTCCTGTTTCTTGCATATAGTAAACATTCCTGCCCTATTTTGCTGTATTTAATTCATTAAAGAAAACCCGACAGACAAGGTGGCTATGGCCAATATTCTGTTTGGGTTGATAAACCAAGCTTCACAAAGTTCTTCTTCAGGTTTCCTCTCAACAGAAGATGATCTAATAAAAGATATCACCATATCCCCACTTGTGTTTTATCATATTTGGGACCAGCATGACAGAAACCCTCCTAACCACATAAAGGATATTGGATAGAAGACAAAAATTGAAATATAATAAACTTCTAAGAGAGACAACCATAAAAATTTCCACCTGTACAACTCGGTGGATGATAATAGTGGTACAACAATAGAAAATCTTGATACATTTGAATCTTCTCTTCCCCTCTCCTATTTGCCTCCATCCCCCCACTGCCCCACCAAATCTGGATACTCAGGGGACATGCTTTTTAAAGGTGTTTCATGAGGGTTCTAGTATGCAACAAATGGTTGGTACACACTGAATAGGCAGCTTTTGTCCTCTGTGAAAGTTGTGGGACATACAAGCCATGTGCAGAACAGAGAAGGAATCAGATGAGAAAAGTCTGGATAAGTAAGGTTTCGTTGTTTATTGCATGAAGTGTTACTGTCTGTATTTGTAACAAATACAAATGAGCTAGGAAAGAATGATTGGTTCATCTGCTGCTGATGTCACAATCAACACAGGTCACAGTTGATTGAGAAAAATGTGGGTGGGGGCCGAGGAAGGCCAGTCCAGTAGTAACGGTGGTGTAGCTGTGGCCAGCACATGGGCATGACAACAGTGATCTGGAGAGAAGGGGCTCAGTGGTAGACAGGCATGTACATCAGCAAAGTTTCAGGGTCTAGGACCTACAGCTTCTGCTCTTTTTCCTTTGTCTAACTTATATTTTTTCTTAAAATGTCAATAAGTCATGACATATCTATGGGTCACTGAATAATCCAATTAGGGACAGACATGAATTTTGCTCTGAAAGCTGTAGGTATTCATGTGTAAATCCATTTGAAAGGATTTTTTTTTCAAATTACAACAACAGCATATAAATACCCTATCCTATAATCATTGAAAATTACAGTGCAGGATAGAACATAGACTTTTATAAATGAATAGGGAAGACAAGGGGAAACAAAGCCCAAATTATAAAGTAGAAGGAATGAATAGAACTTATAAATAACAAAGAGAATTATAATAATGTGGATTTGGAGTAAATTGATTCTGGGATTCAGAATCGACACATTCCCTATTAACAGGAGTTTATACATTGTATGTTTCTTTAGTCAGCCCAGGGCATGATGATATTTCAGCGATGGCCAATTGCTGGCCCCTTTGCCATTTACTTTGTCTTCTGCGAGTAATTGTTACCTGTAACCTGGCATTTTCCAATCTGAAAATCTTGCTGCTTCAGCTTGGTTTGACACAGCAGGAGCCAAGGGCAAAAGCATATGTAATGAGGCTCCTGCTGGGGCATTTGGAATTTCTGAGCAGCTCACATGCAGGAAATGTTCTACTGCAGCATCTGGTGGGTTTGCAGGTGTGGATAATTTAAACCTTAACAAATGGTAGGTTTTATTTTTGACTGGTAATTTCCACCTCTGTACAGATCCTCTGGAGAGAATAAGCATGCCAGCTCAAACAATGAAACAGAGTTAAA
Source organism: Sphenodon punctatus (assembly GCA_003113815.1). Classification (NCBI taxonomy): domain Eukaryota; kingdom Metazoa; phylum Chordata; class Lepidosauria; order Sphenodontia; family Sphenodontidae; genus Sphenodon; species Sphenodon punctatus. Next base: position 3,082,863 of record QEPC01012948.1, on the reverse strand, counting down.
TTCAACCCACACAATGACAGAACATTCAAATTATTACCCTAGTCAAGGTTTATTAATACAACACGGGGTGAATAAAATTAAAGAAGCTAGGCTACCACCAACTTCCACAGCAGTGAATGGAACTGTATATACAGTGCTTGAAACTGTATCAGTGGAGTCTCTAATCCCATGTATCCCTGTTTGTTTTCTTCCTCTAAAGAGCAAGGCTTTATTCTGAAAGTACTGGCTAAATTACAGAACTGATGCATGCTATGCTTAAGAATTATCGGCCATTATTGCTAGAAACTCTGACTGGTGAGAAATTTTACTCCGGAGTTGGGTTTCCAGGCACACAGCCAGATGGAAAAAGCTGGAGGTTCATGGCTGCTGCAAACTCAGTAGTCCAAAGTACGCAGGGTAGGTCACGCTAGTGAGCTGGTGCTGTTCTCTGGTGGCTGTCATCTTGTATTCCAAAAACTAAAGCCTTATTTTAAATGTTACACTTCCTGCACTTCTTAGGGAGGAGAAAGAAAGAAGGAATGAGATAGGAATAAAAACATGACAAAAAGGAGAGGAGATGAGAGAAGGGGTCAAAAGTGAAGAAATAAGAAGAAGTGAAAGTAGTTAGGAGATACTAACAGAGTGAAAGAGGAAAATAGAAATGAAAAAGTTAAGAAGAACTGGAGCAGGAAAGAGAGAGAGCAACAAAGGGGCTCATGAAGGAAGAGAAAGGGAATGAAATAAATTTGAGGGAGAAATGAAACAAGAGCAACAGAGATCAAGAAGCAGGAGTGGGGGAAGGATGAGAGAAGAGTATAGTAGAAACCTGAACAGAGGCAGGGAAAGGAAAAACATACGAGGAAAGAATAATGGGCAGTGAGGTCTAGATATAAAAATGGGGTGTGGAGGTAAAGGGGTTGTTCTAACAGGAATAAGAATTCAGATTTAATCCTGAAACCTCCTGGAAGTCTCATCCTATCATTGGTATAACTGCCACAATGTGTTGTATTGATACATAAGATGGCTGGAGGGAACGGGTGGAATGACAAGGAACTAGGTGAAATGACAATAAGGTGCAAAGTAGAATGGGTGGAATGACAAGAGACTAGGTGGGATAATAAACAGGAGCACTAGCATGAGTGGGTGGATGGACAAGGAGACCGTGGGAAAGGATGGAACAACAAGGAACTGAGTGGGGTGACATGGAAGGGGCCTTAGAGACTGAGCACAATGACAAAGAGGTGGTGATGTGAACAGTGGAATGACAAGGGACTGGTTAAATGGCAAGGAGAGGGTAATGGAGAGCAGAGGGAATGACACGGAGTGGTTCATAAGGAATGAGTGGGAAGGGATGACATGGGGCTGAGTAGAACAAGAGGGGACATAGAAAAACAGGGATTGATGAGGAACTGAGTTCAATGACAAGGGTCTGTGTGTGTATTAATAATCAGGAGGGTTAGAGGGAGCCGGCAAAACAGAGGATGCAGGTGGCATGACAAGGAGGAGACCATGGGAAATAGGGGAATGACAAGGGATTTCAATGAGGGACAGAAGGGGAATAGGTGAAACAACTGGGGAGTGGTTAGTATGTTGTTCCTTACAGTCTGCATTGCATTTTATACTGGTTTTCTTTGCTTGCATTTCCCCCATTCTCTGTTGATTCTCCTGTAGCCTTAATTGCATATGACAAATTATTTGACTTTCTCTGAGGTGCGGTTCTGTTGTATTTCTTTACAGCCCATTGTCATTCTAATTGGCATTTAATTCTTTTGATTGCCCTTTTGTTTGTGTGCATGCCTGCGTATGCATGCACTGGAACGGGTGGTTCTGGATTGTCTCAGGTGGTGGTGGGGAGTATGTGTGCACTGAGAAGGTTGTATTAATTGGACATGGATTACCCACTTGGAATGTTGGGAGGGATGATAATATAAGACTATATATAACCAAAAGCAGCCTAATCTCAGATTGGGCCATATCAGAGCAGTTCACCCTTGTCTTTTGGGTCCCTTTATGGAAGTTCTGCACAAGCACTTCGAATGTGGCCTTCCAAATCAAAAGAAGCAGATGAAAACTCCTTGTACGAACTATTTTTACATGGGTCCTAGGACTTTCAAGTACGGATTATGCCTTCTGTTCATGTGGGTCATTGTAGTAGATCCTTTAGTGGCTCCAGTAAAATATAACACTGTTCTGCTTTGTCTCTATTGCAGCATAGTAGTAAGATACAGTACCAATTCAATTTTTAACAGAATCTGACGTAGGTCGCTTTATACTAAGTTTGGTGAGATCTTTACCCATTGTTGTAAATTGACTCTGAACACACTTTTAAACACTAACTTTGCTGCCACAATTTTTTATCTCACTAGCTGTTAATGAGTTGCTGCCAAATGGCACTGTGATGCACAATGGCCCAGCCTGACCATAAGCCCCTTTCAGGACCAGTGCCACTCACAACGTTACTGGTCCTCCTGGCTGTTCTCCTTCTTGGTGGGGAATGGCCTCTGTGTGGCACTCGCTTTCTCTCTATGGGATGGCCCCATCACCAGTCACAGATGTTGTTCATCACATTGGGGAATTAGCTCCTAGTGGGGATATTCCCACCAGGGACAGAGGCCCATCTGTAGTCCCCCTTCTAGAGGGGGGATCTTTTACTGTTTCAGGGCTATGTCGGTTAGGAATCCTGGGCAGCTAGGACATCTCCGGCTCAAGATCCCCTAGTCTGTCTCCTACTCCTTTTTCAGACCTTCAGACTTGGCAGTGGTGTTTTGAGGGTCCCTAGGCTCCCAGGGTTCTCCTTCCTGCTCTCCATAGCAGCCACCCCCATCTCTCTAAGGCTGGAGACTGGGCATTCTCCATGCCCTAACCCTTCCTTTCCCCACCTTAATATTTCAAGGCTTACTTTCTACTTCAGCCCACAGGCCCACCTCCCACCACTGGGTTTACTGCCTACACCCCGCTTTGGTGAGGTCTCCAGCTACTCTACTTTGGGATTTGGCCTACTCTGATTTCAGCCCTGCTCTGCCCCTTGGGCCCTACTGCCCTGGGTAATCCCTTTTGTCTCGGTGCCCCTTTTCCCAGGCAACTGGCTCCCTAGAGGGTTTTGGGTTTGCCCTGTTGCCCCCTCCACTGGGGACATAGCTAGTTACCATTCCCTGCTCCCATCCAGGCTCACTGGTCTTCCACACTGGGCCCACAACCTTGGTCCAGCCTTCAGAGTACACAGTTGGAACTCATCAGCCTTATCACTGGGCTCCCTTCTGGCCTCACCTTGAGCTTTGCTGGTATACTGCCCATGTCCCCCTTGGCTAAGCTGCCCCCTAGCTTCAGGCAGGCCACCAGTTTGATTCTGGTCTACTTCCACCAGGCACAAGGGGTTGCCCCACCTTCAGTTAGGGGTCTCTCAGGCCACTTGCTCTTTTTAACAGCTCCTGAGGTTCTTAAGGCCTTCCACATTGGCCTAAGATCTTGCCCCCCAGGGCCTTCCTGAACCCCCTTACCCCCCAGGGTCTTCCTGAACCCCCTTACCCCAGGGTTAGAGTGCCCTCCTACCACCGCAGCAGGGTAGTTCCAAATGGCCTTGGACCACCTTACCCTGCTTACCACCAAGCTAACACTGCTCTGTAGAGCTGGGCTAACACCCACTATATAGCCGCAGCCCTTAACATGTGACCCAGTCACATGTCCTCTACTCCCTGGGGATTGGGTTAACCCCTTCTAACCCAGACTAGGCAGACACTAGGATGCCGTGAGTCTGGCTCCTGACACTACTTGCCCATAGCGCTTCACCACAGCAGGGGCATAACTAGGTTGGAACGGGCTCAGGTGCAAGAAATGAAGTTGACCACTTCTCCCATTATCATCCTCTCCCCTGTCTCATTCCCTCCCCACCTTCCTCCCCCAAGCACCTCACCCTCTCTTCCTTCACTTGCCTTGTGCTGCCAGAGCTGTTGCTTGCTCCATCCTGTGCCCCCTGTCAGGTAGGTCCAGCGCATACTGCAGGCACTTCTGCTTCTGCTCAGCTCAGGCCACTTTCACAGCTGCGCGAACACACCCTCAGAAGGTTGGGCGAGGGGACATGCATGCAGAACATGCACGTCTTTGATCAGGTGTGAACTGGGGCTGGTTTTAGACGTGTGCGGCGGCGCCCGCGCTTGCTTTCCAAAAGACCCGGCAGCCCGATTTACACATGACGCCGTCGAATATGCGCATGCGCGGGCGATGTGCATCCATTTCTGGACGCGAACTGACCGGGGTCGGTGATCAAGGCCAGTCATACGTGGCCAGAAATGGATGCGCATCGCCCGCACATGCGCATATTCGGCGGCGGCGTCACGTGTAAATCGGGCTTCCGGGTCTTTTGGAAAACAAGCGCGGACGCTGCTGCGCACGTCTAAAAATGGCCTCAGAAGCATGTGACTGAAGCTTTTCTGTGTGTTTATGAAGGCAATTGACAGAGCTGAATTTCGCAAGTTGTTTTATTTTGGACCATAAGAATAATGCCAGGAGAGACAGAATTAATCAAATCCAAATAAACTCCAGCAGTAACAAATTAAATATTTCTAAAACAGAGCACTGAAATTTTCCCAATGAAAATGTTCCAGATTTCATGAGACACATTAAGGGGTGCTTAACGGAAATAGGAAAAGCATTAAGTACTTTAAAAAGCATTTGTACTTTTAAGGCATCCCTGCTCTTCCCCATACATTTGCTAATCGGTTTCTGTTGCATAGAATTTCCTTGGTAGAACATCCCCACCTAGTGACAGTATTTGTGAGATTCCAAGTAACAGAAATCAAAATCATCCTCATGAAAAGAGACATATATATATATATATATAAAACCAGTTCAGTTGTGCCCCCATCATGCTGCCGCACCCTATAACTAGTTCATTTGTGCCCCTGCACCCCATATAATCAATTTACGTTGCCCCCACCCATAACCATTTCATTTGCACCCCCGGGCAGTGTGAATTGATTATATGGGGGACTCAAATGAACTGCTTATGGGGTGGGGGTTTAAAGACAGTATTCCTGTTAGTAATAACTTCATTAAGAAGAGTTAGTGAAATAGCAGCCATAATAATCTCAGAACCCTATTTGCAGATTTTCCAAGATAGAATAGATATTGCTTTACATCCTAAATTCCTACCTAAGATAGTATAAGTAAGACAGTTGTGAGAATGTGGCCTTTTTTACACAGGCCTCTCCCACCCATGAACACGCAGATTTCTGTGTGTTCATGCGAGGCAGAGCCCTGTGTGAATGACGCGGCACATGCGCCCACAGTGAGTGGGGTGCAAGCACGTGCCCGCCTAACACGCATCCCCACTCACACACACACACCCATCTTGTCCCCATGCATGGAGCAATTGGGGAAAATGGCTGTTGATCCGTGGGTGTGGGTGAGTGGGGATGCATGTGCAGTCTTGTGCATGCACTGGCACACCCACAGACCCACCATCCAGCAGAGCCCTGTAAAAACAGCCTGTGAGGAGCCACTCGAAGAAGAACAGAAGGTTGCGGTCTTGTGAACAAGGTTCTTGGAGATGGCTCCAAACATTTTCACAGCACCCACCCTTCCAGCCCCACATGGAATTTTCTTATATTCCTAGAAAGGGTTGGAAGGAACTGTCATTCTGAGGGGGAGAGCGCTTTTTATACTAGAGGAGCTCGAGATCATCACGTGGTCTATTATTTGAATATGGTGAGCATGCACAACTCAGTTGTGAGAATGTTGGGAGCCATCTCGAAGAACCTTCATTACAAGGCAACAACCTTCTGATCACTCACATGGGATGGAGTTGTTTGTAAAGAAACAGCTTTATCTCCCAGTCCGATTGGTGTCCTGCTGTCCCGCTGCCTACTGCTGCTACTGCAGCACTACTTACAGGCAGTCTGGCCCCTAGATCCAGTTCCTAACCACCACCACCTGCAAGCACAGAGAATGAGCTCAGGCTAAGTGAGTAGAGAGGGCAGCATGCAACTAGGATTGTCAGGTGTCCCTTTTTTTGCGGGAAATCCCATTTGGGGGTGGGGCTGGGAAAGTGTCCCTCCCCCAATAAGATTGGGATGCTTGAAATCCCACCTCCCAGATCACTGACTGCTTCTGAGTGAGTCTGAGGCCGCTTTTAGATGTGCGATCAGCTCTAGTGCGTTGAAAAACGTGCTTTGATGCATGTTGAAAAACATGCTATGAAAAAAAGTTGTGCAGGGTTAGACAAGCCAGAAGTTGTCAGCCGTCACTGGAATCAGTGCTCATATAGTCTTTTTAAAAGTGCATTTGAAAGATCTTGATATTGAGGTCTTTCAAATGCGCTTTTAAAAAGAATGCACAAGTGCCTATTCCAATGCCGATTGGCAACGTCCAGCTCGTCTAACTCCCCCCTCCCCCACACAACTTTTTTCAAAGTGCGTTTTCAACATGCTTCAAAGTGCATTTTGTAATGCACTAGAGCTGACCACACATCTAAAAGCGGCCCCAGTGGTTTTACCTGTAGTATGAGCCAGCTGGCACTAGCAGCTTTTGGGGGTAGGGGGCAGCAGAGAACCACCAGAACTCCCACAGGCAGAGTTACTCTCCTTCACACCTCCAAGCAGGCAAATGGTTGCCAGCCTTGAGTCATGGGAAGGAAAGCTTTCCTGGATTTTCTCCTGCCCCCTCGTCTTTGGGTTCAGTCAGTAGCAGTGCCCCAACTGGAGCTGGCCAACAGCAACTCCAGCTAGAGAAACTCCCCGGAAATCAACCATAGGTAGAGAGAGTTTTGTGTAGGAGAGACGTCTGATTTGGAAGGTTTAAAGCAGTCCTCGGCCCCATAGGGATACCAGATAGACATATCAAAAAGAACGGGCATAGCTTTAGAATGGGGGTGGTATACAGGAACCAGAAATGTCCTATAAGCCTGGGATCCAGACATTCAAAAATCAGGAGCTCACTAGCCCCCCCCCCCATGCCTCTCCCACAGGCGATATTAAAATGAATGACAAGTAATGCCTGTTGGAAACAATGGAGACAAGAGGATTGCCAATGGGGCAATGGGTATTTGGGATTTCCAGTAGCCTATAATGATCCAAAGTCAGTTGACCTATCCCTCCCTATAGCCCTTTCTCTAGGGACAGACAGGCCAGGGTCCTGGGGCATCCCAGGAGGGGTCTCTTGTCCCCTAGTTGGGGTCTGATGCAGAGGGGAATGATCCAAAGCAGGTTGACATGTCCCTTCCCTTTTCTCCAGGGGGAACCAGGTCAAGCTCCTAAAAACCCCAAGGTGGCCAGGGACGTGTATGAGGACACCTGGAGAGGGTGAAATGATGGGCACCTGGGAGAAATGATGGGTACAAGGACACCCGGAGGGGCTGGAATGAGGGACACTTGGAAGGAATGACAGGTTCAACACCCAGAGGGGCTGGAATGACAGGAAGAGGTCCCATGTAACGGTATTTGAGTTGTTGCCAAATGAAGGAGTCTATCCCTTGGGTAGCAAAATCCCACCCAGGGATTTTACTAGGGGTGATCCAAGTAGTAAAAAACTTACAACCAAGTTTCCAAGTATCACTACCTATTTTTCAGCACCTCCTCAGTAAGGCAGCCAAAAACCCAGTACTTGGACATCAGCACTCAATACTCAGCACTCAGCATGCAGACATGTCACCCTGAGCTGCTATGCAGGAAGAGCAGGAAAAAAATTAAAATAAATTAAATGTGGGGCAACATGTGCTGCGATATTGTCTGTTGGTCGTTTACTGCATTCCATCAGGAAGAATCCATAAACACATGAAAATTGTGCCAACCTGTCATCCCCACCCCACCCCCGCGGGCACCACCCGCAGGGGGCTCCGTGCCCTCTAGGCCCCATCCACCACTTTGTTGTCCCCCCCTTTGTCTCCCATGTGGTCGCACCACTGGCCCCACTCCCAGCAGCGGCACAGGACACGGCCCCGTGCCACGGCACGCTCTGACAGCCCCGGGGGATGCACTGAATGTGGGTGCAGGGCCATTTAACGTTGTGGTCCTGGACCTGGCCCCGCCTCCAGTGCGTCACTCCGCAAGCCTGCGGGCTGGAGAACATTCGGCGCTGGTGATTGAGGTGGAGAAACCGGCCCTGAGAACAAGATAAGTGTTCTGCTTGTGTATACCGTGGAACTATTATTGTGTTCGTGTTTTGGGAACTGTAGAGTGTATTGTAGTGGACCCCTCCCCTCTCCCTTGTGGGCCTGCCTGTGTGGATGTAAGTTGGGTGTGGAGCGAACAGAATTGAGCGATAGCCCTTCCCTTCCCCGTGGGTTCTGTTCCCTTTCCCCTTCTGGTGTGCAAGCCCCTTCCGGACGCCCTAGTTCCTGGGCCCTGTCCCCTGGTCTTCCGCCACTGTTCTCACACGTCTTTCCCTGCCCCCTCCGTGGTGTGGGTACTGCAAGGTGCGAGTGCGTGTGTGGCCCAAAGTTCCATCCAACACTCAGCGCCCTATGATGATAGGAACCCGGTCTCTGTGAGGCCGAAGGGTCCACCTACTATCCTGACAGGCAGTGTCCCCCGATAGAAGACCCTGGCATATTGAGCAAGGGCGGGTGCATGAATACTTGGAGCGTGCAAACGGCAGAACCCCTTTATCCCTCCCCATTCCTCCCCAAATTACCCCCTCCCTGTGGTAAAACCCAAAACAAAAATCACAGACTTAGGGAGGGAATTTTAAAGCACAGAAGGGGAACGTAAAGAGCAAAACTCCATATTGCTTGGCTGCCCCATGTTGCACACACACACCCTTGCTCCAGAGCACAAGGATCCATAAAGTAAAGCAAAAACCATATACTGCTTTGCCCCCTTTTTCCAAACCATCCAATTTGCCTAATGTTGCAATGCAAACCCTGCAATTGAATTCCTCCAGTCCAGACCTGTTTGATGCTCATTGCCTACTCACACAGTTTAAAATTTTGCAGGCAAAATGAAGATCAAAACATACCAGCAAACAAGGAAAGCAGCACACAGCGAGGTCAGGGTAAAGTTACCAAAGTACACAGGGAGGTCACCAAATAAAAACTGAATCATGCCCTAGCATAGATTTCTGTTTGCCCCTAGCAACCAATCAAAACATGACCTGTACTAGCTCCCCCTCATCTGTTCTCTCCCTCCTCCCCTCCTGCGGACAAATAAGGCAGAGAAAGAAACAGGCTCGGAGAAGGTAAGGCTTCTTGGCAGTCGGAGCAGGGGCAAGATCGTGAATGGCCCACGTGATCTCAGGCTTTTTCTCAGTCGAGGAGTCACTGAACTCCGAGTATTGGACCACTCTTGTAGAACCTCTGAAATACCGAGGCAAACAATGCATTACTCAGAAAATTCTGAGTTTCAGCCCTAGATTTTACTACCCTAGGGATAGGGAACTCAGAGACCGCTATTGACAAGCACTTTGACAAAGAAACATTGGGGATACCCCAAGCGTTTTACTTTTAAGATTAACACACAATTAACACAACATTAAAACAATAACTATTCACAAATCCCCTCAACTTTCCTCCTCCCCAGAAGCCTCCCCATGTCCAGCGATGGCCCACTGTCCCATCGTGACCTGTGATGGGGTATTCATGTGCATTTGGATGAGAGCCCAAATTGAGCTAGTGGGTTGCATGGGCATGTCCATGGGTTTGTTCCTCCCAGAGCAGGTCCTTGGGAGTACTCACAATGGAGGATTATGGTGAGGGCTGCTGGAAGTTTTTCTCCCTGTTGGGCCTCGAAGCTCACCCTCCCCATGTGGGGAACTCTACCAGGCCTTCTTAGTTTTGGCCATCTGCCCAAACTGGGGCAGATTTTGGATAATTGTCCCCTGGAACTAGCAGTCCCATTCTCTGTCTCAGTTGCACTTCTGCTGCTGGGAGGCTCCTGGCAGTGAAGGCAGCACTCAAGGTGCCATTTGAGCCCCCCTGCCTCTCTCCTGATCCCACAGAACTTCTCCTCAGAAGAGGAGCCATCTTCTCTCATCTCTCTGTCCCCTTGTCCTAAGATAGCACGTCAGATCTTTCTGCTGGGCCTACTGGACAGCAGGTGGTGTCCACTCCTCCTCAACTTCATGAGCCCAGAAGTGCTCTCTTCTCCTAGGTTCTGCCTCCTATGGGTGTGTGTATGGGGGTGTGTTACACTAAAATGGGAAGAAAACTAAAAACCATATCAGAATACATTGCAGAACATAAGGAGTTTTTTTAAAGTTTTTTTTTTAAAAAGAAACAAACCAGAAGTGGGTGAAGTTGAGTGTTTGCACTGCAAATGATGTGGCATCAAAGTTTACTCTTGAGCCAACCAGATTAAAGAACATTTGGAGAGCAAATGACACTTAAGACTAAAAGAAGAAAGTGAAAATAGAAACAAGCAGACACTGAAATCAGCATTCATGTGGGCATGACAGAAAGACTGAGATCAATGTGATGTAGTAAGTGAATTTGTCTGTGTCCTATACTTTTTAGGGCAATTTGGGAGAGTTTGTACAAAATGTCTGTCCAAATGCAAAATTCTCGCCAAATTAAAAAAACAACTGAACAACAAATATTTGGAGGAGATTGATGCTGCCCTGACCAACAAAATTAAAGAGAGGTTGACTGGAAATGTGGTTATTTCTTTGATTTTTGGTGAATTGCCAGATGTTGTTGATTGACCGCCCTCCTGTAGTGATTTTGTTTTCATTTTTTTATTGTGTTGCGTAGAAGCCTGAACTCACTTGGCCAGATTTGGAGTTTGCAATGTCAGCCAATAGACAAATATTTACAGCTTGTGTCAGTAAAACTTTAAATAAATATGTACTTACAGATGTGGCAGCAGTGAATTCTGATTCAGCTTCTTACTGCGCAAAGTTCATGCAGCTGAATGAAAACCTTAAATTGCTTTGTTTGTCTTGCCCAGCTCACCTACTGCACATTGCTGTCTCTCATGCAACAGGTGTTCTGTAAATGACTGATTTAAAGAAGTTAGTAATTGATGCTGGTACAGTTTTCAAGCATTCCAGTAAAACAAAAAAACTCTTCTATGAGGTCTGTGAAGTTTTCGTAAGCATTTCAGTTCCTGTTGCACCAACAAGATGGTTTAGTCTGTATTTGGCTGCACAGAGTGTTCAAAAGTCATGGGGTGTCTTAGGTCACAAAGAGTTCCGCAATGGAAAAAGCTGAAAACTCAAGCAACTACACAAGGAACTAGGTAAAGCCTTCATGCAGAATGCAAATTTCTGACTGAAATGCCAGCCTTGGCAGGGCAGAGCATGAGTTTATGGCCGCTATGGCAATCATGAGACTGTCTCAGATGGTAGTTGGCCCAATGCACGATGGGGCTCATACCCTTAACCTAATATTTTGCACCAGCCTTGAGGCAGGGATCCATTGGTGGGGGAGGTGTCATCAGTGCCTTTGTCATGGACGGATCATTACCTCCTCCAGACCAGTCTCCTGGCTCACGTCTGCCCCCAGAAAGGTGAGCCCCCAGAAAGGTGCAGAACCAGTTCCGCTGATTCACCCCCAGAGACTTATGAAACCGAAGAGAGTCCTGAATGCTCTTGGGGAGTTTCCCTCCGATCTCAATGACCGCTTACTCAATGACCTCATGGCCTTGTGGAACATCTTGCTGACAGAGGCCATCGACTGAATGGCTCCTAGGTGTCCACTCCCAGAATGCCAACTTTGCCAGTCCCCATGGTATATGAAAGAGCTGTGGAGGATGAAGTGGGAAGGGCAGTGGTTGGCGCGATGGTGACACCATTCTCGTGCTGAAGGTGACCGACTGCAGCATAGAGTTAGTTTATGAACCTATGCTGTGGCTGTGTGGGCAGCAAAGAAGAGGTTCTTTGCTTCTCTCATAGCATCCGCAAAGTTGCATCCAGCTGAGCTTTTCTGGGTGGTGAGGGGGCTGGTCAGTCCTCTGAAATCTTCCAGTGCTTGCTGTGACATGTTTGTTGACTATTTCATGGATAAGATCGCCCAGATTCACCAGGGTTTTGATGCGACATTCAGTGCTGTAGGATAACCAGAGGTAATGGAAGCCCCACCTTGTCCAGTTTTCTGGGATCAATTTCAGTCAGTATCGTCTGCTGATGCAGAGGAGGTTCTTGGGCCACCTGTTGTGAACTTGAACTCTGCCCATCCTGGCTGGTTAAGGCCAGCCAGGAGACGTTGGGGCCACTGCTGGCTGGGGTAGTCAACGCCTCCTTTAGGGAGGGCAGAGTGCTGGGATGCCTCAAAGAGGCAGTGGTGCGGCCTCTGCTTAAAAAAACATCTTTGGACATTGACACCCTGGCCAGATATTGGCCAGTCTCTACCCTTCCCTTTTTAGGGAAGGTTATTGAGTGGGTGGTGGCCCAGTAGCTTCAGGGGCATCTGGACCATGTCAGTTTTTTTAGATCCCTTGCAGTCTGGTTTTTGGCCAGGTTCTGGCACTGAGATTGTACTTGCGACCTTAGTCAACAACCTCTACCGTGACCTGGACCAGGGTCGTTTGACCCTGTTAGATCTTTCAGCTGCATTTGACACTATTGACCATGAGTTGTTGATCCGCTTGCAGGGTGGGTGGGACAGTCCATGGATGGTTCCATAAGCGGGGTGGGGAGAACAGTCCATGGATGGTTCCGTTCCTTCCCAGCCAGGAGAACTCGATGTGTGGTGCTGGGTGATTGTTCATCTTCTCCCCGGGACCTCACATGTGGAGTCCCACACGGTTCTGTTCTGTCCCCACTTTTGTACAACATGTAGATGCAGCTTTTGGGCAAGGTTGTCAGAGGGTTTGGCATGCAGTGTAGTCAGTATGCGGATGACACCCAGCTTTATGTCTCTTTCTCAGCTGACCCAGGCCCCACAGTCTTGGTGCTTACCCGTTATCTGACAGCTGTGGGGAACTGGATGAGGGCGGGCGAGCAGTCTGAAGCTGAATCCTGACAAGACAGAGATTATGCTGGGGAAGGGCGGGGGGGTCTGAGGGTTTGGTGACGCCCATCATTGATGGAGTCCATCCTCTGTTGGTCCCATAGGTGCGGAGTCCGGGGTGCTCCTTGACCCATGCCTCAACCTGGGTGCCCAGGTGGAGGTGGTGGTGAAGGGGGCATTTTACCAATTATATCTGGTGTGACGGCTTCCGCCGTATGTCTCGGACTCTGACTGAGCCACCACTATCCATGCTTTCATCACCTCAGGACTGGACTACTGCAATGCGCTCTATATGGGGCTACCCTTGGGGATGGTTCAGAAACTACAGCTGGTGCAGAATGTGGTGGCCCATCTTCTTACGGGGATGGGTCACCGTAAGCACATTACACCTGTGCTCCAGTCTTTGCACTGGCTGCCTATAGATTTCCGGCCCCAGTTCAAGGTATTCGTTTTGACCTATAAAGCCCTTTACAGCTTGGGTCCGGATTACCTGCAGGATCGCCTCACCCCCCGCCCCGGGTCATAGAGCGACCCCTGTGATCGTTGGGAGATGCTCTCCTCGGAGTCCCCCAGGTTTCACAGGTGGCAACAATGAGGAGGGCGTTCTCGGTGGCCATGGCAAGGCTGTGGCCTCCCAACAGAGGTCCACCTGGCCCCGAACTTCCCCTTCTTTCATAAGCATTGTAAGACCTAGCTGTTCCGCTGGGCTTTTGGGGAGGGAGATGGGTAATGTGGGGAGGGTCTTTTTTGTTTTTGTATTAAGTCTTTTTAATTCTGCTTTTTTGTAGTTTATTTACTACAATTGTATTGGTTTTTATTGTTTTTATATACTTTTAATGTTGATTGTATTATGTTGTACGCTGCCCTGAGCTGCATTGGCAGGAGGGGGTGGCAGAAAAATCAAATAAAACAAATAATTAAATAAATACTTGAACCATTGTATGAATGGGGAGAGCCAGTGTGGTGCCATGGATAAGGTGCTGGACTGCCAGGGTTTGAATTCTGCCCCAGTCGTGAACTCAGTGGCCTTGGACAAGTCACAATCTCTTAGCCTAGAGAGGCAGTGTGGTGTAGTGGAGAAGGTACTCTACTTGGTCCTGGGAAGCCAGAGTGCAAATTCTGACCTAGCCATGAACTCACTGGGTGGCCTTGGGTAAATTGCACCCTCTCAGCTTCAGTTCCCTGTAAAATTCAGCTCTGTCAATTGCCCTTGTAAATATCCACAAAGCTTCAATCATGCACCTCTGGGCATTCCCACATGATCGAAGACATGCCTGATTTGCATGTGTTTCCCCTCTCCTGACCTTCTAAGGATGCGTGCCTGCATGTGTGAAAGTGCCCACAGTCTAAACTATGAAGCATATTTTCTCTGTTTTTAAAATGGACCACTTAAATGCATTCAGATTTTAGGTTTTGTATCATGGCTCCCCACTCACTATGAACTTCACTGGGACTATTAATTCATTTCATATGCTGAACTGTCTTCAGGTGAAAATAATTTTGATTTGCACACTGCCAGCACTGACTGGTTATGAACTTAATTACAGAGCTGAAAGTCTTCCATACCCAATTTTACATTTTCCGTTGATCAGTACTCCAAATTAGCCCTTTGCAATGACAGCAATTAAAAACATTCCCAGAGATATAGGCAGCAAAATGGACATCTATTATATTTATAAAGTGAAAACTGTTTTCCAATTTTACAATCTAAACACTTACCAATTTTAGTATTCAAGGAGGCAGACTGGATACTTGGTAAGCTCTATGATAGCTTTCTAATGAAGTCTAACTGATGCATTTCTGTCTTAACTTGTAACATTTTATTGCTCCGGTACAATGGATGTTTGGCCGCGGTGGATGGAGGTGTGTGTGTGTCCGTTTACATGAACACACACACACACACACACACACCTCCACCCACGAAGCCTCCTCCTGTTTTCTGGAGGGCTCGGTGGGTGGAGGTGGGTAGGTGGAGGTGGGTGTTGTGCGGGTGCCATTCCACTTGGTGTTCACATGGGCAAACACCGAGCGGACACCCATCCCCTCACCTAACACAAGCCTTTTACATGGACAGCCCCCCTACACACCCGCCCAAACACTCAGCACAGGGGTGGGGGCTGTCTATGTAAAAGTGGCCTTATATGCTGGATGTCTATTACTACATTTTCTGGTCCCATTTTGTTCATCATGAATTTAGCATGAACTAGAAGTTTGTTCTCTTTCTTATATAGAGATATATAAAGGCAGTAGCCAATCAGGGAAAGTTCAT
>QEPC01012948.1:3037711-3050322 GCA_003113815.1 Sphenodon punctatus | reverse complement strand
GTCCAGAGGTGACTGGAGCCTGGACAAAGCTCAGGAACCCTGCTGCTGCTCCCAAGCTCCATCCAGACTCCAATCACCTCTGGACATGCCACCGCTGTGCTGCTGCCGCCACCACTGAACACACTCAGCAGAGATCACCCCAGCATCGGCAAGGGCTCAGAGTGGAGGCAAGTGGGAGCAGGCAAGCAGAGGAGACCAAGAACCCGGCCCTGAGGTAGGCACAGCGGCAGTGGCAGGTCCAGGGATCATGGGGTGGGGGCCTGGATTGGGCAGCTGCAGGGGGTGCTGCTGGATTGGGAGTGAGCACCACAGGCCTCTCTGGCTGGGGTGTGTGTATGTACTGCGGTTGGCTTGCCCCTACACACTCTGCATTTTTATGTTTGGGGAGAAGCTGTCAAGTTTCTTTGCCTTGCCACATGGTTTGGTGTCGTTGGTTTTCCCCTGCACACTTTGAATGTTTATGTTTAGGAAGGAGGTGCCAGCTTGGCCTTGCCATGTTGTTTGGAGTGCCCCATGGCTGTGAGGTGCCGACTTCTCCGAGATCGAACATATTGGCCACTCCAATCCTTGTACAGAAGCCGTTCCATACCTTTGAACATTTTTGCTCCCCTTCTCTCTGCACCTTTTACAATTCTACTATGGGCATTTCCACTTCTATGTGTATGCTGAAGTAATAACATTATGATCGCTATTGCTGGGAGACTCAGCTACAGTTACACCTTGGACCACATCCTGTGCTCCAGTTAGGAGTAAATGAAGAGAGTGACCTCTCTTCTGGGTTTCAAGAAGCAATTTTGGATGGTGTCTAGAAATTGTATCTTTGCGTTGCATCCTGAAGTGACATTTGCCCAGTCAATTACTCTTCACTGAAAGGTGCCCCTCTGCGATGTTGGAGGGGAGATATCTGAGAATCCCAGAAGACCTTAGGGTGTGCTGGAGCTGTGACGGGGCAGTGCCAGAGTCAATTGTGCAGATATTATTATATTGTCCTAGCCACAACAGCTTGAGGGAGAAATATTTGAATGGTTTCATTGCTTCAATGCCACGTTATTTGCCTGATTTATTTATTTATTTATTTAAAACATTTGTACCCCGCCCCTCCTGTAAACAGCTCGGTGCGGCTTCCAACAATAATAAAACAATATAAAACAGTTTAAAACAATCAACAAATTAGTGGTGTGGGGGTACAATTATTGCTGAGAGGGGACGACTCTAGTTGTTCTAAAGCATTAGCAGCGTTTGGGGTCTGTGTAGCTACCAAAACGGCACCATATTGCCCTGGGTAAGGGGAGCTCTTCAGGGGTCAAGCTCTGCCACGGTACGCCTTGCAGAAGAGCAAGGCACCCCGTAACTGTGATCGGCCAATGTCAGTTTATTTTATATTATGTTTGGACCAAGAGGCTGCTGTTGATCTCTAATTATGTATGCTTTTGTATAGATGTATAGATATTTGTATTTTATGATTTGTATTTTATAATGGTTGCTGGATGGGATGCGGCTATGGCGAAAGTCGGCTGCAAATATATAAATAAAATAACAGCTTCTCACACTGAAAGGTGTTCTATGTGATTATTTGTTTATTACCATCTGACTATATAGCTTAATTTTTCATCTGCCTTTTCAGTTTCTTGTTTACTGACTTCCATTCTATCATGATCATGGAAGGCAGAAGAATTTCATGTTACCTCATTAGAAAGTTAAAAAAAGACATAGTCCTGAACTTGAGGATACCAAGAATGGCCTCCTTGTAGGGCTCCTCCTATTGGCCCTACCTAATGCTGCTTGTCCACGTTACAAATTTGCAGCTCGGCTACATGTGACCAAAGATTGCAGGAAACCCTGTAACAGAAACTACACACTATCAATGAAATAACACAAAGTTTAGTTCTCAAAATCTGCTGTGCTATCAAAATAAGGACACTTTTCAAGGAATTTGCAATATAAAAGCCACTTTGACAATCGTATTTTGCTCCTTATTTCAGTCAATTTCCATTCAGTTTTAGCAAAACAGTCCACAGCAGATGCCAATGTATGAAAGTGTACAGAATGGAAACATTTGATTCAGCAGTCTCATCTCACAGTGACAATCCCATCAAAATCAATGAGATTTCTCCCATGAAGCAGAGTTGCAATACTGGGCTCTAAATCCTGAAAGCTCATGAACAATCCCAGTGAAGTGCTCAAAGCCTGCCTGAGGCAATATTAATTCACAGTATGTTTGAATCTGAAATGAAGACATAACCTTCAAGTTCCTTCAGGACATTTTCACAATTCAACCTATTAAACACAGTATCCGGCTGAACTCTTATCTGGATTTACTGATTTAGTAACAGCTGTCAAAAAGTTTTAAAAGTTTCCAGGGCTCTGCATCGCATTACATACCATCAGGCATGATGGATGGTGCAATAAAATAATCCTGGACAAGAGAGAGAGGTTGAAGACAGTACACCTTGCTAGAGGCATTCTGCTTTGAAAGTTTATCCAACAGCACCACCTAGTAGACACCAGTACTATGGAAAACATAAAGTAACAAAGATATTTTACAATACACTATGAAGTATAAGTCAGTTGGAAAAATTGTACAGCATGAAGCAGCTCATTAAGAGCACCATTTCAATCAATTTAATCAAGTGGAAAGCAGCATCACAAGTACGTACACATTTCTATAGCATCACGCTATCCACCTGCATGTTGATGATTCTGGTGGTGACAGAATCTGGGAGTAAATATCTTCCCTGGGCAGTGAGAAGTTTTATGGTAGTCTTTTCTGGGTTGTTTTTCTTCTGAAGAGACACACACTCTGGCTTATGGTGTATTATAGGAATCTCTTTGTATACAGATTTACAGGCTGAAGAGGAGTATAAGCAGCAGCCTACAGTGCCGTGCCTGTAGTACTCCCTCAAAAAGTTACCTCTGTAACCTCCAAGATCCAGCAATACCATATTCCCCCCAAAATGCCCCTCAGTCAGTAGTTCTTATCCAGTCTCCTGGGAACTCTCTCCAAACTCCATGCTGCCCTCTTCTGCTTGAAGCTCTGAATCCTGCTATTGTATCTCTCTATAGCATTACCAGGGGCTGAATGGTCCTCTAGCCAGGTGGAGCCACTTGCCCAACACAGTATCCAGAGTGTTACCTTTCAAGGGTGTGGAGCGCACAGACTTGTAATTCCAAAGGCATCGCAATAGTTATTTCATAATATGCATTTTTAAACTGCTGGAGGTGGTGAAGTTGAAAATTTAGACTAGTCAACACATAGCCACTTATTTCAATTGATATCCCACCGATCCTTCTGAGTTAGAGTGGGTTACAACATCTAAATACATACAGAGTTGGTGTCAGTGGGGTTGTTGCGGTCCCCAAAGACGGTAGTCTTGGGCGACATCAACATTCACGCTGATGCCAATCTTGGAGGTGCGGCGCATGAGTTCATGGCCACCATGGAAACCATGGACCTGTCCCAGATGGTTAGCGGCCCGATGCATCAGGCGGGACATACCTTAGACATTGTGCTTTGCACTGGCCTTGAGGCAGGGGGGTCCGTTGGTGGGGGGAGATATCAGCTGTGCCCTTGTCATGGATGGATCATTACCTCCTGCAGGCCTATTTCCAGGTGCACGTCTGCCCCCGGAGGGGCATGGAACCAATTTGGATGGCTCACCCCCAGAGGTTGATGGAACCAGAATGGTTCTGGATTGCTCTGGGGAAGTTTCCCTCTGACCTTGACAACCATCTCATCGATGACCTCATGCTATGGAATACCTTGCTGATGGAGGCCATCGATCAGACGGCTCCTAAGCATCCGCTGCCCAGGCAACAGAGCCGCAGGCCTCCTTGGTTTTCTGAGGAATCGTGGTTGCTGAAGCGAGAGGGGTGGCGGTTGGAGCGACGATGGCGTCGTTCACGTGCTGAAGCTGACAGATTGCATAATAGAGCCAGTTTACAAGCCTATGCCGTGGCTATGCGGGCAGCAGAAAAGGAGTTTTTTAAATGTCCTCATAGTGTCCGCAAAATCCTGTCCAGCGATGCGGGGTCTGGTCAGTCCAGCCTCCCTCCACCTTGGAGTGGAGTCATCTGTTGCATGCTGTGACATGCTTGCGGATTATTTTGTGGACAAAATCACTCGTATTCACCATGACTTCAACGCCGCACTTATTACACTAGCCTAATTGGAGGTTATGGAAGCTCCACCTAGTCCGGTTTTATGGGATCGCTTTCAGTCGGTGACACCTGCCGACGCGGTGGATGTTCTTGGGGCGGTCAGAGACACCTCTTGTGAATTAGATCCTTGCCCGTCCTAGCTAGTTAAGTCCTGCCGGGAGACAATGGGACCGTTGCTGGCTGGGGTGGTCAGTGCCTCCCTTCGGGAGGGCAGAGTGCCAGGATGTCTCAAGGAGACGGTGGTGCAGCCTCTTCTCAAGAAACCATCACTTGACGTTGACTCCCTCACCAGCTATCGGCCTGTCTCTAACCTTCCCTCTTTAGGGAAGGTTATTGAATGGGTAGTGGCTCGGCAGCTCCAGGGACATCTTGATCATATTGGTTTTCTTGATCCCTCTCAGTCGGGATTTCAGCCGGGGTACGGCACCAAGACTGCACTTGTGGCTTTGGTTGATGATCTACGTCGTGAAGAGGATCGGGGTCGTTTGACCCTGTTCATTCTATTAGATCTGTTGGCTGCATTTGATAGCGTTGATCATGAGATGTTGGTGATGCGCTTGCGGGATCGTGCAGGCGTGGGCAGGACTGTTCTTGAATGGTTCCGCTCATTCCTGACTGGGAGAACTCAGCGAGTGGTGCTCAGGGATTATTTTTCATCATAGCGAGACCTCTTGTGTGGTTCCTGCAGGGTTCTGTTTTGTCCCCTCTCCTGTTCAACGTATACATGCAGTCACTTGGCGACGTGATCAGGGAGTTTGGCATGCGGTGTCATCAACATGCTGATGACACCCAGCTTTACCTCTCTTTTTCCACAGATCCAGGCCCAGCTGTCTCGGTGATTACTCGGTTCTGCCAGCGGTGGGGGACTGGATGAGGGCTAATCGACTAAGGCTGAATGCTGACAAGATGGAGGTGATGTTAGTGGGTAAGGCGATGGAGATGGTGGCTCCTGTTATTGATGGGGTCTGACCTCCATTATTCTCCCAGGTGCGGAGTCTGGGGGTGCTTCTTGACTCACAGCTCTGCCTGGATGTCCAGGTGGAGGCTGTGGTGAGGAGTGTCTTTTGTCAGTTACATCTGGCACGATGCCTTTGGCCGTACATCTCAGACTCGGATCTGGCCACTGTCATCCATGCTTTCATCATCTCTAGACTGAACTACTGTAACGTGCTGTACGTGGGACTACCCATGGTGACGGCTTGAAAATTGCAGCTGGTGCAGAATGTGGCAGCCCGTCTCATGGTGGGACTGGGCCGCCGGAAGCATATCACGTTGGTGCTCCACTCTCTGCACTGGGGATGCCCTGATTGAGGTCCCCCAAGCATTTCAGGGGGCTATGAAGGGGAGGGCATTCTCAGTGACCGTGCCCCGGCTGTGGAACTCCCTTCCAGTGGAGGCCTGGTTGGCTCCGGATCTCCCCGCCTTTTGAAGAAGTTGTAAGACCTGGCTGTTCCGCCAAGCATTTGATGGGGGAGATGGGTGGGGGGAGTGGTTAGGGTGGGGGGGGTTTATCCTCCTTTTATGTGTTGTTTTTAATCCTCTTGTTGTTTGATTTTATGGATTGTTTGTAAGCCACCCTGAGTTGCTTGTGGCAGGAGCGGGGTAGTAA
Organism: Sphenodon punctatus; assembly: GCA_003113815.1. Classification (NCBI taxonomy): domain Eukaryota; kingdom Metazoa; phylum Chordata; class Lepidosauria; order Sphenodontia; family Sphenodontidae; genus Sphenodon; species Sphenodon punctatus. The sequence goes on along the minus strand of QEPC01012948.1, from coordinate 3,044,555 downwards.
GATTTAAAAATAAATAAATAATAATAATAATACCTATCCCTATATAAAGCTATTTTAAAATCCCTAATTTTAGCCTCCTCCTTACGCCCTACCCCTCTCTGCTGAATGCTTTGCCAAAGAAAAGGGTATTGCATTGCTAAAGGTCTTTTGCTATGATAAGTCAAAATGGATAGGGTGCTCAGTCCAAGGGATCTATATTAATTTCTATTCAGCTCCTGCTTTGCATCTTTGCCCTCTATTACTCATGCCTTCCTCAGTTCTTGTCACATCTCACAAGCAGAGTTGAGCCAATCGTGAAACAGGTGGCCTCTCAGAAATGTCTATGTGCTGCTGAAAGCTGTGCGATTCAATAGCTGTTCCCTAGGCAGCCTTGCGGCTTACCACTCAGATCGCAAACCTCATTCCGCTTATCATTCCTTGTGGGCTTGTAGAGGTACAAAATGTCAGTGGACTGATAAAATTAAAACTCTAATGTTATTTTATTTATTTCTATCCTGCCAGAATCCGCCTTGAGCTGCCAGACGCAGCTTACAATTGGAAATACTCCATCTCCAAATTCCCCCTTCAGTTTTAATGGGATATAGTTTATTCATGTTCAGTCCTAAGTTATTATGCAGTGTTGTCCTGCACTGTTGAAACAGCAGTCTCCACAGATGGTTCCACTTTAGAAAAAGGGTGCTGTTTAATGTGCAATGTATTTTAGAATTTGGTCCCTAATTTACAATTTGCTTTTGTAACCTTAGTCAACACTGAAGAGCAATCAACTTTTTCTCCAACTCACTGGAATTAGTTAACAGATTACCTGAAGCAATGTATACTTTAAAAAGAATGTAAAATGAACATACAAGCAGAGGATTTCACTCACCATTGAGGACCACATAGAGCTAAAAATCCCCAGCTCTATTTTCACAAGTTATTGCAGCAGAAGAAGTCAGCCACCTTCTCTTGCAGCAAAAGCACATCTATGGCTATTTTCAAGGTCAGATTGAAAAGTGATGCTTAAATTGTCCCCTTTAATGTCAAGGACATTAATGAGCCCATAAAGTGGAAGAGAATTTTAACCTCCTTCAAAGTATCAATATCCTTTAATTACCTATCTGTGAGAAACTAACAATCACCCCAAGGACTAGAAATAATTGGGCCCAATTTGTCTTCTTCTCCTTCCTCCACTCCTCTGGTGCTGCTGCCACTGTAAAACTGCTAAAATACAGAGGGCAAAGAGTGTTCAGCAGCACCAACAGCTGTAGGGGAAACTACAGTGGCAAAGGAGCCAGCAGCCTCCTTCCCTTCTGTTCCCATGAGCAGGGAGAAGCAGCAGCTGCCCTCCCTTGCTTGGGACCCACAGAGAACTCAGGAGGTGCAAGACAAAAAGAGCAAATACTGATGTTTGCTGGAATAGAGAGCTTCTTTCCTCCTCCACCCTCACCCGCCCCAGTGCCCCACACTCCTAGAAATGTCTTTGTCCCTTCTCCCATGCTGTCCCTCATGTCTGGGACTCCTTTCCTGAATGCATTTGATCTGCTTCCTCCCTCCCAGCTTTCACATCCCTCCTAAAAACCTACCACTTGTCAGGTCTTCCCTAGCTAACTCGCCCACCCCCTAGACCGCTCACTGATGCTGTCCNGCATTTGATGGGGGAGATGGGTGGGGGGAGTGGTTAGGGTGGGGGGGGTTTATCCTCCTTTTATGTGTTGTTTTTAATCCTCTTGTTGTTTGATTTTATGGATTGTTTGTAAGCCACCCTGAGTTGCTTGTGGCAGGAGCGGGGTAGTAAGATTTAAAAATAAATAAATAATAATAATAATACCTATCCCTATATAAAGCTATTTTAAAATCCCTAATTTTAGCCTCCTCCTTACGCCCTACCCCTCTCTGCTGAATGCTTTGCCAAAGAAAAGGGTATTGCATTGCTAAAGGTCTTTTGCTATGATAAGTCAAAATGGATAGGGTGCTCAGTCCAAGGGATCTATATTAATTTCTATTCAGCTCCTGCTTTGCATCTTTGCCCTCTATTACTCATGCCTTCCTCAGTTCTTGTCACATCTCACAAGCAGAGTTGAGCCAATCGTGAAACAGGTGGCCTCTCAGAAATGCCTATGTGCTGCTGAAAGCTGTGCGATTCAATAGCTGTTCCCTAGGCAGCCTTGCGGCTTACCACTCAGATCGCAAACCTCATTCCGCTTATCATTCCTTGTGGGCTTGTAGAGGTACAAAATGTCAGTGGACTGATAAAATTAAAACTCTAATGTTATTTTATTTATTTCTATCCTGCCAGAATCCGCCTTGAGCTGCCAGACGCAGCTTACAATTGGAAATACTCCATCTCCAAATTCCCCCTTCAGTTTTAATGGGATATAGTTTATTCATGTTCAGTCCTAAGTTATTATGCAGTGTTGTCCTGCACTGTTGAAACAGCAGTCCCCACAGATGGTTCCACTTTAGAAAAAGGGTGCTGTTTAATGTGCAATGTATTTTAGAATTTGGTCCCTAATTTACAATTTGCTTTTGTAACCTTAGTCAACACTGAAGAGCAATCAACTTTTTCTCCAACTCACTGGAATTAGTTAACAGATTACCTGAAGCAATGTATACTTTAAAAAGAATGTAAAATGAACATACAAGCAGAGGATTTCACTCACCATTGAGGACCACATAGAGCTAAAAAAACCCAGCTCTATTTTCACAAGTTATTGCAGCAGAAGAAGTCAGCCACCTTCTCTTGCAGCAAAAGCACATCTATGGCTATTTTCAAGGTCAGATTGAAAAGTGATGCTTAAATTGTCCCCTTTAATGTCAAGGACATTAATGAGCCCATAAAGTGGAAGAGAATTTTAACCTCCTTCAAAGTATCAATATCCTTTAATTACCTATCTGTGAGAAACTAACATCACCCCAAGGACTAGAAATAATTGGGCCCAATTTGTCTTCTTCTCCTTCCTCCACTCCTCTGGTGCTGCTGCCACTGTAAAACTGCTAAAATACAGAGGGCAAAGAGTGTTCAGCAGCATCAACAGCTGTAGGGGAAACTACAGTGGCAAAGGAGCCAGCAGCCTCCTTCCCTTCTGTTCCCATGAGCAGGGAGAAGCAGCAGCTGCCCTCCCTTGCTTGGGACCCACAGAGAACTCAGGAGGTGCAAGACAAAAAGAGCAAATACTGATGTTTGCTGGAATAGAGAGCTTCTTTCCTCCTCCACCCTCACCCGCCCCAGTGCCCCACACTCCTAGAAATGTCTTTGTCCCTTCTCCCATGCTGTCCCTCATGTCTGGGACTCCTTTCCTGAATGCATTTGATCTGCTTCCTCCCTCCCAGCTTTCACATCCCTCCTAAAAACCTACCACTTGTCAGGTCTTCCCTAGCTAACTCGCCCACCCCCTAGACCGCTCACTGATGCTGTCCCTTCACTCAACATCCCTTCTCGTCTGTAACTAAGAACATGCTCCATCAACTTCATTAGCATATGCTTGTCTCTCCCCATGTTCCCCATTCCCTTGTCTCTGCTAGATTGTAATATCCTTGAGGCAGGGACCTGTCTCTAATTAGGATTATACAGTGCCAAGTATATTGCTTCTGCTATATAAATAAACAAACCACAACAGAGGACTGCTGGGTGGGATGTAAACAAAGTAACTCTACTGAACAAGTATAGAAGCATACCCCTCACATGATTATATAGTGCAGGCAATGTGCCTGGTGCTTTACAATCAACAATTATAGAAATTATAACTGAGTGGACTTACAGTCTAAGAGAGACAAGGGAAAGGAACAGAGGAAAAGATGGGAATACATCCAAGAAGTTGCAGGTGCACATGTGTAGCTTAGTTACAGGGAAGGAGAACCTAAGAAAATAAGTATCAGGGCAGAGACTAAGGGGATGAGGAGCTAGGAAAAGCCTGACAGAAGAGGTAGGTTTTGGGGAGGGAGCAGAACGAATGTATTCAGAGAGAGAATTTCAGTCATGGGGGANTTACCTGAAGCAATGTATACTTTAAAAAGAATGTAAAATGAACATACAAGCAGAGGATTTCACTCACCATTGAGGACCACATAGAGCTAAAAAAACCCAGCTCTATTTTCACAAGTTATTGCAGCAGAAGAAGTCAGCCACCTTCTCTTGCAGCAAAAGCACATCTATGGCTATTTTCAAGGTCAGATTGAAAAGTGATGCTTAAATTGTCCCCTTTAATGTCAAGGACATTAATGAGCCCATAAAGTGGAAGAGAATTTTAACCTCCTTCAAAGTATCAATATCCTTTAATTACCTATCTGTGAGAAACTAACATCACCCCAAGGACTAGAAATAATTGGGCCCAATTTGTCTTCTTCTCCTTCCTCCACTCCTCTGGTGCTGCTGCCACTGTAAAACTGCTAAAATACAGAGGGCAAAGAGTGTTCAGCAGCATCAACAGCTGTAGGGGAAACTACAGTGGCAAAGGAGCCAGCAGCCTCCTTCCCTTCTGTTCCCATGAGCAGGGAGAAGCAGCAGCTGCCCTCCCTTGCTTGGGACCCACAGAGAACTCAGGAGGTGCAAGACAAAAAGAGCAAATACTGATGTTTGCTGGAATAGAGAGCTTCTTTCCTCCTCCACCCTCACCCGCCCCAGTGCCCCACACTGCTAGAAATGTCTTTGTCCCTTCTCCCATGCTGTCCCTCATGTCTGGGACCCCTTTCCTGAATGCATTTGATCTGCTTCCTCCCTCCCAGCTTTCACATCCCTCCTAAAAACCTACCACTTGTCAGGTCTTCCCTAGCTAACTCGCCCACCCCCTAGACCGCTCACTGATGCTGTCCCTTCACTCAACATCCCTTCTCGTCTGTAACTAAGAACATGCTCCATCAACTTCATTAGCATATGCTTGTCTCTCCCCATGTTCCCCATTCCCTTGTCTCTGCTAGATTGTAAAATCCTTGAGGCAGGGACCTGTCTCTAATTAGGATTATACAGTGCCAAGTATATTGCTGCTGCTATATAAATAAACAAACCACAACAGAGGACTGCGGGGTGGGATGTAAACAAAGTAACTCCACTGAACAAGTATAGAAGCATACCCCTCACATGATTATATAGTGCAGGCAATGTGCCTGGTGCTTTACAATCAACAATTATAGAAATTATAACTGAGTGGACTTACAGTCTAAGAGAGACAAGGGAAAGGAACAGAGGAAAAGATGGGAATACATCCAAGAAGTTGCAGGTGCACATGTGTAGCTTAGTTACAGGGAAGGAGAACCTAAGAAAATAAGTATCAGGGCAGAGACTAAGGGGATGAGGAGCTAGGAAAAGCCTGACAGAAGAGGTAGGTTTTGGGGAGGGAGCAGAACGAATGTATTCAGAGAGAGAATTTCAGTCATGGGGGACAGCAAGGGAGAAGGGACAGATACATCTTGAAGAGCAAGGGAGTCATGAGCTGGCGAACGTAGTAGCAGAGGAAGAGCATTGCTCCTGGACAGCAGTGTGGTGGGAAACAAAGTGGAGAGAGATAACAAGGGGCAAGGCCATGAAGGGTCTTGGAAGTAAGGACCAGGAGCTTGTGTTGAATGCATTCAGGTAGAGGGAGCCAGTCGAGAAAAGAGGAAGGGCAAGATGGATGACCTTGGCAGCAGAGTTTCGAACAGAAGCAAAGGGGCCAAGATGAGAGCAGGTTAGGCCAGGAAGAAGGAGGTTGCAATAGTCAAGGCAAGAGTTTGGGCAAGGGAAAAGTAAGGAAGGACCAGATCTTAGCAATGTTGTGCAGAGAGAGATGGTAGGATTTGGTAACAGATTGGATCTGATGTTTAAAGGAGAGGGAGGAGTAAAAGGACCCCAGGCTATGTGCCTGAGGGGCTGGCTGGCTGGTGACCCCATTGATGGAAATTGAGGAGAGGAAGGGGGGAGGTTGGGGGGGAAGAGAGATGAGAAATTCAGTCTTGGATGTATTTAAGTTTCAGTTGGTGAAACATCCAGGAAGAGATATCAGAGCGTTTGTAATGCGAGACTGGATGGAGGGAGAATGGGAGGGAAGGTCAGGAAGATGGAAAGATAGAGTTTGTTTGTTTATTTATTTTATCCCACCGCTCAGAGCACCTTGCAGAAAAGTATAAAATATATACAAACGTAACACACAAAGACATATATAAAAATAAGTAAAACGAAACCCTAAAACCCCACCCTCCAACCTTCTCCCTAACCCCTCCATCCCATCCCACCTAACCCTATCCCAGCTTGCCAAATGCCTGGCCAAACAAAAAGGTCTTGTATCACTTCTGAAAGGTAAGCAGGCTTGGGCTTAAGGAGATCTTCAAGGAGAGGGAGTTCCATAAGTGTGGGGCAGCCATTCAGAACACCTTTCTGCATGCCCTCATTGTATGAACTTCACAGGCAGTTAGTACTCGGAAGATGGCACCCTTGGCCAATCTCAGAGGCCACAATGTAACATAAAGAGAAGAGGTGGTCTTTCAGATGCCTGAAGCCCAAGCTGTTTAGGGCTTTATAGGTCAAAACCAGAACCTTAAGTTGTGCCTGGAAAGCAATTAGCAGCCAGTGCAGACTCTGGAGCACAAGTGTAATGTGCTTCCAGCGACCCACCATTGACAGAAGGCAGGCTGCCACGTTCTGCACCAACTGCAACTTCTGAACAGTCATCAAGGGCAGTCCACGTATAGTACATTGCAATAGTCTAGCCTCAGGGTTACGAAGACATGGAGTTGAGTGTCATCAGCATACAGATGGTAGCGGATGCCATGAGATTAAATGAATTTGCTCAGAGAAACTGTAAAGAGAGAAGTGGTCCAAGGACAGAGCCTTGTGGAATTCTTACCGAGGGGAAGGGATACAGAGGAAGTACCAATGATAGCCACATTGAAGGAG
>QEPC01012948.1:3017680-3037611 GCA_003113815.1 Sphenodon punctatus | reverse complement strand
GGGGAGGTGGAAGGTATTCAAGGGAAAGGGGTGAGCAAACCCAATAGATGGGGAAATTGAGAGGGCAAGAGGAAGGGAGGCAGGTACACAGAGGCAGACCACACACTTACAGCAAGGGGTGCGAGCTAGGGCTGCCACCTCTTGCAGTTTGACCCTGAGACTCCCATAGGCCAAAATAGGAGTCTCAGGGTCAAACTGCAAAAAGTGGCAACCTTTGTGAGAACTACGGGATAGCTACAGACATAGTGGTGAAAGTTGTGGGAAGGAGTAAGGAGGGTATTAGCTTGGTGGTACCAGGTGTCACTGGACGACTCAGGCAGCAGGAAAACAGGCCCAACTGCCCCCGAAATGGCCACAAAATGACCAGAGCCCTTTTGCATTGCCCTTCAGCTGCCGTCTGAAGATTGTCACTCTCAGGGCTGGATTCATCATGAGAGGAGGGGATGTTAAAAGTATCTGGAGAGGAACACACAAGCAAAGCCTATGAGCTAATCAAATAAAAAACAGGCCTCCCTTTGTTTCCGGGGGGAACAGCATGCCGGGCCTCCCCTTTAGTCTCCATCCTCGTATGCCATAGGGAAGCTCTAGCTCTGACAATTGTATGAAGAGATTTTAACTTCTTCCTATAAATCCATGCAACTATAGCGCACACGAACCTTTTCTTACTCATACTCACTAGCTCATTTAGAACAGTCTGGGGGAAAGAATTGCAACCTCAGATATCCATGAGCTTGTTCTTAAGCTGTTATTCATTTCTAATTTAGCTGACTCAGAAGTTTGAGTTCATCTTGTCCCTTGAATCACATGTCCCTGATTAGACTTGTGATGGGGGGTGGATTTTGCTACTCCCATGAAATAGTTAGGAAATAAAACCAGGAAACTAAAAGCAAAAGCACTAGCTTGTTACCAACAAGAATTCCCAGTAAGTAGCTAGAAAAGCAGAGTTAGCACCCACTTTCCCAAAAATGATTTTGTCAGGATGAATAGCGGTGAACTCCCATACCGTGAGAACCTTGGCTAAGACTTCACTTATTCCTACATCCTCTCTGTTGATCATAGCATAAGGAGAAAGATGTAGGCAACTGCAGAATTGCAGTCGTCATGAAAACTACAACCCATTTTTTATTCAAAGTATTTTATTGTGCTTTAAAACATCTCAGGACATAAATAGCTCACAGTAACTTATCCCACAACAATGTTTTAAAATTTTATTATATGTGCTACATTTTATTTTCTGTAGAGAATGCTGCATTTTCAAAGGTGAATTATTACCAGCTGCACTGTTAACCTTGAGTTTGGTCAAATGGTTTAGTAAAAATCTACAAGGACTAATGGTTTCAAGACATCACAAAGCTAAAACCAAAACGACTTTATTCCAGAAATGTCTTTTAAAACTTCAAAACGCTGTAAACAGATACATGCAAAATATTAATCTAAGATCACTTAGTTACATTTAACAGGAGAAAACATAACTATGATGATGGATATTGGAACCTAATTACATGTTGTCTGAAAGCACAAAACGTGTCAGTCTATACACAAATATCTTAAAGAATAAAATTAATGCAAAAAAAGTCAGAAGACCTACATCCTCAACATTTATAATCTTTGTTGAAGTACCAATATATAACGTTCCTCTGAGAAAATAGAAGGGTTTCCATTTACTAATTTTTCTTTTTCCTAATGGTAAGGCCACTCATGATTTTTTCCCTCTGAGTGTTTTATAGGATAAACTTTGAGTTCTTTTAACATTTTTAGATTGCAAGGCTTTCCTGAACAATTTAAGAAATACTAATTGGGAAAGCATGCTCCTTCTTCTGCTTAGAGTTCAAAGGATGAGGCAGTTTTCAGTTACTTTCTGAATGGCTAGTCTTCTGTTTTGGCCACCAAAGCTTCTAAGGGAATTTCACATAAATCCTTAAGAGGCAGGGATGGAGTAGGGTTCCCAGCCTGTAGACAATGTACTTTAGAACAAGTATATGCATGCAGGTACGGGAGGAAACCAATTGGAAAATTCAAGTCTTTGGGAAACAGCACTTGCTGGAACCCTACATTTCTGGAAGGATCTAACTGAGGGGACAGGGTGGCATAATTGCAGCAGCAATACTTGCCTGATAAGAAAGGAGAAAAGAAAATAGAAAAAGGAGAAAGTGAAAACAGGCAAAAAGAAGAGGTGTACGGGAAAATATAGGTAAAGACAACTCTGACGTCAAGAACAATGCTGGGTTGGCAATTGTTTTGGAAGTCAGACTATGGTAATTTGTTCTATTACTGCCCAATGTTGGGTAATTTCTTAGAATGCCCTTGACTTCAGTTTGAAGAGGATGTTACACTAGCTCTACAGACCAGAAGTAACAATGATGGTGGTATCAATCTCAGTAAGAGGGGGTCATGTTCACAGAGGACAGGAACAAACTAAGGTATACAAAGATGGGGGCAAACCCTGGGAAAAACCCATACCCTTTCCATTATATTGCAATTTAATCAATAGCGAAGAGCACGTTCTTCCCCATCATTTGCCTATGTGTGCAGAAGTATGAACAGCCCCATAACATCTACATTAAGAAATCTTCGAACAATTACATCTGGAAATTTCTCTTCTCAAGCATTGTCTAATCCAGGGGTGGGGAACCCTCAACTTGTGGGCCACACCTGCCCGCCATGAAGTGCTCTATGGCCAGAGGAATAGGGCATACCAGAGCAGAGCCCACTCGAGCAGACATGCCAGGCCACATCCCAACCCCAGCATGCCTGACCCCTTGTCTCACCCCCACTGCCTTGGCTCACAGCAGGGAAAAGATTCCCATCCCCCATGGAATCTAAACAATAAAATGCTAATGCTAGGGACTAGTTAATATTGTTCCCGGACCCTTTTCTTATTTTGGGCTGCTCTGAAAAGGAAAGGATATATGAACGACTTATTATACTATTCAAAAAAAACTCACCAGCTATTTCAGTCTGATCAATTGCTTTAAACTTAATATTTGAAGCTTCAACGAGATGTTAAAAATGCTCACTGAATGTCATAATAAAACCAACATACATCATTTTTATTCAACCAAGACATACTTTTTAAAATGCTGTTACATTTGTCATTAAAGGAACCCTGCTCAGTATTTTTTAGGACGAATATTATCAATTTCAAGAGGCCATTTTGTTACATGGCTTTCTCCCTTCTTTTCTTGTAGGTGCGGTCAAGTGCAGGTTATAGTGGTTATAAATAGATGACGTTTCTCAGCAGCCATTAGCTGTAAAATTCAAGAAGATGAGAAATTTAAGTTTGCCAATAGTAAAACATTTGCTTTTTTCTTTAAAAATGAATATTCATCCTCATTCAAAATAAAAAAAATAAACTAGTAAAACTGTAAAGGCAAGGAAAAGTTGAGTTGTCATATACTGTACCACCGGAAAGAATACAAGAAATATGTTTTACTCTATGTCAGGTGCACCATTGTACTTTCAATCAGTTGCATTTTTCTCTCCTAAAGGTATACGATCCCACAACTGTAGCAACTGTTCTCCAACCTGTGGTTCCAATTCCTAGAACACAAAGAAAGTCAAACAAAATACCCATTACAACAGCATGTGGAAGCAGACTACAAGAAGGTGAAGAGAAAAGTTAGAACTATTTTTTTTTTGTCTGAAAAAGAAAATTTGTTTCGATATTCAGCCAAAACATATACTATGTACCTACTATTTTAGCAAGCTCAGAAGATGATCCAACTGTCCTATGCAATCTTGGTTTATAAGAGTAAGGGACCACTTCACTGAATTTACTGCACTTAACACCAGTGCGGGAAACAGTGAACATGGTCCTTGACAAAAGTCTTTTCATCCATAACTTAGAGCCATCTTTAGCAGTTTACACGTGTCTCATCAAAGCTTGAAATAAAAATCCCAAAAGCTCGACTAACTTAAGCATTTTTCATTATTATAGAAAGGTTTAGAACCTTTTCTGGCAGTGCTACTACAAGCACTCCCAAAAGAGAAGAACCATCCTTAGCACATGCAAACAAAAGGAAGCATACACTGACAACGTTCAGGAAAGTTCTTAAGGAGCAGCCCTGCTCATGCTAGAGTTGAGGTGGGAGCTATGAACTACTACCCAAGAAGTGGAACTGTCCCCATGCCTCTGCCTAACCTTGCAGGGTGTGGGGAGACTGCTCTGCTCCTTCTGCCCAACCTCCCATAGCATCCAGAGGTAGAAGAAAAGAATGAGCAACTCCCCTTGGGATAGCAAGAGTGAGTCTTCTGTCCCACAACTCCAAGGAAGCATTAAAGGGTACAAAGAGAGGGAATGAGCCTGCCCCATCCCTCCAACAAGGAAGTGAGCTCCATCTACCACTTCAATGTCCTTGGAAGGAACAAAGGAGATGGGGAATGAACCTGCCCCACAGATTCAGGAAGGGGGGGAGGGGCTGTTAGGAGCATGTGGGTAAAAACTAACATCGGCGTTCAGGCACCGCCACAGACTTACCCCCTCCAGTGTTGGGCTGCCACTGCAGCCGGGATTCGGCCATGCCCTCAAGCTAACGTGACGGGAGCCCAGCCACCAGGGAGGGTGGGAAGTTGGCTCCGCCCCTGTGCTGCTCCCAAACATGGCTGCCAACCACCATGGTGCCCGCCCCCCAAACCCCGTCACTCCCGACTGGTGAGTAAAGCAGGCTTTCAAACATGCAAGTCTGTCGGTCAGGCAGTGGGATCCCTAGCCCAGGCTGTGACTTGGGGACTTCACAGCCCAGGCTAGACCACACCACAGTCAGGATGCAGCCCACAAGAGGGTAGGGATAAGGTTGTCATAAATCTGGCACTCTCAAACTTTCAAGTGAAAGCTAAATAAAAGTCTTTTAATGTAGTTTTTGCATGTAATTTCAGGATGTGTGGATAATAAATATTCAATAACCTACAACAAAATTTCCAAAGGTGCCAAAATGTTTTCCAGTGTTAATTTCTAGTCAAGAATGCAACTAACTCCAATTATTGTAAGAAGTCCATTTTCTAAAAACAATGTGAACTAGCATTAGGTACAGTTTACAGTGAATTCTGAACAAGTTCATCTATGGGTGACTTTTCAGTATTAAATACATAGCAGAAAGTGTTCAAAAGACTTGTATTACCTAGTTTCCTCTTCTCTTTCATAAATATTCAGTAAAGTACATTTATATTCTATTTTGTGCAAGAAGGAACACTGATCGGTTGCTATAGGAGTCTCTCCTTTTAAACAGTAACAAGAGGCGCCTTAATACATGCATAATTCATTGTGAGATGGGATTCTCTATAATTTCAATATCCACGAGTTCTCTCTCTCTCTCTTCCCAAACGCACATACACACACAGAGCTTCTTTAGGAAAACTGCCAGTAAACAAGTGGTGGCAGAGGATCATGATACAGTCAGTGCGGTACTTGTCTGAGTCAAAGTTAGCCACATACAAATTTAAAAGATAAAAGAAACTAAAAGTATACTTCCTTGAAAGATACTGCCAACACTGAAGAGCAAAGAAGTTATAACCATACCTGCTAGTTAATCTTTTTCAGTATACTGCCCAGACAGAAATATAAGCAATACACATATTTTGTTTTGTTTTTTAAATGATAGTAAGTGCTACCTGTCCATCTCTGCTTATTTGTACTTTCTTGTTGTCATTCCAAGGGTTGAGCAAGTGATGGGCAAACTGAAAGGGGAGACTTTCTTTCCGGATCCATTCCACCTTAAATACTCATCCCAAGCCTGTAGAGCCCCAGTCCTGACTTTTTTCACGTCCTATCTCTGAAGACATTCGAGCAAAACCCTATGGCAAACATAGAAAAAATGATATTAAAGAAATATAAACAGACATCACATAACCAAATTAGTCTTTGCCTACTTGGAGAAGTAGATAAGCCTTTGTGCTTATGAATTATCTTTACTTCAAAGAGCCCTACAAAAATATTATTTCTTCACAGCACTTTAGAGAGGCACCCAAGTATTTTATTAATTTCACAGACCAGGAAACAGAAGCATGGGAAAGTTACATGGCATACACAATGAGTCAGAAACAAAACTCGATACCTAGTCCCATTTCCTACTTACTACAACATAGGGTACTTTCAGACATGACGCTAACCACCCTTTAACCACCCTTGGTGGTTATTTATGCATGTTGCAGGGCTGTATTGGTGTAAAGGGTGGTTAGCGTCATGTCTGAAAGTACCCATAGTCTTCTTTTTCTCTATAAGGATTTGTTGAATTTTTGGGAAACAAACAAACACCCCCCAAAAAAACCAAACCCCACTGCTCGCATTAGTCCTTCCGTTCCAATTAGCATCTTTAAAAAAAATAAAAAATTTCAAGACATTTCCTATGTGAACTTTACATAGGAATGCACTATCTAGGTAGGCAAATTTATCTTTAGTTTGAAGCACATGCCCTCCAGTGGTGACAACTGACAGCATCTAGGGCTTATCAGAAGCAGGCTGGTACATAACCTCGTCACCTGGGAGACTAAGTTCGATTCCCTCAGGTGAGAGATGGAGGAGCAGGTGGGAGGAGAATAGTACGGTTTTGGGATAGCGATAGGGTGATTTCAGAAGTGACGCATTCCAATTCACCACAGTGAATCCCACCGCGGGGTGTAAATGGATTCACCGCGGGCTGTGGTGACACGTGCGGCCCCAACAGAAGTGACAGGATCGTGACCACCGCCCGGGGGCAATCAGAGAGAACATGGGCCGGGGGAACACAACAGACATGCAGTGGAGACGTGGACCGCGGTTCGAGCCCCACAATGCACCGCGGCTGGGGTCAATTCCTTCCACTGCGACTGCGGGTTTCTGCTCAGAAGTTACTTTTCATTCACCACACTTCTGGACCTCCTCCATTCACCACACTTCTGGACCCCCTCCCGCCCCGACTTCACGAAGCGTGGTTAGTTTCACCCCGGGCCGCATTTGACTGTGGTGAACATCTGGATGCGAGCAACAGACATGTACGGCGCTTTCACCCCCCCGCGTTTGACTAAGGTTGACTGTGGTGGACATTCACCACGTCACTTCTGAAATCACCCATAGCTGCTCAAGAGGGAAGGGCCTGGTTTTACTTTGAGGAAGGGACGCCTCTGAGTAAGAGAGGGAGGGACTGTGTTATATATACTTGCTTAATTGTTGCAAGTTGTCCTGGAGCCACCTGTAGGGTGGGGTATAAATATAAAATGATAATAATTCCAAGACTAAGTCTGAAAAATAAGCATGCAGCAACAAAGCAATTCATGATGTTTGATGACCATTCCTAGGATGGTACGCAACTCATTAATGAACTGTACAGAAATGAGTTAACATCCTCTTTTTCATTCACAACTATCTGGCCCCCTTTAATCCCTCTCAAAGAACAACTTTAGGGAGGGGAAAATCCCATAAGCCCACAAGGAAAGATCAAGAAGAAGCAAGCCCTGCTGTTTCACTCATGGTAGCTGAGAAACTCTCATCAATGCAGATGTGAAGATTTGATGACACGACCCATGCTCCATTCACAGCATGGTATTGTATTGTGTTGCTACTAGATTACCAGATTTAGCTAATTTTGATTTAGTTAATATACATTTTAAAATTAATTTTAAGACTTCTCACCTGAAAATGTCCTGATCCCTGAACAGAAAATATCAAGTAAACCACGCTACTCTCCCAGAAGGCTCGGTTTAGTTTTCGTTCATTACTTGGGGTTGTAGACCAAATACCTTTCTGCTGAGAAATCTCGAGGTTTCTCAGGTTGCTGCTCTTCATAATAAAGTACCGAACTGGCATATTTGGCCTTGGTGAAGGAGACTTTGAACCCTGCAAAATAATGGATTGCTTTTCTAAAATTTGAACACAGGCAAAACATGCTTTTATTACCAACTGTGTATGAGTGACTAACAAACTATGTATGCAAAAAATAAATAAATTCTCACTTAGCAATTACTGTCTACAGACTGATTCCATCAGAAAACAGTGGATAGGTTCACCTCTCCTGACGTTCAAATCAAAAAGGAGACTAAACACTCATGTGCTCACTCATATCCTCACCACATGTGTACTCATATCCTCACCACATGGACCAACCAGCCATCATTCTCGATGTAACCAAGCCAAGCACGTGTACCTGGGACCTCACATCCTCGTGAATGTTACACTCCTTGTCTCTCCCTCTGTTCCCCTTCCTTCGTCTCCCCCCCTCCCACCCGTCTCTCAGACTGTATGCCCTAGGGCAGGGACCGTGTCTATTCAATTACTTTGTAAAGCTCCAGGTACATTGCTGGCACTATATAAATGTTTGCTAATAATAATAATAAACACAACTAAGAGAAATTTAACTTCTTCAATCACCCATTCCACCTCCTTTCCTTTCCTCAGAGCATTTTAGTTTAAAGCTCGCAAAGCACACTTTGTCTTCTGTGATCACTGACAATTCAGGGGTACAACCAGGATTTTCTTAAAGGTGGTGGGGGCAAAAACCCTGTGCCCTGACTGCTGGTCCAGCAACATCACATCTCCCGTGTCCCTTCAGTCTTACCCAGCTGTCTATTTGGGGGGAGGACAGAAGCTGGCTGAGTGTTTGCGGACACTCAGTGCTGGATTGGGCTCACTGAGTGAGACACTGAGCAGAACAGAGAAGGCTATGTGGACTGCTAGATCTGGACTGCTAGCAATTACGTGGTGCTGTCCAAAGAATTAAATTAGATCAATGGGGGGGGGGGGGGGGGTTTTCCCTTAAATCCTCACATGAGCACTCAGTAGAAGGGGCCAGGACAACCTAGACTTCCTCATTAAGGAAGAAATTTACAAGTTTCTAGTTTGCTTTATGCCTCCTCAGCTATAGTGATCCATTTTCTCAAATGCTGCCCAACACCACATGTTACCAGCTTCACAGAATTCTGTTACATTACTGAGAGGATTAACTGCTATTCCTTCCTAATCGCAACTTGTGGGCTTGCCTCTCAACTCCACCTGCTAAATGACAGCTGTAAGAATCATCATCATCTATTACCATTCCAGAGGACAAATGAGGATTCAAAGGCTCTCTGGATGCTCAATCCTGAGGTGTATCAGGCTCCACAGAATTTTTTTTGCCAAACTTTAAATCGTTCTGGCTTTGTTACATGCAACTGAAAATAGGGGAATTGGTGGAAGTCTATGCATCTAGGGCTGAAATGTTGTACCGCTGCGGCAGCATTTACCGGCGGAAAGTGCTCTTCCGCACAAAGCAACACGGTTAGGAAGCACTCGCGGCTTTCTGCAGTTGCTGCTGTGGTATTTTTGCCACTGTAGATTTCACGCGGAAGCAGCAGGTTTGCCACAGTTTCCCCTTTCCCTTAAGCGTGGCAGCTTTGTGATTCTCACAGCATTGCAGCCAGGGGCGTAGCCACCGTGGTGCGGGGAAAGTTGCTGCCTTGCAAACAAAGTTCTTCTTCGAGGGGTTTCTTCCATTCTCATTTGCGTGCCCTTCTCTTACCGGCATATACCAAGCTCACTAGCTTAAAAAAACAAAAACACGTGACGTTCACACGCCCCCACCCTATATAGGGTACCTAAACCCAACACAGTTCCTTCCAACCCTAAGCAATTAGGAAGAAAATTCCATGCGAGGTCGGAAGGGTGGGTGCTTGTGAGAATGTTGGAGCCATCTCAAAGAACCTTGTTTACAAGGCAGCAACCTTCTGTTCTCCTTCGAGTGGCTCATCCCATTCTCACAAATGGGAGCGTACCAAGCCTAGAAAGAGGCGGTGGGGGAATTTTCTAACAAAATGACACTCCATGCAGGTTGGATCTACAGCCTGGGAGGGGGGGCAGCAGGCAGAGTCCCTGCTCTTATGCACCCACATCCACGCACGGAGCATCGGCCATTGGAGCCCATTGCTCCGTGCATGGGTGATGAGTGGAGATGGGTGGAGTGCGGGAACGTGCACACCCACCCACCGCATGCACCGTTACCACAGACACACCCCTCCCCACCGCACACCCACCACGTACACCATTCTTTGTCAAGGATCTTTGCCAAGTATTTTTGTGCACTCGTACACATAGTAATGTATTAGGAGTACATGATGCCAAGATTTCTCAATTAGTTCAAATTTGGAACTGTAATCCAACAATAAGATCTGTCGTGTTCAAATTAGAGAACTCAGAATAGTCTATGTTGTACACCCTGTGAAGGTTGGTCTTTTTCATTTGTGTGTTCAGCACTTTGTACAAGAGTGTTCTGATCCCAGATTAAGGTCTCTAAGTGATACTATAATACACAATGTTTTTAATTATTATTTCTGAAAAATTTCAGCAGGATTAGTTTGGAGTTTCATTGCTTGCAACATTTATGAATAAAAGATACCATACCTTGCCAGATGATGGAGGAGAAGGGCTGGCACAAGGGCTGGGATAGCTGCTGCTATCTGTGGATTTCACAGATGACTGATCTGACCTGTCATCTGAACTTCGCTTGGAGTGCAAACTACCTCTCTCTTTGTATTTCTGTGGTTGATGAAATGCTGGAGACGTAGATTTCATTAGGACTCTAAAGGAGAATAGATTCAAAAAATGAGGATGCTGGACATAAAGGAAAGATTTAAGCAAACTGAAATCACAGCAAGAAAAAAAATGCTCTGAGAATCTACCCTAATAACGGGCAGCCCACTACATGTATTTCATGCGCTTGTGGGCAGCCCCCACTTGTGCCAGTGAAGGAAAAAGCAAAGACAGGGGCTAGAAACGGTTGGTCTTTGGACGGTCTAGGATTTTTGCCCCGGACTCTATAGTGCTGGCAGACATGTATGTGCATAGTTGCTGCACACAACCTAATTATCAGGATGTGGACATGTGGGCACACATTAGCCCACATTCGCCTGCAAAGCAAACTTCCCATTATCCAAGACCCTGTCGTGAGTGGGGGCTGCATGTCTGGTGGTGGCCATATGGCTGGTGGGGGTGAACGGGTAGGTGGACACCCACCTAGTGTGGGCTAGCATCTCCTTTGTTAACACCCTAAGGCATAAAGTTAGTTACATGTTAGTTTCAGTATTAAAATTTTCAATTTTTAAAGGGGTGAAAACAAGGTATATTGCCACACTCTCTTTCCAGAGAATGTAGGTGGGAAGGGTAGAGTAATTGGTAAGATACTGTCCCCCACGAGGTCAAACCTGTATAGAAAATACAGAGGGCCCTAATCCAAAGTGCACGCACACCAAGCACAAAACACATGCACCCAATGTGCACACACCATACACAGTGTGTGTGCCATGCACGCAGTGTACACATGTTGTGCACACACACTGCATGTATGACATGCATATGCACATCTTGGATCAGCCCCCTAGCAACCTATTGCACCAACTGATTTTTCTCTATTGGTCAATCTCTCTCGTCGTCTAACATTTTCCCCACCACCTAAATTCAGATGAACTCAGAACAATTGCTTGGTAGTTGGCAAGAGAACAATTGTGCTTCTTTTTCCAGCATTCAGGCATGGAATAAAGTTAGAGTACATGATTAAAATATATTATGAAGAGGTTTTATACAGTGGGTCAGCTTAAGTCAAATTTAGTGGGCCATCTAAAACAGTCTGACTTACCAGAACTTCAGCGTAAGCAGACCTTAAAGAAATAGACTAAAAGGAAATTTTCTTAACCGAGTTTGACTTACATGGATTTCACTGTATATGCGTACAGTGAAACCCATCTAACTTGAACTTAGTTAAGTCGAATTTCTGGCTAAGTCCCCCACAGCTGGTAGTTAATTAAGTGCAATGTACTCTGGAATAGATAACTCAGACAATTAAGTTTCAGATTCTGGATACTGTGTATTTTATGCACAATTACAAAAAACATGAGAACACACCAAGGAGGCAGGCAGTTTTCTCTCTCTTTTTTTTTTTCTGTTTGTTGAGATTTTCCCACCAATTACAATTTGCAGAAATATAAATGCATGAGTTTTAAACAAGAATGTATCAAGGTAACAAAAATGTTTATGTCATAACTTAATATTAAAAATATTCCATGTCAATATTAAAAATATTCCACGTTTTTATGCTCACTCTTGAAAACATAACAACGTAACAGCAATTGCTTATTATTATGGTCATGGTAACTTTTTTTTCCTGTGGTGCATTAGTCACTGATCACAATGGATTTTGCTGCCCATAACTGAGGAATGGATCCCATATTTTGTGGAACGCCCTTGTCTTATTCTTAAATCTTTATATCCAGCATTCCTTATCTGTTATGAACAAGGTAATTTTTAGCCAGTCATCCAGAGTAGGGCTGAAACACAATTATCGTATTCTTGCTTTTCTCAATGAGAATCAGAATTCTCGGCTGGTTCTTGAAAACAAGAGCGAGCTGAGAATTGCCTGGATTCTGGCTGAGAAAAAAAAAAGGGGGGGGGGGCTTTTACTCACATGACTGACTCTCCGAGTACAGGGGAAATTGCTCCAGCCGCTGTGTCTCGCCACTGGATTTCTCCCTGCTCAGCTTCTCTGATGGTGAAGGGAGGAAGCCTCCAAGGAGGAGGCAAAAAAAGAAAAAAAATCACTGCACATTCTCAAAATGGCTGCCGTGGCTGTTCTAACGCCATTTTGGAAAAGGACAGACAGTCTGAGCTGCTCAAACTGGCTGCTCTTTCCCAAAAGGGTGTTTTGCCTCTTCCTCGGAAGCTTCCCCTCTTTTCCTGCAGAGAAGTCGAGCGGGGAGAGATCCAACGGTGAGACCCAGAGGCTGGAGCATTCCCCCTGGATGCGGACAGTCAACCGAGTAAAAGGGGTCCCCCTTTTTGGAGGATTAGGTGTCCCTCCCCCCCTCGAGACATCTCATGAGATTTCAAACTGTTAGCGAAATCTTCTCAAGATCTTGCTGCCGGTTCTCAATTCTCACAAGAATAATTTTGATTCTCATTCCAGCTCTAATTCTACTTACAAATTAACTAGTGGATATGGAATGAAGTGAGAAGGAATAAACCAAACAAGGAATGATGAATTAAGAATGGAATGACAAGGGGAGAAAAATTAAGAAAAAAAGTTGTAGGAAAAATTGGGATTAAAAACTGATAATAGGATTATCAATGTTTACTGAAAATTCCATTTTCATGGATATTCACAAATTTGCATCCGCTTTTAAAGTTTTGGCCAGTTAGAGCAGAAAGATTCCACCTTAAGTGCAAAACTGCATTATCAGATTGCCAAAAGAAGAAATTCAGGGGATCATTTTGTGTCTACAAAAAGCAACTCTTATCTCTAGGTAGTTTCAACAAAGACAAACTCACTTTTCAGCATTAGAAGAGTCATCAGAGAAGTCTGTTTCTGCTGAACTTTTCCTACTGCTATTTGATCTCCAAGAAGATGCTAAGGGAAGTTCTTCAGAAGACATAGGTCTAGGTCTCTGTCCAATCCCTGAAGGCTGCTGTAAACCCGCAGACTGTTCTTCAGTACTTAAGACAGCAATGATTGCTCTTATAGTTGCTTCATCAACCTGCGACCAGGGCTTTGAAGGGGCTCGCATGCGACGTAGAAATAAGTTGTGCCACTTCTGTCTCAGTTGCAACAACAAACTAGCAGCCTGTAATGAATTTCACACTTATTAAGGAGGACTGACTGCAGCTAGAGAAGAACTATAGAGAAGTCCACAATGAAGTTCCTAACCAGGCATGTGTGACATTAAAAATATTCCAACTAATAAATGTATTTTGAGTTTTCAAAATCACTTAACTCTCTCACTCCCCCCCACACCTTTCTATTCTTTTTCTCCAATTAGACTTTTTGTCTATATATAAACATTTTTGCACCCGCACACACACACACACCAGCCTGGCTGCCACTAGGAACCAGATATGGGTGAGCTGATTGAAAACTGAATCCAGAGGTGATGATGGTTGGCTGGAATGAGACTTGTGGAGGATTGGGGCTCCTGTCATTTATGGGGTCCAGTCTCCTCTGATTACGCAGGTTCGTAGCCCTGGAGAGCTCCTAGATCCCCTGCTGCGCCTGGAACATCAGGTTGTGGCGGTGGTTAGGAATGCTTTTCACCAACTTCATCTTGTTAGGAGTCTGAGGCCTTTTCTTTCCAATTCGAATCTGGCCACTATCATTCATGCTTTTATAACAGCGGTGGATAACATTTTCCCTCCCAGGCCTGCTCTGAAAATTACTACAAGCTCCAAAGGCCACGAAGAAGTTAGGGGAGTGGTGCACCGCAAGAAAAGGAGGGTCCGGATCATTAATTTGTCTCCTATCCTTGTATGCATGCCCTCATCTCTGCTCACTTAGCCCGAGCTCAGTTTTTCAGTGCTTTGGTGTAGGAACCAGATCTAGAAACTGGAAAGGGGCCACATAAGAACTTGCCAGAGGCCACACTGGCTCCGTGGCTTGAGGTTTCCCACTCATTTTAGAACCTCAAGGCTAGATTACTGCCATGCATTCTATGTGGAGCTGCCTTTGATGGCTATTCAGAAGCTGCAGCTGGTGCAGAATTCAGTAGCCTGGCTCCTTTCAGGAGTAGGGTGCCATAAGCACATTACCCCTTGTCAACTTGTTGGGGCACATAGGACACAGTATATGCCATTTGTATGTTACACTACATAATAAGAATGTATATGCACATTATACATCACAGATATGGTTAAGCAGAAAATTCGCCTGAATTAGCCTGAGTTTTAGTATGGTCAAGCAGGAAATTTGCCTGAGTTTCACATCCATATTTCTTGGCAAAGAGAAGCAAGAGTCAAGCGGTACTGAGGTGTCGGTCGGGCTTTGGAATTAATCTACTGAGATTAGGGTGCCTTCCTGAGAGGGATATGCAAGATAGTTGACGGATGGTACCAGGGAAGATGGACTCAGCCCTCAAGAAGTGGATTTATGGGAGTCAGATAGAGGGGTACGTGTTGGACAGAATATGTGGGTGATGCTGCGAAAATGGGCCTGGCATAGTTGTCATGGGGAAAAGGGGGCAACACAGACATTTGGGGTAATGGGACACAGAATTTGGGGTACTGGGGGTAAATTTGGCTACTAACAAGGACAGCTAAAGATAAATGTTAGAAGATTGTGAGGCTTATCACCCTGCTAAACCGGTTTGGCAGGATGGGGAACAGAAAAACCATTGTCAGGCAGAACGAGCAGTTTGTTGCTAAGGTAATGCCCAGGTGGGGTATGCAACCAACTTAGAATAATAAAAGAAGCAGGCGGGAGAAAATGACCCAAACCCCCTGCAAAGAAAGGAAGACACAGGATCTTCAGACACTCTTCCATCTTGTCCAGCTAGGAGCAAGCAACTTGCAGGAGATGCTGCACCAACCATGAACTAGAGACTTTTCAATTCTCTAAAGGGACTAAACCCGGCCTCAACACCAGGGCCGTGAGAGACCTGAACTGTGCCTTAGGGTAAGAGGACAGTTAGGGAACTTCAGTGTATTTTAGAATGCGTTTGCTTTATATTTGATTTATTGACTTGCACCATCTGATCAACAGCTTTATACTTGTATGTACTAAATATGTTTTATAACCAAGCTTAGCATGCTTGTGTGTTTATACGGCCTTGGGGGGTTCACTAAGGGGGTACCCTATCTAGGTGAGAGCCTAGACGGACCTTTTTTTTTATATAAGACAACCCCACCGTGAAGTCTTCCAAGCTACGGATGGCCAGAGAAGGTTCTCTGAGTTACGACTGGGCTGGGAGAATAACGGGGAGGCGTTTCTGGGGGTGCGGACCTCCAAAAGCTCCCTGATTGCGGTGAGGGTTTCTGATCACTTGGGAACCCATGTGGGCACAGGTAACTGGGTTGCAGCTGACCTAGTGGGCATTCGGGGGACAGCCTAGAGAAAGAGGGGGATCCTGATCCCGGTGACAATAGTAACTGAAAAATATATGTTAAGTTGCATTTATGTATTAAGATGTAACGAACCATCAGTTGTTGAATGATTATGTTGCAAGATAACATGAGCCAAACAGTTATCAGACAAGATAACATGAACCAACTGACTGTTAAAGATAATAAGAATCCAAGACAGATTTGATAAGTGTTATGTTGGTGACTGAGTATACGGAGTTTATGTAATCACGAAAAATTGTATATAATCTGTATGGCCGGGACCGCTTCTTTGCTACTGGCCACTCTCAATGCTCCAGAGCGTAACCAGTGCCCATCCTTCTAGAGGTCAATAAAGCCTGTATTGCTTCCTTAGCAGTCTGTTTTCTTATCTGAGCCACTCCCCAGGCCATTTTCCTCGTAATCTGCACCCTCAACATTCTGGGGGCTCTTCCAGGATTCTCAAATGTCCTGGCAGGACAGTTTTGTAACTCATCCTGGTTTGTGTCCTCGCATTTAGCTTGTTACCAGCACTGAACAGCTCCATTCCTATTTCTACTATAAGCACAAATTCTTATACTACAACTACTCAGTTGGGAACTACGTTGGGGCAGATCAGATACCCTTACCTGCTGTAACTCCTAAGCAGTTCCTGCCTACTGGAATCACAAAAGTTACTATCAATGGTGACTTTTGTGTCCTACAGTATTTAAGGGTACAGTTGGCAACACACCCTAGGAAAGTACCCGTTCTCAGTTGCTGCCCCAGTATTGAGAAACTCCTTTCCCCTGAGGTGCATCAAGAGCCCAAACATTTTTTTGAGGCAATGTAAGACTCCCCCCTTTTTTTTATTGGCCAAGCATTTTGAAGGCAGCAACAGGAGTTGGATGGGAATTTTAAAAGCTATTTTTAGATAAATTTTGTTTCTTTTCTTTTATAGGATTCCTACATTGCAAGACACTCTGAGGCTTAGAGGAAGGACAGGGGATAAGTGTGAATAAAAATAAATAAATAGCATGTGTGCGCACGCGCACACGCACACACAGTATGCCCAATATTTTTGTTTAGACTAAATCTGAAGAGTCCTCCTCCTTAGGAAACCAATCGTAACATTCTTATCAGTACCTTCTATTTAATTCTCGAGGACTCAAATATTTTAGAAATCACAAAAACCATACTATTTTTCCGTTGAAAAAAAAATAGTTAAGTAATAATATACCCACCTCAGGATCTAGTTTGAAGTTCAGCCATTCATCTAGCTTCAATGCAGTCAAGTTTGCAGTTGTTCTATCCTCCATCTCGCTATCACTGCTGTCATTAGGCACACCATCAACTATATTAACATAATTAGACAAATAAAACCTACATTTACATCTACATTTTTTCTATTCATTTCTAACATTTTGCTCTGCTGTAAATCCTTACAATAGTGTACATAAATAGGAATTACCCTAATTTGGTACCACTTTTGAACTATTTTTCTTTGTGGTCTTTTTGTTGTATTTGTAATGAAGGCCAATATTAAAATATCTTTTTCATTTACTTTATACCTTTAAAGACTTTTCAAAGTAGGGTTATTTTAAAAAAAGAATGGAACTGTTGTTTTTTCCTAGACCCTGTAAGGTCCTCCAGCTCTCTTCTATTGACTTCAATAGGATATTTTTATAAATAAATTCATTTTAGAAATAATACAGCCTTCATGTGTAGTACCACCAGTGTAGGATATTGCAAAAAAAATAAGATGGCCAAAAAAACGTTAGAATTATTAAATAAAATAGGTTTTCATCTTATTATACAAAACAATTTTATTGTTATCTTTGGAGTGAACAAGGTGAGTTTCTATTGAAAACTAGTGTCAATAGGTCAAATTCTCAGCCTCACCTCTTCCATAATGCTCTTTTCAAAAATCTAGTACTTGGGTATTCAATTAAAATAACCTGAGAATTCTTTTGTCTGCATGACCCGATTGAGAGACTTAAATCTAATCCTTACCTGGAGGGTAACCGAGAAATGCAAAATATATTAAGTATCATTACGAATCGCAACCTTTCCCACAGATGTCAAGTCCCCCAACCTATCATATGGGAACTCCTGTTGTACACGTGGTCCCAATGAAATTGATGGGGCTGCAGTGTGCAAATGTTGTTTTTCATGATTGAGGCTGTAATTACTACATTTTACCTGTCAAATGCTTGATACTTTTGTCAACTTGCTAGTAGCTTAACACAAACGGCCATATGCTCTTAACTTTCCATATCTAGACAAAGTTTCACACAAGATCCTCATTGACTAGCTTGCACAGTTTGAGCTGGAAGATTCTACAACAAGATTGATTCATGGCTGGTTGAAGAACCGTACTCAAAGCATAATCATGAATGCCTCATCATCAAACTGGAAGGAGGTCCTGCAAGACTCCATCCAGTAACTGTTCTTCAAGAGAGCTCCGCATATTCTCACGACCTGCCCTCCTTCCCCTCTGTCTCGGATGTACCTATAGAAATCTTCTCCTGGGAAGGAGTTGGAAGGAACTGAGGCAGCTCCTCCCCCTATTTACAGAGTCCTGTTCTCGCGTGATCTTGAGCCCACGCTTTTGACAGGACGGGAGGGGGGATGGAGGGTTGGAACCCTCACTATGTTCTAGATCTTTCCAGGTTTTCTGCCTGGAAACTGCTGACATCAAGGTCTCCCAAGAGTGAGAATTGCAGAGATCCTCGAATCATCAATGCCTCATCATCAAACTGGAAGGAGGTATCAAGTGAGAAGAGGTTCTGCAACTCCATTCTGGGTCCGGTGCTATTCAACATCTTTATTAATGATTTGGATGAAGGGGTGGAAAGAATATTTGTCAGATCTGCAGATGAAACAAGACTGGGAGTAGCTAATTCTATCTTCCAGGCTAGGTGTTAGAATTCAAAACTTGATAGGGTGGAAATCTCGGCTGAAGTTTAAAATATGGAATTCAATCGATGTAAACTTCTGCATTTGGGAAAGAAAAATCAAATGCACAAGATGGGGAATATCTGGCATATCAGCAGCACATGCAAAAAGGATCTGGGGATCTAGCTGATCACAAACTGAACCAAAGTCAGCAATGTGATGCAGCTGCAGAAAAGGCTAATGCAATTTTGGGCTGCATTAACAAAAGTATTGTTTCTAAGTCAGCAGAAGTAATAATTCTACTCTATTCAGTACGGGTCAGACCTCACCTGGAGTACTGTGTCCAGCTTAGGGCACCTCATTTTAAGAAGGGCAATGACAAATTGGAGTGGGTTCAGAGGAGGACAACAAAGATAATAAGGGGTCTGGAAAGCAAGTCTAAGGAGGAAAGGTTGAAGGATCTGAGTACATTCAGTCTAGCCAAGACAAGACTAAGGGGAGACATAATAGCAGTCCTCAAATATCAAAACGGTGACCACCAAGAAGATGGCAAGGGAACTGTTCTGCATTGCTACAGAGGACAAGACTAGAAATAATGAGGTTGCAGTTCATCTGCATACTCTCCCAGCTGCCTCGGGGACGCTGCGACCCTCCTGGAGCTTGGCTTTTCTGCCGCCCGAGTTCCAGCGACCAGCGAACCAAAAGATCACTCACCAGCAGAATACTACAACAGCAGCTAAGGGTAAGCTAAAGGGTACTTCTATCACCTGGTGGCTCCTCAGTGGCCAGTAGGTCAGCCACTCTCCACTTTGTTCTTCTCTGTCTCTTCTTTATTACCTATCCTCCTCACCATCATGCCTGCCCTAATCTCTCGCCTTCCCTCTCCCTCCTTCTCCCCTTTTCCCCTCCCCCCACCCCACCTCTTCCTTCCTCTACTTCTTTTCCCCCTGCTCCTTCCTCCCTCCCAGCCCATCACTTCTCTCCAACCTCCTCACACTTCCTCCTCCCCCTTGGCTACCTTCCCCTCCTGCTCCTCCCCCACCCTCCCTATCTCTCATCTGCCCCGCCACCCCCTTTCTCCCAATCTTATCCCCATTCCCTGCCTTCCCCCTGATCAGCTCCCATTCTCCTGCTCCCTTTGGAACTGTCGCTCCTCTGCCAATAAAGCACCCTACATCCATGATCTCTTCCTCTCCCACTCCCTCCAGCTCCTTGCCCTTATTGAAACTTGAATCTCCCCCTCTGACTCTGTCACCCC
>QEPC01012948.1:2999033-3012816 GCA_003113815.1 Sphenodon punctatus | reverse complement strand
AAGAAGAAACAGAGTTTCTGGCGAGAGACGTTGCTGCGGCATCCACTTTAGGGCTGGCAAGGAGGGCCTCCTTGCTCTTAGCGAGCAAGTAGAGGGATTCCTGTGTTTTAGTCATCCTGCGAGCCTTGTTAGGGAGCTGTCTTATCTAGAAGCATTCCCCCTGTCTCTGGCTCTAGTTCGTGGAATATATTCTCTCTCCTCCTTCTCTTCGGAGGAGGCTGGGGAGTTGCGCTTGTCTGTTTTCTCCCTGAGCTGAGGATCTGGTCTCTGTATTTGCGGGGTCTATCTGGGTCAGAGGAAGCTTCAATCCCTGGCTAATCTATCTCCCCCTACACAAAGGAGGAGTGACTGCTCTCTTCCTCAGAGAGAGCGTGATCCTCTGAGGTATGGGGCTCCATGCCTCATCCTCTGCTTCACTGGCTGTTCGGGGGGGGAGAGGCGCATTTTTTTCTATTTTCTTTCGCCTAGCTGCAGTTTCTTCCTTTTCAGAGGAATGGGGGGACTTCACCTCCCGAGGGGCTTCCCCTGATGAGAAGGGGGAGTTCAGGGGTCTAGGAGCCTTGCGTGGCTTTTAGGGACAGGGGGAGCTTCCCTTTGCCAGCACCCTTGGAGCGGCTCTTGTAGGGCAGGCTTTCTTGAGCTTAATAGGAGATCTTTTGCACTTGTCGCGCTTTATTCCATTAGGATCTCCATGAGAGGATTTTGGACCAGGGATGGGGCACGCGGGGGGCTTACTGTTGGTGTGGGTGCCTGGATCGTTGCTGCCCCCGTGTGTGCTGCCCCCGCCGCCATCCTCCTGCTGGTAGCCATTTCGCTGGCTGCTGATCCTCCTTTTGGTTTCCCCCGCTGCCACTGTTCTGGGCGGCCTTGGGGGGAAGGAGCCAGCCAGGGCCTCGCCTGCTGTTGCGGGAGCCGTCAGCAGGCTTCGTTTCCTCTGCTGGGAACTTGTCGGGCACGAGGGGAGCGAGCTGGGCTCAGCTGCTGCTGCATTTGGGCGTCAAAGCCTCCTGGGGCCGGAACCCGATGCGCTGCTGGACCCCATAGCAGCATGCTGGGGTTTAGGGGCTGGGGACTTGCCTGGAGACTCTGCTCCGTAGGCGGAGGGCTCCGTTGTCGCTGGGGTGGCAAGTCTCCTTTTTGGCCCTTTCGGGTTCTAGCGGGGGGGAGGTCCCATGGGACCAATAGCCAGAACCCCTCTGGGGAACTGCTAAGTCCGCTATGCGGGGGCCCCGTGCTGGCTGGGGAAGGGGGCACCCGGGTTGCAATCCTTCTATCTCTTCCTAGGAAGAGGGTGAACAGGGAGAGAATTCCTCACTCCCTGGCACCTGGAGGCTTTTTTCCAAGTTTTCAGGGCTGCCTGTAGTTCCTTTGCGAGGAGGCAGCTCGCCTGCATCCTATCTGTGTGGAGGCAGACAAACAGCTGGAGCTGAGGGGCTAGATCCCCACTGAACATGCTCAGGGAAAATTCAGGAAGTCTGCCTCCTACTGTCAGTGGTGGGGATCTAATCCTATAGTTTTTACTGGCCATCCAGGAGAATCTCCCGGGAGAATTTCACTTTAATGAACTAAGAAACCTAAGCAGAAACAATGAACTGTCTTAGTCCAAGCTATTTCTTTAGTTTAGTTTGTTCTACATTACACCCAACGTTGATTCAGTTCTCTAGAACAAAGGCATCTTTCCCCTGGCACTCCATGTATTATGCTACATGCAACCCAGCTGCAACCAAACAATCAGCATATTATAGGTTAGCCGTTTTTGGAGAAAATCCAACATATGTTTGTTGAGGGGCATATTGTTTTGTTATCACAGTTGGCTGTCTGAGTGATTGTGTAAATAAGTACTCTTATGTGCCATGAAAGAAAAAGGACTAATGCTGGACAAAACAAGGCTGAAATCTGGCTAATATAAAAGCCACTTTTTCCTACTGCTAGGTTACTAAAATAGATATTAAGGGCATTCTGCACTAGCTGCCTATAGCATACCGAGCCAGATTCAAGGTGCTAGTGTTGGTTTATAAAGCCCTGCACGGTCTGGGCCCCTCATACCTCAGGGACCGCCTCGCCCACCGCGCCTCAGAGCGATCCCTTCGGTCCACCGGGGGTGTCTTTCTGGAGGTCCCCCATATAAAATGGGGGGCTAAAATGGAGAGGATGTTCTCGGTGGGCGGGTCGCAACTCTGGAGCTCCCTNGCTATGCGGGGGCCCCGTGCTGGCTGGGGAAGGGGGCACCCGGGTTGCAATCCTTCTATCTCTTCCTAGGAAGAGGGTGAACAGGGAGAGAATTCCTCACTCCCTGGCACCTGGAGGCTTTTTTCCAAGTTGTCAGGGCTGCCTGTAGTTCCTTTGCGAGGAGGCAGCTCGCCTGCATCCTATCTGTGTGGAGGCAGACAAACAGCTGGAGCTGAGGGGCTAGATCCCCACTGAACATGCTCAGGGAAAATTCAGGAAGTCTGCCTCCTACTGTCAGTGGTGGGGATCTAATCCTATAGTTTTTACTGGCCATCCAGGAGAATCTCCCGGGAGAATTTCACTTTAATGAACTAAGAAACCTAAGCAGAAACAATGAACTGTCTTAGTCCAAGCTATTTCTTTAGTTTAGTTTGTTCTACATTACACCCAACGTTGATTCAGTTCACTAGAACAAAGGCATCTTTCCCCTGGCACTCCATGTATTATGCTACATGCAACCCAGCTGCAACCAAACAATCAGCATATTATAGGTTAGCCGTTTTTGGAGAAAATCCAACATATGTTTGTTGAGGGGCATATTGTTTTGTTATCACAGTTGGCTGTCTGAGTGATTGTGTAAATAAGTACTCTTATGTGCCATGAAAGAAAAAGGACTAATGCTGGACAAAACAAGGCTGAAATCTGGCTAATATAAAAGCCACTTTTTTCTACTGCTAGGTTACTAAAATAGATATTAAGGGCATTCTGCACTAGCTGCCTATAGCATACCGAGCCAGATTCAAGGTGCTAGTGTTGGTTTATAAAGCCCTGCACGGTCTGGGCCCCTCATACCTCAGGGACCGCCTCGCCCACCGCGCCTCAGAGCGATCCCTTCGGTCCACCGGGGGTGTCTTTCTGGAGGTCCCCCATATAAAATGGGGGGCTAAAATGGAGAGGATGTTCTCGGTGGCCGGGTCGCAACTCTGGAGCTCCCTCCCGGAGGAAGCCCGCCTGGTCCCAGGTCTGCTGGCTTTTCGCCGAGCCTGCAAGACCTGGCTGTTCGCCCATGTCTTTGATGGGGAGGGTGGGGTAGTTGGGGGTAAATTTTGGGGTTAAGATATTTTTAAATATATTATTGTATTTTTTCATATATATATTGTATTTTTATGAATCTTTGGTTATTGTACGCCGCCCTGAGATGCTGTAGGCGTGAGTGGGGCAGCTAATAAATAAATAAATGTACCTGATGCTCTGAGCTGGCCAAGCAACTGTGTTCTCATTCCTATGATAATTTCCATTGTAGCCTGAGAGAGGAAGTTCTTCTCACAAAAGGCTCTCTCCCAGCCATCACTTCTTGCTTTCTGCCATGCCTACAGGAAAATATATATGTATTTTTTTAACCAAAAGTCTTTGAATGTAGTTAACTTAATAAGCAGGCAAAAAAACCTGATGTGCTTTTTTAAGCACATCACAAAATCATTATAATGAAGACAAAAGAAAACCATCAATACATCTGAACTTCTTTTCTGTGCTCATAAAAAATATATATTCCCAATTTCCTCCAATTTAACAAACTATCTCAAAGGTTATCTTTTTATAATATAATTGAATGATTTCTACCTAAAATGAACTTAATAGTGGAAAAACAGAGTTAAACCAGCTCCAGCAAAATCATGCTCAAAACTCAAAGAAACTCTCAAAAAGGTTAATTTCCTTGTAGAGTAAAATCACTAGGTTTAACACAAGAGAGCTCATTGGGAAATACTAGATTTCTTTCAAAATGACAATTTTCAAGATTAAAAGAACTATACTCAAGCAATTCTTGCTAATTCTGAATTCATTATTACGTTTATAAATCTAACGTGTAATTAATATTACTTTCATAAAAGAAATAAGAATACCTGGAATGCCCTGAGAAGTGCCATATGGTCACTAAATGTTCCTGCAGTAAAACGTTTTCTGCAGAGCATGGCTGCACGTTTTTGAGATGCCTGTGTAGGTAACACAAAAGGGTCTCGATATGCAAGAGTGCACGCAATGGTAAGAATAGGATCCAGGCACTTCAAAACAACAGCACACAACACCATTTTACCAAGATGTGGCTCTACTGGTAAATCAGCCAGATGATATCCAAGTTCTGTTAGATCTTCCCATGTATCCATGGCATCTATTGTCTAATTAGAAAACAAATAGCAGAGAAAATTATGCAAGCCTAAAAAGCATACTATACAGACAGCTTAGCTAGTAAGCATCATATCAACTTAATGAAGCTCTAATTGAAATAATGTTATCTCCTTCTCTTCATCCTTTACCTTTACTTCAACCAGGAATTTCTAGAAGCAAGTATAGTATTCTTTTATAAAAGTATTCTTTTTATAAAATTGTCCCTTGCTAACTCAGGCATGAGCATGCTCTGGTTGGTCCTGGTCTCTACTTGTGGCAGATTTTTTAATAGTCTCCGTTTCTTGCTGGATAGATTTTTCTGTGCAGGTGGTTTGGGCTAGGGTTAGGTGAATCCTGCATAGGTGCAGGTATCTGAACTAGATGACCCTTGAAGTCCCTTCCAGCAGTATGACTAAGTAATTTTTTTTTTAAATTACATCTTCTACATTTGTTGTTATGCCTGGTTTGTTTGTACAGTTATAAGAGATTTCTTATCCGGGTGAAAAGAGATTACTTATCTGGGGAAAAGTGGTCACAAATATGCCAAGCAGCTACATGGTTTTCCATTCATTTGTTTACAAAACCATACACGGTTAACACTTTGGATTTGGATTTTGGTGACACTCACCTTAAGCATCTGTACAGCATTTCTCACAATTAAAGCTGGTGGGGGTTCTGGAGCTTTCATGAGAAAGTCAGCAATTGGACAGTTAACTGGAGCTAGCAGTTTTGTGTGCAAACAGAGTTCCTAGGAAATAAGAAAATATCATCATTTACAGAAGCTGAAGATATCATTTTCTTATACTGAAGGAGGAAATATGGAAATTAACTAAAATAAATATAACCGTACAAGTCACTCAAACCTCAATAGTCAGAAAAGCAAATGGTTACAATGCCCAAGCTGTCTCCCAAACACAGTATTTGGCAACTAGCAGTGAGTTTAAATAGTGCCAAAAAGTGACTCTACATCAAGATATTCAAGTTAGCATTTTATGTATCTCTAGGCTCCCACGCCAAGCATGCACCTTCACAATTTAGGCCTTTTTCGCTAAAGGTTTATCAAAAACAGATTTAAATTAAAAAGGAGTACTGAATAATGAAATTCAAAGTTCCCACCCTGTCACTAAAATGCACTATTGTGAATAAAAGAGTTTCTAGTTTGAGATGTTACGAGCCCGGCAACCCTCTCCCCCCACTCTTTTGGGATGCATGAAGAGAGGTGGTGGAACCCCATGTGAAAAAGCAAAGAGAAAGAAGAGGCAAAAGCAGGTCAAGCTGGCTCCCGAGAGATTCTTTGAAGG
This sequence comes from Sphenodon punctatus, assembly GCA_003113815.1. NCBI lineage: Eukaryota > Metazoa > Chordata > Lepidosauria > Sphenodontia > Sphenodontidae > Sphenodon > Sphenodon punctatus. The sequence continues at coordinate 3,007,183 of QEPC01012948.1, read as the reverse complement.
AGACTAGTCCTATGCAAAATGACCAGACTAGGAAAAAAAGAACAGGAGAAGCCGGTACTTAAAAGGAAATGGAGCAACCGAGATGCCAGGCAACTCCCTCTTGTGTATAACCTCCAGAGATGGGATCCTCCTGCCTAGGAGAATTGGTCACCTACCTCAGTGAATTCCTTTCTTCCCTGCTCTCCGGATAATCCTCCGCATGGGTAGCTCTGAGGATGGCCGCCAGGAGGCAGAAGATGAAAACAACGCTCTTGCGCATGCGTAGTAGAGCTAGCCCCCTTGCTTCTCAGTCAATATTCAAGCCGAGGACCGACGTGTCCACTTTTCTCAACCTTAACTGTGAACTCAACACAAAAAACTTGAAAAACGAATTACAAGTAATTGATCCCTTTTCGTATTGCTCCAATTTTACAGTCACACTAGGTGGCTGGGTAGAATCATTCCTGTCGCCCTGAATGTAAGATTCAATCAGGGGCATGTGCCGCTCTAACTATGAGCTAATTTCTCCTAGTACCTCCCTCCGAAGTCTGACAGTGCTGCTTTGTAGGGAGGGCCAGAGGATTATCCGGAGACCACGGAAGAAAGGAATTCACCAAGGTAGGTGACCAATTCTCCTTTCTCCCCCTGCCTCCGGCTAATCCTCCGCCCGGGATGTACCCAAGCCCTTAAAACATTTCTACGGGTGGGAACCAACAGCACTGGGACATTCCAGCACTGCCTGTAGCACCCGTCTACCAAAGGCAGCCTCTGCGAATTTATACACATTGAGTTTATAGTGCTTTACGAAGGTATGCAGGGAGGACCAGGTTGCCGCCCTGCACACTTCATCATAGGAGGCCCGTTTTAAAAGAGAAGGAGGTAACTGCGCTTCTAACTGAATGGGCCCATATCTGCAGAGGTGGCACCTTTCCCTTAGCTCTATAGGCTTCCTGAATGCAATGTCTCACCCATTTGGAAAGGAGTGTTTGGAGGCCTTGGTGCCCCTGTAGCCCTGTCTGATATTAATGAATAAGGCTGTGGACCGGCTACTTTGTGTTCTGTTTATGTATACCCTTAAAGCTCTTCTAACATCTAGGGTGTGCCAGATTTTCTCTTTAGGGTGGTTTGGCTTTGGGCAAAAAGATGGTAGTACTCTCTCCTGACTTTTGTGGAATAAGGAATTGATCTTAGGGATGAAAGCCTGATCCACCCTAAGCGTGACTGACTGCTCCTGAAAGGAACAGAAATTTTCTTCCACCGATAAGGCCCCTAATTCTGAAATCCTTCTAGCTGAAGTGACTGCCACTAAGAAAACCACCTTCAGCGTAAGCATATATAACGATGTGTGTCTCAACGGCTCAAAGGGAGCCCTGGTGAGGGAGTCTAGAACTAAGCTCAGACTCCAGGAGGGGCATCTATGTACTACTGGGGGAGAAATGCATCTCGCTGCCCTCAGAAATTGTCTAACGTGCCTGTGCAATGATATGTTTGTTAGTCACCGCCCTCAGGACTGAGTCTATTGCTGCTGCTTGTCTGGCTACAGTATTAGGTTTTAGTCCTTTGTCTAATCCCTCTTGGAGGAACTGGAGAATCAGTGGGATTTCTGCCTTGCAGGGATCCTGTCCCTTGTTCGCGGCCCATGATGCAAATGTCTTCCAGGTAGCCCCATATGATCTCCTTGTTGCAGGGCGTCTGGATTGTTGAAGTGTCGTAAGCACCGCCTTAGAATATCCTCTCTTTTTTAGCGCTCTACCGACAAGTACCATGCTGTCAGATTTAGATTTGTTAGGTTTTTGCATAGTACTGGGCCCTGCCTGAGTAGAGTCAGATTGGTTCCCATGCTGACATAGTGACCCTGGCTGAGTTCTATCAAGTCTGAAAACCAAGGTCTCCTGCGCCACCAAGGAGTTATGAGAATCACCTGAGCTCGCTCTCTGATGATTTTTGCTGAGGTTCTTGCAACCAAGGGAGCTGGGGGAAATGCGTAGAGTAATCCCCGAGGCCATGGTTGGTTTAGTGCATCCACTGCCGGTTTAGTGCATCCACTGCCATCGCTGCCTGGCAGGAGACCCTGGTCATAAATCTGGGCAGCTGTCTGGATAGCTCTATTCGATATCCACGCACTCTAGGACCCATGAGTCTGAGACTGACTTTCGGTGGGATCCTTGGGATAACAATCCCCTTCAGTGGGAAAAACGATCTGCCTAGCTAGGGAGACCGCTGCAGCATCCACTTTTGAATTTTTAAACAAAGGTTCCTTTTTTCTTGAGAACGAATACAGAAATGTTTGTGTTCTATTCATTCTCTGGGACTTGTCAGGATTTTTCCATTCTTCCAGGATCAATTTTTCAAAGACCTTGTCAAGAAGTAACCCTGACTTCTTCCCATGTAGGGAGGGTATGTAGTCCCTTTCCTCCTCCTCTTGGAAGTCTGAGGAATCCCCTTGGATTGGCCTTTCCTTTAACTGCAGGACCTTGGCCACTTGAAAAAACAGGTCCTCCCTATAGGCTAGGGGGAACTGCCTGTCCCGCTCCCTGGGGTCAAGGGGGGGATCCTGCTGCAAGGGGCCCTCAGCCTCACCGGACTCCTGTGCCAGATTCAGATCTGAGTCCGAGGTTAGCAGCGTGTGGGAGAGTTCCCTGCGCTTGTGGAGCTCTGGCCCTTTTCTTTCCCGCCTTTTTGGAGGCTTTTCCCACCCCGCTGATTTGGGGGGTGGGGTGGCAGGTTTAGGGACCGCTTGGCTTTGCAGATCACAGAGCCTTTCCAGGGATTGGAGTATTTTCCCCATCATGTTGGCCATGGCCCCCATCGATACCTGTGATTCCTCCTGGCTGGTTGCTGCCTGGTCTTGCACTCTAGTTCCCCCAGCTGCCTCCATGTCTCAAGGGAGAGATTTTTATTGCCTCTGGGGTTCTGCGCCGGCAGCTGGAATCCGCTCTCACGATACGGAGCTGTTCCCTGGCGGGGGGTGGTGGCTATGACTGCTATGACTCCTCTGCCTCCGAGGGGATGATGCCCAAATCAAAAATAGGATAGAGCCCCTCAGATCCCCTGTTCCTGGGCACTGTGTGCGGGAGCCGGCCCGCCCTTCCTGTGCGGTCCCACGGGAGATGCACTGCCTCTATGGCCTCGCCTGCTTGCCTCTCTGCCGAGACCAACAACCAAAAACTTTTTTTTGTTGCTTTTTTTTTTTTTGCGCGGTGAGCTCTCTTGCGTGTCCAGCGGGGAATAAAATAATGAATGAGAAGAAAAAAAAAAAAAGAGAAGCTGATGAGGTGGAGCCGTGTTAAAGCGCTCCTGACGGCCCGAAGGCAGAAGACAGACTGAGAAGCAAGGGGGCTAGCTCTGCCACGCATGCGCAAGAGCGTTATTTTCATCTTCTGCCTCCCGGAGGCCATCCACAGAGCTATCCGTGCGGAGGATTAGCCGGAGGCAGGGGGAGAAAGTAATATTCCCTGGGTTAAGAATATGAATAGTATGCCTTTAACCTGCTTAAGTAACCGGAATAAGCCATCAGGCTTCACCTGAAAATTTGCCAAAGGGCAAGATTCTTTCCTGCCCCTCTGCCCAGCCTGATGTTTATAAAAAAAACATCCCTTTTCCTGTCTTCTGGGACACACCTGGAAACCCCATTCCAAATACCTATTGCAAGTCTTTGTCTAGTCCTGGGAACCCCAGCACCCATCCAGGAAGCATCCTTCTAGTATCCCAACTCCCATTATGAAGCTTTTGTGTGGCTTTGTCCCCTGGTCCCTACAAGTGACCTGAGCTTCCTATTGTGGAGTTGAGTTGCTTTTGGACATAGATACGCACGAGTCTCCTGTGCAAGTCTGCCCCAATGGTCTCCCAGGCCTAGGTCTGTCCCCGCCCCTACTCTCGACCCACCGCAGGATCGCTGGGGCTCCCCCATCTCCTCACAACAGGCAAAGGAGAGGTAATCTCTTTTTCACTTTACTCAAATGCTTCCAGTCTTTCTCCCTCTTTCTTTCTCCATTCGCTCTAAATTCAAGGCTTTAAACTCCAACTCCCTTCTTGCTACTTAAATATTTTACCCTCCCCATCCCTTTCTCTTTCTCATCCCTGACCTTGGACTTACTATCTGTTGTCCAGAACCTGAAACCTATCCCTACACTATCCAAAGTTTAACCCTGTGAATGCCTGTCCATCCTAGGCAGCACTGTTTGTGTGTTTCCTGTAAAATAAATATCCCCTCTTGCTTTGAAATATTTCTTGTCTCCATTACGTTTCTTGGAGGAGATGCCAACGGGTTGTAGCACACCATGTCCTCAGATCAAATCCCTAACGCACGTGGACCCTAGGCAGTTGAAAAAGAGTAATTCCCCAAAATTGGAGAATTAGTCTGATCACCAGAACCTTCCTTCTCTTGGGACCACCCATAATCACACGTGGAGAAGGGTCACGTGGTAACAGAGGATGTGTTCAGTCCAACAGTGTATTGTATGCCATGATGTGAAGAGTTAGTGGACAAAAGTAATACATAAAATTTAAATTAAAAAAAAATAATAATAGTATGGCATTAACTTCATTTAGTTTTAAAATTAATGTATATAGTTATACGCATCTAGTCATTTTAGGAAGGCTGATAAGTATGTTGAAAAGTTCTTATGAAATTATATACATATTTTGTAAGCATCAGGATTTAGCTCAGTTGCATTACTTAAAACCATATTTTAAAATTCCTGGCTAGTACCTGGTTCCCAGTTCATAGGTACTAAAGTGCACACTCACTCCTTCCACTATGCAAACATTATCAATAAAGCCTTTTAATATATATCTCTGCTCTTATAATGCCTCTACACCTTCTTGCACCTGAAACAGGTATCCTGTAGTATTGTGCATCATACAGCATATCTGAAATGATAAGCTATTCCAGTCAGGGACTTCACTTTCTACGTATGCTTTTGCAATACAATGTGTAGACTCTGAAAAATAATAGGCCGTTTGCACACAGCGCTGCTGGGTGGGGGGGTGGGTGTGCATCGGCGGTGGGTGTGCTCCCTTTCCCACGGGTGCACACCCATCTCCAACCACGGAGTTTCCTCCGTTTTGTTGGATGGCTCCATGGGTGGGTGATGGGTGTAGGCCGGTAGCATGCACACATACACCTCCACCCCCTGTGGTGTTTCCATGGGCGCACACCCATCCCTCCCACCATCACGGTGTGAGACTGGCCTCCCCCACCACACACCCAGCGTGGGGGCAGGGGGGGTCCATGTAAAAATGGTCAGACATTATAATTTACAAGTGAAAACCCACCTGTAACGGCATTCTTAGAAGTTCTGGAGTCTGGAATTCTAACATATTCTGAAATCGGAGTCTACTATACAGTCTGAAACAGATTCCAGGTCGACAGCGTCCCGCCCTAGGAAACAAAGATTGAAGTGACTGAGAAGCAAAGAAAATGGCCGATCCTATGCCCCACGCGCACCGCACACATGCGTATATCCATAGAGATTACATTGTGCTGCACGGAAATCTCACGGGACCTACATGGATCCTGCTTGGGATTGTGGTCAATATATACAAATGAACACACACAAAAATCTGCAATCGTATCTACTTAATATATCAACATAACTCTGCCATTTAAAAATACACTAGCAGATTTCTCCAATAAGTAATTTTCTTCAAGCCAAAAGTTAAATCACCAAAATAGACAATACAACTGCACTGGAGGATCAAAAGATCTGAATGTTATTAACATAAAGCATGTCATACTACACTGATAGCATAAAGACTCTTCAAAGGAGAAGTGTTATGGGGTAGCCCTTATGTGAACAAGGCTCAGGCATCTTCAGAAACTAGCAAAAAACTTAAATGGACAATTGTGATTAAAAGCATGATATCTGGGTGAACTTTTCAGCCTGATTTATCAAAAGTTTTTATTAGACAAACATCCCTTTAGGACAAGGTTTTATTTGTTTGCTGTTTAAAAATGAACCGAAACGACATTCCAATCCGTTTTGAGTATATATAGTTTAAATTATTGACACATTTCAAGGAAAGCAAAACCAAGTTATTTCAACTACAGTTCACTTTAAAAGAAGCATAGATTAATCACGGAATTATTATGATTTATTATTTATATAGCACCAACAGTGTACCTGGCACTGAACAATCAATAGTTATAGACAGCTCCCTATAAAGAGGCACCGGCCTGCCTCCATTTTGGCTTGAAACAGGTGAAATTTGAAGACTGCAAAATAAGAGAGAGCACGAAATCTGCATTACCTGCCTTTCCTCTGGAGAGCACTAGCTTTTGAAATCCACACCATTTTTAGCATCGTTACACTATTCAGTGCATCAAAGGACTTCTACAAAATTAACAAGTGTGTATTACAGAAAAGAAAGAGTTAGATTTAAGGATAATTTAAAAATAGTAAAGTAATAAAGAATAATATTTAGACTATCAAACTAAATTCAACTATAAATTACAAATCCCACTGTACTAACATAAGAAACAAATGAGTAACTTATAAAATGCTTTCAGTGGTCATAAGACTCAATATTTCAATTATATGTATTTGACTAGATATACTTAAAGAAATTCTGCTTATTTCTTCTAGGTAACATTAACTTTTTCTTTAAAATATGTATAACATCACATCTATATTATGTAATCTAAAGCAGCTGAAAGAATGATAAAGATGAGTTTTATATCAACATACCTCCTTCATCTTGCCAGAGTCAATAACAAAGACAACATCATTGACTGTGATGCTGGTTTCTGCTATATTTGTAGAGAGAATCTGCAACAATAAAGTTAGGCTGTAATCACCTGTACAAGTGAAATATAAATTAATATGAACAGCTGACAAATTCATTTGATACTTGCTATTTTACGGATGGCTGGAGGTGGATTTTTTAACACCTTCTTCTGATCTGATGTTTGCATATTTGAATGTAACATAAAAACTTGGTATCTGATAACAAAGCAGAAACAAAAATTAAACAAACTGAATTTTGGGAAGATATTATAAGCAGCATTAAAATCAGAATTGAAAGCTGCAGTTTTTACCTGTGAGCATTATCTGCAAACCTCTTGTCATCAAATAGGATGCGATCCCTCAAGCTAACAATCTCATCATATCCAGGAAGGAAAATTAAAACTGCTCCTGAGAAAAAGTAGCAGAATAAGTTATATTTATGTAGAAATGTAGATTACAAATCACAGGATTTAAGCAAGTTTGTATGTTTGTTTATTTATTTATTGCAACATTTTTACCCCGACCCTCCTGCTCCAGGCAGCTCGAGGCGGCTTACAACATAATAAACAAACATAAAAAGCTAAAAGTAACACATTAAAACACATTAAAAGGAAGGTACTGAACAAGAAAACCTCTCCCCCACCCCGCCCAACCCACTTCCCCCTACCCTTCACCCCATCTCCCTCACCAAACGCCTGTTGGAACAGCCAGGTCTTACTCATACGCTGGAAGGAACGGAGGTCTGGGGCCATCAGAGACTCTGCCGGGAGGGAATTCCACAGCCTAGGCGCGGCCACCGAGAATGCCCTCTCCATAGTGTCCCCCTGGGCCACACAGGCAACCTCGAAAAGGGTGCTCCCGGCAGGCTGCAGGGATCGCTCCAAGGCACGGGGAGTGAGGTGATCCCGCAGGTAAGTCGGGCCGAGACTGTGTAGGACTTTATAAGTCAACCTATAAACCTTGAAAAGGGCCTGGAAGACTATAGGCAGCCAGTGCAGAGCCCTGAGCACCAGCGTAATGTGCTCACGGCGGCCCAAACCCATAAGGAGGAGGGCCACCGTGTTCTGCACTAGCTGCAGTCTCCAAACCGTCACCATGGGTAGCCCCACGTAGAGCGTGTTACAATAGTACAATCTTGAGGTAATGAAAGCATGGATGATAGTGGCCAGGTCGCTGTCTAAAACATACTTCCAAAGTCGACATACCAGATGTAACTGGCGAAACATTCTACTCGCCACTGCCCTGACCTGGAGATCCATGCAGAGCTGCAGGTCGAGGAGCACGCCCAGACTGCGAACCTGGGGAACCAGTGCAGGGCGAATCCCAATGATGGGTGCCGCCACATCCACTACCTTACCCACCATCATCACCTCCATCTTATCAGGATTCAGCTTCAGTCGGCTCGTCCTCACCCAGTCCCACACAGCCGTCAAACAACGGGTA
>QEPC01012948.1:2938777-2998933 GCA_003113815.1 Sphenodon punctatus | reverse complement strand
ATCCCTGGGAGGAGGGGTCTAGAAAACTAGGTTGTCTGCCTCCTAGTTGTACCCGGTGGGATCTACCCTACTATCCTGACTGGCCGGCCAGGAGGATCCCCTGCAGAAGGAAAATTCACAGGTAGGTGAACCAATTTTCCTTTCTCCCGGGGGATCCTCCTGGCCATCCAGTCAGGATAGTAGGGATGTTCCCAAGCAGTACCCCAGATCACTACTATGGGAGGGAAGAAGAAGGAGGAGAGAACTCCAATAGGGAATTCCTCTAGCCGCTAGGCGAATTTTCCATTCAGAGGACCGCCTGAAGGACCCTCCTTCCGAAGGCTGCCTCCATCGAGTCCTGCAACATGATCTTGTAATGCCTAGTAAAGGAATGAATGGAGTACCACGTTGCGGCCCGGCAGATCTCCCGATAGGAGGCTGCGTTCGTGAAAGACTGAGAGGCAGCCGCGCCTCTTAGGGAGTGCGCGAATATACCACTCGGAGGTAACTTGCCTGATGCTCTATACGCTTCTGAGATGCAGAGCGTAATCCATTTGGCTATTAAGGCCTTGGATGCCTTCAAGCCCCGTCTCTGTGGGTTATAGGAGAAGAACAGGACTGAGCTTTTCCTGAAGGATTTGGTTCTGTCTAGATAGATCCTCAAAGCCCTGCAAAGATCCAAAGTGTGCCAGGTCTGCTCTCGAGGGTGACCTGGGTTGGGACAGAAGGATGGTAAATTAATTTCCTGTTCCCTATGGAATCTAGAATCCACCTTTGGACTAAAGGCTGGATCCAGCCTGAGGACCACAGAAGACTCCTTGAAGGCGCATAGGGCTGGATCGATAGATAGGGCCCCCAACTCTGAGATCCTCCTGGCTGAAGTGATCCCTATGAGTAAGGCTAACTTAATAGATAAGAAATATAAAGAGATCTCTTGGAGAGGCTGAAAAGGAACCCTGGTAAGGGCTCCCAGCAGCAGGTTCAGGTTCCAAGATGGGAATCTATGAACGACCGGAGGAGAGATAATTCTGGTAGCCCTAAGGAAACGTTTGATGTGGATGAACCGAGATACTTTGTCCCCTGATGGTGCCTAGCACGCTGTTAAGAGCTGCTACCTGCCTCTGTAAGGTGTTAGGTTTCAAACCCTTTTCTAGGCCCTGTTGTAGGAATTCTAATACACTACTGATAGAAGCCCTATCAGGTCTGATTGTCCTACTCTGGCACCATAGGGTGAACCTCTTCCAGGTGCTCTGATAAATTCTTTTGGTTGCTGGTCTCCTTGATTGCAGCATAGTCTCTAGCACCTTGTTCGAGTAGCCTAGATGTCCCAAGGCTCTCCTTTCAACCTCCAGGCTGTCAGTTTGAGTGCAGCCGGGTTGTCGTGTTGAACTGGCCCCTGAGACAGCAGGTCTGGTAGCGCCGGCAATCGAAGGGGAGGCTCTGCAGTGAGGTCCAGCAGATCCGCGAACCACGGTCTCAGTGGCCACCAGGGTGTCACCATGATTACCTCTGCTCCCTCGTTCCTTATCTTTGTTATAGTCCTCTGGATGAGGGGCAACGGAGGAAAGGCGTACAGAAGTCCCCAAGGCCACTTGATGTTCAGGGTGTCGAAAGCAATTACTTTGCTGTCCGGATGTCTGGAGACGAATATCGTCGTTTTCGAGTTGCTGGGTGAGGTGAATAGGTCGACTGTGGGGATGTCGAACCGATTGGATACCGCCTCGAAGGCCCTCGGGTGTAGAGACCATTCCCCTTGGTCCATGTCCACTCTGCTAAGCCAGTCGGCCCAAGTGTTCACTTGTCCTTTTATGTAGGGTGCTCTGATGGACTGCACGTTTTTCTCCATCCACCTGATCAGCGTGGTTGCCATCCGATGTAGCGTCTCCGACCTCGAGCCGCCTTGATGGTCCAGATAGGCCTTCGCCACCATATTGTCCGTGTATACGGGCATGTCCCTGCCTCGTAAACTCGGGGCTAGACTCAGTAGTGCGAGGTAGATTGCTCTCAATTCCAACCAGTTGATGCGGTGCTGTTTTTCCCACACTTTCCATTTCCCTTGAGCTGACAATGTTTGCGTGTGCGCTCCCCAACCGTGTAGACTCGTGTCTGTCGTTAGGGTTGTCATCTCTGGGTCTGCTAGCGGCATCCCTTGATCGAATCGGGATGGTAGCATCCACCACTGGACTGATCTCTTCAGGTCTGCTGTTACCCAAATCCACGGGTTCTCTCCTTGTGTTATTTCGTTCTGCCATAGTCTCAGGAATCGTTGTAGTGGTCTGGCATGGAATCTGGCCCACTGTACGATCAGTAGACATGAGGTCATGGCTCCCAGAAGGCTCGCCAGGGTCTTTAATCTGGTCCTGCAAACCTCTGAGACCTGTTGGATCAGGTTGAGGATCTTGTGTTGTCTCTGCTGAGAGAGGAAGAGCCTGCAGATCTTGGTGTCCAACACCACTCCCAGATGTTCCAACGACTGGGACGGTTCGAGATGACTCTTTTTCCTGTTGATTACGAACCTGTGCTCTTGTAAGTATTTGATAGTTCTGGCCAGGTCTCTCTGGGCTCTCTCATAGGTTGGGGATCTTATTAAGATGTCGTCCAAGTAAGGGTGTAGTTTGATCCCTTCCGTCCTTAGATTCGCTAGGAGCACGATTAAGATTTTGGTAAAGGTTCCTGGTGATGTGGCCAACCCGAACGGCAGCGCTGCATACTGCCAATGTTGGTCCTCGTAGCTGAATCGGAGCCATTGTCGATGTGCTGGGAGAATCGGTACGTGGAGGTAGGCTTACTTTAGATCTAGTGAAGTGAGCCACTCCTCTTTTGAGATGGCGATTCGAATGGACTGCAAGGTCTCCATTTTGAATTTTTGGATCTTGACGGACTGGTTCAGGTCCTTTAGGTCCAACACCACCCTCCATTCGTCCGATTTTTTCGGGACCAGGAATATGATGGAGTAGAGGCCCTGTCCTCTTTCGTGGTGTGGGACGGCCTCGATAGCTTCGATAGACTTCAGTCTGGAAACTTCGTTTCTCATTGCTGTATGTTTGGCTTGGTCTTTGGAAATAGGCGAGGTGCAGAAGGACTTTCTGGGGGAGTGGGAGAACTCGATGGTGTATCCCCTTACCACAGTTTGGATGACCCAGGCATCTGATGTAGCTTGCTTCCATCGCTCTGCGAACTGTCGAAGTCTGCCCCCCAGATTTTCATAGTCCTGCTCGCCTTCCACAGCCCAGTCAGGCGTCTAGTTTGGAGCGGCCTGTATTCTGGCACTGCTTGTTCCGATTATCCTGGCCTTTCTGTCTCTGCCAGCGGTTTCTATATCTCTGCTGATTTCCCCTATGGGGGAAGAACGGTCGTCTTGACCCTCCTGTTCCTGAGGATGATGAGTTGTAGGGGCGAAAGGAACGTTTTGAGGATCCCACGCTCTGTAGGGTTTGTTTTTTGTTCTTGTCCCGTGGCGTTGGCTAGAACTTTGTCCAAACAAACCCCGAAGAGTTAGCGTCCCTGGAATGGACCCCCTACCAGAGCGTTCTTTGATGTGTTGTCCCCTTTCCATGAACGTAGCCATAGCCGATGGCGGGCGGCCACGTTGGATGCTGCTGCCCTGGCTGCCCATCGGAGTGTGTCTGTAGACAAGTCAGCGATAAATGTGTAGGCTAGCTGAATTCTGGTGGACAGGATCCTTGTCATCTTTGTGGATGTCTCCGGATCTCCTGCTCGTTTTACCCACGTCATTAGGGCCCTCGAGAAATAAGATGTAAGAGTGGTTATCTTAATGATTGTAGAGATTTCCTCGAAATTTCTCCTCAAATTAGACTCAATCCCCTTGTCCGTTGGGTCTCGGGGGTAGCATTCCCCTTCGGTGGGAAAAATCGAGTTTCGGGCCAGGGAGGCTGCTGCTGCTGCGTCTACCTTGGGGATTGCTAGCAGGGAGTTCTTGTTTTTGGAGAGAGAGTAAAGGGACAATTGTGCCTTGGATAGTCTGGATCCCTTATTGGGTCGCTTCCATTCTTTTTTAATAATGCGCTCGTATGCTCTATCTAAAGGCATCCCTTTGTCCTTATCCCTGGCACGGGAGATGTACTCTCTGCCCTCTTCCTCCTCTGAGGACGCCTCCTTCTCCTTTTTTTCTTTGACGTGGAGGGCCTTGGTGACCAAATGGTAGATTTGGTCCCTATACTTATTAGGAAAGTGCTTGTCTGGGTCAGATGGAGCATCTAATCCCTGTTCTTCCTTCCCTGAATCTTCCTCGCAGTCTGAGGCTTGTTCAGAGATTTCCCCTTCCTCCTCGCTGCTTTCTCTGCGTAAGGGTCTAGATTTTCTTTTCTTTTTCCTAGTTGCCACCTCTTCCTCTTTCGAGGACTAGATGGATAGCACCTCTTCGGGTGCCTGAGGAGGTGGATTCCAGGGGTCTGCTGGCCTTGCGAGGCCTTTTGGACTTGGGGTGCTTCCCCTTGCCTGCCCCCTTCGAGCAACCTTTAAATGCTCCTTCCCTGGGTGGAGAGGGGGATCTTTTCCTCTTCAGCTCCAGGAGGATTTCTTTTAATACCTCCATATGGAGTTCTTGAGCTGGAGGGGGGTTGGGAGCTGAAGGGGAGGGGGGCTCGGGGCTTCCTGAGGCGGAGGATTCCCCCGCTTCAGCCTGCTCAGGTGCGGCCCTGCGCCTGGGAGCCATCTTGTTTTTTCCCCCCTTCGCATCCTTTGAAGGTAGGGGGAGGGGTCGGACACACGGACGGGCCTTAGCGGCTCCTCAGGCGATTTTTAGGCGTGGTTTTCTTGTCTCCTGGGGAGGGTTATTCTACGCCGCTGGTCCCCGTGCCTGCCCTGACTGAGGCGAGGGTTTGAGGCACAGGTAGTCCGGGGAGCGTTCTAGTCTCTCTCCCTCTAAGGCACTGGAACTGTCTCAGCCGGGATGCCGCGGCTGGAGTTCTGAGGTGGTGTGGGGAGAATGGGGGGGGGAGGCTGATCCGATGGGCCTGGCCCCACCAGTTACTTGCCCTGCCGCTTTCCCATCTCTCCATCGGCGAGCTCTGCTGCGCGTTTCTTGCTCCAGCGGGAAGGGGGAGGCCCGTTCCCGCTCTTTGGGCCCCCGCGCCACCAGGGAAGGGGGTAACCGGCCCGCTCCAAATCCCTTTACTGAAGGGAGGTGAACAGGGAGAGGAGTTACTCCTCATCTGGTACCCGGAGCTCCAACTGTTTTAATTTTGAGTTTTTAAAAATCTTTTGGGACTGTCTCTACAGGAGACAGTCAGCCTCCTTCCTAGGTGTGCCCAGGCAGACACAAAACTGGAACATAGAGGTTAGCTCCCTGGAAGGAGGGGTCTACAAAATTAGCTGTCTGCCTCCTAGTGGTGCCCGGCGGGATCTACCCTATTATCCTGACTGGACGGCCAGGAGGATCCCCTGGGAGAAGCACCGACCACCCCGGCGAGCAGTGGGCCCAACGTCTCCCGACTGGCCTTAACCAGCCTAAACGGGCATGGGTCAAGTTTACAAAAAGTTGCCTAACCATCCCAAGAACCTCCCCCGCCCCGGCAGGCGATACCCACTTAAACTGATCCCACAAAACTGGACAAGGCGGGGCTTCCACAACCTCTGGTTCACTCAGTGCAAGAAATGCAGCGTCCAAATTGTGGTGAATCCAAACAATTTTATCTGCAAAATGATCAACAAACATGTCACACCAGGTACTAGATGACTCCAGTTCCAGGTAGAGGGAGGGTGGACTGACCAACCCCCTCACCACCCGGAAAAGTTCAGCTGGATGAGATTTAGTGGAGGTTATACACGCAGCAAAAAACTAGCTCTATGTCGCAATCTGTCGGCTTCAGCACACAAATGGCACCACCATCGCTCCAACCACCAACCCTCACGCTTCAACACCCTCAGACCCTCCGTGAACCACAGGGGCCTGAGGAGCCGTCGCCAGGGAAGCGGATGCTTTGGGGCCATCCGGTCAATGGCCTCTATCAGCAAGGTCCAATTCAATCCAATCCAATTTTAATTTATATCCCGCACTCTCTTATCAACAGATAACTCGAGGCGGCTTACAACAAGCAAAATAATACAATAATACATAATACATCATCATAAATTCAAGAACAATCCCCAATTCACAGCTCCCAACCCTAACCCTTACATAAATCATACAATATGCCCTCTATCCATCTAGCAGTCTCCCAACACCTACACGCAGGTCGTGTTAGCCATCCTGCCAAATATCTTCCACCTCCACCCTGCTGCCACCAGGGAGAAGCCCTCCTCTGCTCCACCCCCTTGCTTTCACCAAGGGGAAGAGTCTCTTCCTGGGCAATAAATATATACCCCTCTTCCTCTGTCTAAACACTGATCACACACGCTCCATCCAGTGGCCCCCGCCATCTGACACAGCCAGAGGGCACACCCAAAGGACATCCCCTCCTGGATGCCCCTCCCCGGCATGAGCCCCCGGCATGGCCACCAACACAACTACCACCCGCCACCCGCTTTTGAGGGGGTGGTCCCAAAGCCGACCTCCTCACACCCAACATAATCTCTAAAGGAGGGAGCATACTATAATCAAAGTGTTCCATATACATAAGAGATTTATATACAGTACTCCTTTAGTTGGTACTGTTCACAAATGACAGGTCTGATTACAGAAAAGTATACAACAAACTACATTCATGGTAATTAAAATTTCAATACTTTATATATTTACCAGCATCACAACTATGACATATGTTGTAAAGTAGGTGCATAATCAGGTCAAGATCCACTTTTTCATCATCAAAACTATGATGATAAGCTTTCAGGAGTTCTCTGTCTTCCGTGCTAAGGTCTCCACCATTTGTCTGGACCAATGAACTTTCATCTAGATTTCCAAATTCCAATGAGGCACTAAAATGCACATATCAAAATAATTATATCTACAAGTATATCTCTCTCTCTCTCACACACACACACACACACACCTGTCTCTTATACACATCTAGATGTGTATAAGAGACAGCACCTATTCCTTGTTAAACATTTATTTATTTCTTTTCATAATTTATAACCTGCCCCCTCCTACCTAATGGCAACT
The DNA here is from genome assembly GCA_003113815.1 of Sphenodon punctatus. Taxonomy (NCBI): domain Eukaryota; kingdom Metazoa; phylum Chordata; class Lepidosauria; order Sphenodontia; family Sphenodontidae; genus Sphenodon; species Sphenodon punctatus. The sequence goes on along the minus strand of QEPC01012948.1, from coordinate 2,991,888 downwards.
TGGGGCAGCGAACAGTAAAAGTATAAATAAGAAAATATAAAAGATAATATAAAATCTCAAATATAAAATCTCAAAAACAAATGGGGCCTGAATAAATACCACCCCCCCCTCAAGAACCCCTACCCACTACACATCCCCCGCGCTGAATGCCTGGCAAAACGACGAGGTTTTGCATTGTCTACGGAAGGAGGGGAGGTCCAGAGAGAGGCAAATCTCCACTGGGAGAGAGTTCCACAGGCTTGGCATGCCCACCAAGAACACCCTCTCAAACACTGCCACCCGGGATACCCAGGGGATCTCCAAGACGGCGCTCCTGGTTGACTGCAGGGGTCGGGGCCCAGGCTGTATAGGGGTTTAAAGGTAATGACCAACACCTTGAATCAGGCCCAGAAGACTATAGGCAGTCAGTGCAGAGAATGGAGCACAGGTGTTATGTGCTCATGGCGACCTGTCCCCACCAGGAGGTGGGCTGCCACATTCTGCACCAGCTGCACTCTCTGGGTCATCACGTAGAGTGCGTTGCAGTAGTCCAATCCTGAGGTGATGAATGTATGGATGATGGTGGCAAGATCAGAACCGAAGATATAAGGCCGAAGACGATGAACCAGATGTAATTTACAAAACGCACTCCTCGCCACAGCCGCCACCTGGGCATCTAGGCGGAGCTATGAATCGAGGACTACACCCAGATTCTGAAGCTGAGGGACCAAAGAGGGATGCACTCCATCAATGATGGGAGCCTCTATGCCCTCACCCCTTCCCACCAACATCACCTCGTCTTATTGGGATTCAGCTTCAGACGGCTCGCCCTCATCCAATCGCCCACCGAGGTAGATACCGAAACTGCAGGGTCTGGGTCAGATAAAAACAAGAGGTAAAGCTGGGTGTCATCAGCATGCTGATGACACCGAACCTCATACCCTCTCACAATCTCACCCAAAGGCTGCATGTACACGCTGAACAGGAGAGGGGACAGAATGGATCTCTGCAGAACTCCACAGTCTTAAGTGCCATAAAGATCCAATACCACACTTCCCTAAAGCTATGAATTCCAAAATCAGATCAGAACTACCAAGATTTCTATGTTTTATTAAATAATTGTATTTAAAATTAAGTAACAACATAGCATTCTCACAACTGGTCTTTGGCGTCACTTATTTAAACCGCAGATGACCTATTGCGATTATTCCGAAGGACAGGTGCTTTGTTAGAAAATAGTCTTAAGAGTTATTGCTTTAAAAAAATAAAAAATAAATAAATTAAGTACACGCAAGCTGCGTGTCAGTAATTGCTTTTTAAAAGAAGACTATTGCTCTTTATTTACAATTTCACAAAAAATACTTAACCACACATTGGATTATCCTCAGTGATTAATGAAAACATAATTCTTGATCAAACCAAATACGAATTTGAGAAGTTGAACTGTAGTATTTATCTATGATGGGGCAAATTCCTCTAAAATGTTACAGTTCCTAATTTGTTAGCGGGCTAGTTATTGTTCTATTCATGGGCCCTTTTCACACATACACTCGAACACTGATAAAATGGTTGTTGCCCTGCAACATGTATAATAAAATGTAACACCCATTTTATCAGTGTTAGAGCGTCTGTGTGAAAAGAGCCGTAGTGATTTGAAAAGAGAATACCAATAGATAGCGGACTGATAAAAATTAGTATTAATGGCTATGCAATGATTTCTTTTTCATTATCTCAGGTTTTTGTAGAAGGATGTATTACTTCAAGTAATTAATGTGGGCTAGCTCCGATACACTTACATCAAAATATTTGCCATATCCATTACTTTAGGTTCAGGATTATCAGTTTATATACTACTTACTTAATAATTCGGGGAAGGAGGTTTGTATTGGATAGTCACAGTCATCTTTTGCAACAGGAGATTCTCTTAGATAGGATAAAAACAGACATGACCATGGACCACTGTGGCCCGCTTTGTCATGCTTTGGCCTGGACCTCACCCGCACATCTGTGCAGATGCTGCCAGATGTTGGCCTGGGATTGCCCTGGGCCATGTTGGTGGCTAGCCCAGGCTCTGACCTTGGGAAACCCCTGAAGTCAAAGTCCGGGCTAAGACCCGCCCAACCCGGGCCAAAGCAGGCCACAGCAGGCTATCACATCAGTTCCTGGGCTGGTTGGGTCTACCATGGCTGTCCATCATAGTGGGGGATGGAACACTGGGTGCAGTGTGAGGACGGGGCTAGCCGGCCACACATTCGGCATGCTCCCCACCCTCGTCAGCTGTGGGTATGTCTGTTCGGAGTCCCGATCCAGTCCATGTCCGCCGTGGCTTCGCAAACTAGCCCGAGTCACCACCACACGTCTATTTTGACCCATACAGGTAAAAAGGTCTCTTACCTTTTTTATTTAGTTCAGAGAAATGCCAAAACCATGGTGACCAAATGTTCTAGGTAGACTCTTCTCTCAGAAAACAAAGCCTGAATAGTTTACAGCTACAGGGCTCCCTGTCAAAGCCACTGGACTATCCCTGATCTTTACAAAGAGTCTGAGCCATCCACTGTAGGAGATGTCAGGATATCAAACTGAACTTATGATGTATCTGGAATGTTTTTCCTAATCACCTAACTTCCTTTCAGGAGGTTTATATTTTAAGTGAGAATTTAAATGTCATACCTGGTTTCACAAACTGAATTTTTAGACCAGATGTTAAAATCTAACCTGTAGCCATTAAGGTTTTTCACATGAAAGATCTACAATGTTAAATAACTGCTTCAGCGGAACAGGGCAGTACTTTACCTGTAAGATTCCAGAAGGTCAACCACCTCTGTCTGTCCGAAGTGTTTAGCCCAATCCAATGCTGTCCTGTAATAAGAAGTGCAAAAGGAACTCAACAAAAAGTTTTTTGTTTCAATGGACAAAAAAACCTTGTATCTACAGTATTTTAAATTATAAATTCTGTCTGTTCTAGAGGACAATTTTATTCTTGCCAGTAAAATTATCTTCTTATAGTGTAAAGGCCATTAGTTCAGAGAGATGTGTACTGGAATAGCCACTGTCACTGTGTGTTTAGAGAAGCTGTTCTAATAAAGTATTTTGCCACCTGAAACCCTTGGTGTAATTCAGTGCCTTATTACACAGAATCCACACATCTCAATGTTTAAAATTAAATACTAAGTAACAAAGAGAAACCTACAGGAAACCATCCATACCGAAGAGAATCAGCAGGAGGGGCTGAAAAAGTTAGGAGAGATTGTAGAACCTAACAAGCAAAGGCCACTCCTCCCACTCACTCTTTCTCTTCCTTTGAGGCCCATTGCATTCGCCTCTACTCACCCCTTCAACACCTCTGTGTTGCTATCATCTACTGCACCCCAGGTGCACTCCTCTTTTCTCTCCAACTTTAACACATGGCTTACTTTGTGATGACAATATTCCCACCCTCATTCGTGGGGACTTCAATATCAATGTGGGCACCCCCTCTGACTTGGCTGCTTCCTCTTGCTGACCTCTTCTTTTGACATTCACCTGTGGACTGACTCATCGTGACAGCCACTCCCTTTACCTAGTCTTATTTTTTTTTAAATTGTTCTCTCAGATTTCTCCTTTGATGCCCTTCCTGTCTCCGACCATCACCTTGCTTCATTCCATGTCTCCCACTCATCCCCTTCCACAGCCTTTAGCTCTTTCCGTGACCTTCAATCAATCAACCTTCTGGACTTTGCTTCCTCCCTCTCCCCCTTCTCTCATCTGTCTCCTCTACCACCTGCCCAGATTCTGCTCTCTGCCTTCAACTCATCCCTTTTCTCCATCTTTGACTCCCTTGATCCCCTCTCGTGCTATCATATCAGTCGCATAAACTCCCATCCTTGGCTCATCCTTATCATCCACCACCTCTGATCGGGCTCTCGAGCCACCAAGTACCTCTGGCAGAAGTCTCATGAGTTTGCTGACTTCTTCCACTTTATGTTTGCTGCTGTTACTCCATATTAATCAAATTTCACTCCCACAATCTCCACCATCTCTTCTCAACATTTACTTCCCTTCTGAAGTCACTCTGTCCCGTCCCCCCCCCCCCCCCTTTCTCCCTCTCTGCACAGGATCTTCCCTTTTTCAACAAGACTGATAAACTCCATCTTGCTATTGCTTTTGAGTCCTCTCCCTCCCCCATTTCCTTTCCTGCTATTCCCCCTCCTGCCTCTCTTCTCTTCTCCTTCTCACTAGCTTTCCTTGATGAGGTCACCTCCCTCCTCTCTTCATTGAACCCTTCCACTTTTCCTCTTGACCCCATCCCCTCTCACCTCCTAACAGCGACTGCCCCCACCGCTGCACCTTCTCTGCTGCATATCATCAGTCTCTCCCTCTCTGAGTCATTTCCATTGGCTTTCAAACACGCCACTGTCTCCCCTATCCTTAAGAAGGCCACTTTTGACTCCTCCAACACTTACAAATATCACCCCATTTCACTCCTACCCTTTGCTTCCAAGCTCCTGGAGTGGGTGGTCTACACGCGCGGTCTTGGATTTCCTCTTCTTCACCCCCTTCAATTGGGCTTCTGCCCTCTCCACTTGACTGAGACTGTCCTCGCTAAAATCACCAGCAACCTTCTCTTAGTTAAGTCTAAGGGCCTCTACTTCATTCTTGTCCACCTCGATCTCTCTGCTGCCTTTGACACTGTCATCCATAGCCTATTCCTGGATTCGCTATGCTTCCTTGATTTCCAGGACTCTGTTCTTGACTGCTTCTCTTTGTATCTCTTGAACCGCTCCTTCAGCATTTCTCTTACTGGTACCTCCTCTATGTCGCTTCCCCTCTCTGTGGGAGTTCCCAAGGCTCTGTCCTGGGTCCTCTTCTCTTTCTCTGGGTAAACTCATTGGGTCTCACAGCTTCCAGTATCACCTGTATGCTGATGACACACAACTCTCTCTCCACTCCCACGTTCTCCCCATCCATCCAGTTTCCTATCACTAACTGTCTCTGCTTGGATGTCTTGCCACCGACTGAAGCTTAATATGGCCAAGACCAAACTCCTCATCTTCCCCTCCTACTTCCCTCTCAATTTCCATTGAGGGTGTCACCCTTCAGCATGTCCCTCAGGTGCATAGCCTGGGATTAATCTTTGGCTCCTCCCTGTCCTTTATGCCTCAGATCCAGGCTGTTACTAAATCCTGTCACTTCACTCTTCATAATATTGTTAAAATCCAGTCCTGCCTTACTGTTTCCACTGCAAAAACCCTAGTCCATGCTCTAGTAATCTCTTCCCTTGACTGCTGTAACTTCCTCCTTACTGGTCTCCCCTGCTCTGATCTCAACCCCCCTCATCTCCGTTCAATGCTCTACTGCCAAAGTCATCCACCTTGCCCGTCACTTTGACCACATTCAGCCTCTCCTTTCTGCCCTACACTGGCTCCATGTGAATGCATTCAGCACAAGCTCCGGGTCTTCACCTTCAAGGCTCTTCGTGGCCTTGCTCCCTGATCTCTCTCTGTTCTTGTATTCCACCACACTCCTGCTTGGGAGCTTCACTCCTCCTCCGCCGCCACCCTTGCCTACTTGCGACTCCTTTCCTTCTTTCAAAATCTTTGCCCCTTCTCTTTTGCTGCCCCTCCCCCATACCTGGAACTCCCTCCCTGAATACATTCGTTCTGTTCCCTCCGGTTCTGATCCCTGCCTCCCAACTTTCAAATTCCTCCTGAAAACCTGCCTCTTCCATCAGGCTTTTCCTAGCTCGTCATGAGTGAAATTGCATCCTCTTTCCCCCCTCACGTGGAATCTCTTTCCTGTAACTAAGTTAGTTCCCTATAACTAAGTAAAGCACCTGCACCTGCAACTTCTCAACCTCATGAATGTATCCTTGTCTCTCTCGATGTTCATCTCTCCCTATCTCCCCCTCCCTTGTGTCTCTTAGATTGTAAACCCCCTGGGGTAGGGACCTGTCTATAACTATGGTTTGTACAGTGCCAGGTTCACTACTGGCACTATATAAACAACAACAACATGCAGTCACTCCTGCCTGTAGCATCTCACAAATGAAGAGATAACCACATGATCGTTCTGCAGATTTCATTACAAGGCATCTCCTACTGCCCAATATATTTGCTGAATAAATTCTGACAGAGGTGTCTAAATGAGGGAATAAAGAAAGCAGACTGTGGAACCCTAACATTTTTGGGGAGAGAGAGGGAAGATTTTTCCAAGCACAGAGAGTGCCAAGGAAGAAAACAAAAGAGGCAGCTTGGAAAGGAGCAGACAAATAAGTGATCAACGTTGGGCATGTTGCAGAGCATTGGTAGGGCTGTCATGACTTTCAGACCTTCTCCCCGTGCATATTCTGGCTGCGCATTTCCTCCCGCAACCAGAATATGCACGCGGGGGGGGGAGGGGAGATCTGAAAGCGGCCGTACTTCAGTAGCATATGCATGTGAAATTTATTCTCTCTCTTTTTACCTGGAAAATCTAAGACACCCTGCTACTGGCTTACGGATACAAACAAAGCATAATAAATCTATTCCATGGAAAATGAACATACAAGAGAGACACTCTTGTCACTCTGTGCGTGTATACAATTTCTGAAGATGTAGAACAAACTAAGAATGAACTCTAGTTCTGGACTACAGTAGTATATCTATCATTTGACATTAATTCAAAGAAACTGAAACCATCAAATTCCAGGTAGCTCATTTAAATTCTATGAGATTGTGACACTTGATCGAGCTTGAAATGGGAACATTTTGTAAATTATCAGAATATCAGGGGGGCAAATTGAGATTGCTTTACACTAGGAAGAACCAAGGACTAAGAGGCCAGCATGCGTCCACTAACTGTAGAAATCTGGCTGTATACATCCAACATCCAGATATTTTTGCCCATCTTGGGTAGGACTGGAGGAAGAACATGCATCTGAAATGAGGTCAAATCTTTTCTATATTGCCTAAAGTCTGCAAAAAAAAAAAAAACCCCACAAAAAAACCTCCTGCTGCTACCTAAAACAAATAATGTGTGGAATTCCTCGATTCCTGAAATTATCACTCATGATTTGCTGGTTCAGTTTGCGTCACTAATCAGGCAAAGTGTGTGTCTTCTCTAAAATTATACATCTGGCAGCATGAGCCTCTTTCATTCTGATGATTTACAGATTTCCAATTATTTGTTCATGCTACACTCAATCTGGCCATATCCAGATTCAGGCAAAGATGCAACCAACATTTTTCCAGATTGAGGAATTTTACGTGTACAAGAGTGGTCTTCATAAAGCTGACTATATCAATTTACTTATTTTGTACTTATATGCTCGTGATGCTGTACTACTAAAGCATTTTATGAAATAATCTTAAAATCACTGGATTTAGGTAATTTCCATTCATATTCAGGATTGCTCTGATTTTTAAAAAAAAATCACCTTCAATATTTTATCATAACTGATACGGAGGAAAAAATCATGTAGAATCATAAAAGAATTGTATGGGTGGATGAGCAATGCTCTTTATCAGATTAAATCATTTCTAACCAGTTTCAAAATATTTGGATATGGCTAGTTTCCCTTCTGCTATAGCAGGAACCAGTGTGGTGTAGTGATTAAGAACTCAATACTGGGACAAGGAGATAGGGGGAGGCCCGTTTCAAGACTCGCCTTAGCCATGAAATGACAGTGGGTCCATCACAGATCTCTCAGTCTAACCTACCTCACAGTTGTTGTGAGGATTACTAGCCGAGGATTCCCAATTGCTAATTAATTAGTTTAATGTAAATAGTTTGCCTTAGAGAGCAGTTGGATTTTCAGGGTCCTAGTTCTTATCCATGGTTTAACACAATAAAACTACTCGCAAGCCTGGGCCTCTTCTTCATTTCTGCTTGAGAAACACATGCTCAGCAGAGTTCTATTATTAAGCAGAGAATATTGGATATGGCCTGGCAGGAAGATTTGACCTACAATTGATCACACAAACTATCCTTATGGTATCCAGAGCTAAAATTAAGTTTCCAAACGGAAAGTTATCTGGTACAACTGCCCAATCCCTCCTTAAGGAGATCCTATACCTTGCTTAGATTTCAATAGTTTGATTCAGGTGTGCTTCATGGACATTATCAAAAGGCCCCCTATACTAGGGATGTGCGAACAAATCACGGTTCGGGTTCGGTAGTTTGGTTTGGTCACCGAGTTCGGGTTCGGTAGTTCAGTTCGGTGGAGTTCAGTTCGGGCGTTCGGAGAAAGGTATCGCGTGATCCCGTGATCGTGTCGGAAACTGAAAATTCGAGTGTGTGCGGAGCTGTGTGGCGAGAGTGTGTGTGTGTGTGTGTTGTGGCTGGCTGGGTGTTTGGCGTGATTTAGCTGTGTTTCTGTTGGACTGTGTGTTGGTTTCAGTTTGACTGTTGGTTTAACTGGTCAGAGAGTGTTGGTGGGTGACTGTTGGTGTTGGCGAGTGATTGTTTAAAAAAAAAATTGTAAAAAAATGAAGGTGACTAAATGCCGGGCCTGGGGGAAGGCCAAGGTGGCAGAGCTGATGGTGGAGGAAGAGGTTCCTGATGCTGCTGCTGGAGGAGGAGCAAGAGCCGGCGGGTACAGGAGGTGCTGCCACTGCTGCCAGGTTTGTAAACTTTTTTTTTTACTTTAAGGACAAGAAGAATACTATCCGTTAAGTGCGCTCACTGGCATGCGGGTGGGTGCGTGGGCATCAGTCAAGCACAAACAGTGGGCATCAGCGGGTGGCAGCACATGTCTGTCACAGACATAGAGGGTACTGTAGTGTGGGAGGCTCTTCCAGCAGTCAGACACGAGCATGAGCACCCCCACCCAAACATGTGCCAGGCTAGCAAGGGTCTCCACTCTCCAGTTGCCATCCCCACCCCACCCCCAAAGAAGGGCAGGATTTGCACATGCCAGCCAACCAGGGTCTCCCCATTGTCATCCCTCCCCAGCACCCAAAGAAGGGCAGGATTTGCACATGCCAGCCAGCCAGGGTCACCGTCTCCGGTTGCCATCCCTAGCACCCCAAGGAGAGAGGACTAGAGGCATCATCATAAATGCATGATATTACTTAGGTGTTGTTAACTAACTACTTGTTTATGTGTTCCTGTTTCAGAGAGGGTGATGAGGAATCTGTTGCCGCTGGTGCCAGGCGCAGGTCATCAAGGCGGAGGTCGGTCTCGCCACTGCCACCCCCAGATCTGATGTCTGGAGGTGGTTTGTGAAGGGTGACACATACGCCGTGTGCACGGTAAGGCACGGGGGCTGAAACTACAGGGAATGGATTGCCCTATAACCTGTTAGGAACGGAAGTCCCCTGCAGAGAGAGATTGGCCAAATGGCCACCCACCCACTTGTGGAGACAGAATGCAGGCAGGGCTTGACAGACTATTGGTCTGACACAGTATGGCACTTCTTATGTTCCTATCTTATGTTCCTATCTTTTTATGTTCTTTAGATATGCAGCAAAAAATTCAGACTGGCCAGGGAGGGGACCACATCCGGCCTAATCTCCCACATTGAGAACCTGCACGGGGAGAAGGTGAAGTGGCAGGAGTCTGGCATGGCCGTGGTGGAGCANGAGAGGCCTACCCGCCACTTTATACAGGGCCTACGGCTGCATGCAGCCACGATGGAGAACTGCCTGTTCCAGGAGCTTGAACTCGAGAAAAAGCAGGTGGTGGCGTACTCCCAGTACATCTCCGCCGAGATGGAGAAGCTAGAACTTTACCACCAGGCGCTCTCCAGGTGGCATGCAGCCGTGGTGGGGGCTGTGAACTTCGCCTCGGCCCATGGGTACAAAATGCCGGAGCACAGGGTGCCCGCCCCTCGATCCTGTGTTGCATCCCGGCTTTTGCCTTTCCCCCAAGTTTTGGGGGACAGGTCCGACAAAGACTAGACTCCCCGGTTAAAAGTTAAGTTTCCTTTCTTTTTATATATGTTTGGTTTTCATTTTATACTGTTGTTGAATGTTCATTGTTGTTTATAAGGTTTTATTAAAAGTTATATTTGTTTTGTTGTTACGAACTTTGTTGGACCTGACCAATCTTTTATCCCTCTGTGCTGAAGTTCTGGCAGGTGGCAGAATCTCACTGTATATACAGCTTGTCTGTGTCAGATCCCTACCTGAAAGCAGCAGCAGATGTAGCGTTAGTGCATTAGCCCCAATATGTGCCAGCAGCAGGGTCTCAACTTGCAGACAGCCCCCCAGGAGGGGCAAGGCTTGTGTCTGTGTGGGTGTGCCAGAGAGAAAGAGACAGGCTCTTTTGGCAGCAGGCATCCACGGGTGGGTGCAGAGGAGTAGGCTAGTGGTGGGGGCAGGCTTGCAGGCAGGCGACGGTGACCGCTGGCCAGTCAGGCACGAGCAGCGGCAGCACCCAGAATGGAATGACAGCCCCCCGTGACTGGAATGATGGTCCCAGAATCTCGTTGATGGTTCCTGGGACGGGCAGGCATGACTGCTTCAGGTACAGTGGAATGACAGCCTATGGAAGCTGAATGATGTCCCTAGAAGTAGTGCATGTTTGGGCACACTTCATTCAATCGTGCAATAGAAACGCACACAGGCAGGCACATAATATGTTCCACGTTTTGTTATATTCCATCTCATTCTGGTATGCTTTTACTGCTGCTGGATATGAGCATCGGGCACAAATGGGAGTTCTTCCTGTTTCTGGCAGGTGGCAGCTTGAGCTGGCCTCCCCTCCACCCCATCACACTCGTTCTAGCGGTGAGCCTCCCTCTCTCCCCCTCTCTCTGACCATATAGTGCAGGTGACAGCATGAGTGGGATCGTGTCCGTCTCTCCTTCTAGCAGTGTGGAGACTTTCTCTCTCTCTCTCTTATTTCTCTCTCTCTCTCAGCAGCAACCTGGGTGGGCAGAAAGGCACCTTGGTATGAGAGGCAGGAAGGCAGGCTGAGGCAGGCTTTGAGCTTGGCGGCAACCTGGGGTACAGAACCCATGGCACAGACAGTATATAGGCCTGGGGGCCATTGGCACTAGCAGCAGGAGACATTGGTTGCCAGGGTACAGAACCCTTGGCACAGACGGCATATAGGCCCGGGGTGATTGGCAGCAGCAGACAGTGGGTTGCCGGGGTACAGAATCCCAGGGACATTGGTAGCCCTGTAGAAACATCGGAAACAGCAGCACCTGCTCCAGCACCAACAGAGACAGACGCAGCCTCAAGTCCTGCAGGCCTTCCAGTGCCCTGCGTGGCAGTGGAAGAGGGCACTGCCAGGAGGCAACGCTGAGCTGCTGAAGCCTTTGCCCTAAAGCAGGCCTGCTGAGTTTGGGGCATGGTGATGTGCTCGGGCCACTGCTGCTGCCGCTCCCCTGTCACGGCCCCTTCCGCCTCTGGCACGTGCCCCATTGCCTACGGGCAGCACACCTGTCTCTCCTTCCCTTCTCCATTTCTCCCTCCAAAATAATGTTTTGATATTTTAATTTTTTTATTTAAATTTTTTATCTAACATTTTATATATATCTATATCTATATATATCTGTCTCTACACTAAATCTAACTGCTATTAACTATTTTAAAACCTATTGAACTAAATGGAATATCCTAACAATTAACTACAAAGGCCTTTTCCTACAAACACACTGTATCTCTATCTATCCCTATAACTACACTAAGTACTATGTATATCTATCTAGTAACTATCTATCTATATATAAAATACTACACAGGGGGAAACACAAAGAACACAGGGAGGGGTACCAATCTAATAATCCTACTCTAAATAAATCCAAAATTTAAAACAGGGAAAGGGAATAATCAGGGATGGAATAAGAGGGAGAAGGAAATAATTCAATGGGGGGGGGGAGGGAGGGGAGTAAGATTGAACACAGGAAACACAGGGAGGGGTAAAAACAAAAAACACCACCTAAATCTATCTAATATAATCTAAATAAATGATAATATGGAGGTAAATGGGTTGGATGGGTGAAATAGGAGGAGGATGGCAATGGATTGGGGAGCTGGGAACTGCTGGGAGAGGGAGCCTTCTGAAACGCCTGCTGTTCAGGAACAGTGACTAGCTCAGAAGGTACAGAACCCTGGGGGGCAAGGGGGAGGGAATGAGTTTTGTTACTTGCTGCGCCCGCCTCACTGCAAGCCCCACTGGCTCCATGCCGCCTAGCCCGTGGCCAATCGCAGACTGCGAAGCCAGTGGTCTGAGAAGAAAGGGGATGGTGATTGGGCAGGCTGACTGCTACTCCAAGCCTCTCCACCCCGGTGCCTGGAAGTCTGCTCCTCATCTGACCTCCCCCCTCCCTTTGCCTGCCTGTGTCAGGCAGTGGGTCACCAACTGGTTGTGGTCATGTTTCTCCCGCCCGAGCGCAATCTGAACTGACCGAACTGTTGGGTCGTTTCGGAGTTCGGAATCCGGTTCGGTAGGTTCAGGTTCGGTCATCTGAACAGGACGAGTTCAGGCCGAACTCCGAACCACGTTCGCCCATCCCTACCCTATACCCAACACTTGTCTCCTTGTGGCTCTGGGAAAGCAGAGGACATAATTCATGTTTTATTTGACTGTACATTTTTTTAATGAATTGAGGTCACAATGTATAATGCCACTGCTAGTAAATAGAAGTTTTCTCCCTATACCTTCAAAGTGAAATTGCTTTTATCATAAAAAACCCTGTAATTATTAAATCAGTAGCTACTTATGCTTTTCTAATTTTTCAGTCGAGAAATTTGTTGACTGATGGTTGATCTACCAGAGGCTCACTTTGTACTGTTCTAATGGTTATTTTTGTGTATTTTATTTTGTTTTGTTGCAATGAATATATCTTTTGTATATTTATATATATGGCTAATCGCTGAATAAATAGATTGATTTGGAAAAAAATAATAATTTCATGTTAATAGCTAAAGTTAATAAAGTTGAAATGTAAGCCACCCTGAGTATGTATGTGTCTACAGAGGGTGTTAAACGTGACAGTGGCCCACTAAGACCCACAACTTGTTGGCACCCTGCCCGATGATCGCCCAGGATTTCTCCCAGGCATGTCAGCAGCGAGCCCGGGCTGCGATTCCAGAAACTCCTGGGGTCATAGTCCAGGCTACCGTCTGCCTGATCAGGTCACAGTGGGCTAAAATGTTATGGCCCGTTGTGACCTGGCCCAGATCGGCCACGGCTAGCTGCTATGGTGGCCTGTCTTGACAGGGACCATGCGCTGGGTGCAGCCAACCAGCCCTCTCTGGTAGTCTGGCCACTGGCACGCTTGTTGGCTGGCTGGGCTTTGTCAGGACTGTGTTGCCAGCGAGTTTCTGACCCAGGTCAGGGTGATGGTAGCACTGCACCATCACTTCTGATCTACTTTTGATTCAGTCTCCCAACTTGTTTTAAGCATGGATACGCTGATCTTGGGACTAAACAACTCTGACAGTCCTTGCATGCTGGTATGACCATGTGACCCCTCTCCTCAAGTCACTACACTGGCTCCCCATCTGCTTCTGCATACAGTTCAAGCTTCTTCTACTCACCTACAAGTGTCTTCACTCTGCAGCCCCTCAGTACCTCTCCCTCTCTTATTTCCCCCTACACCCCTACTTGTGACCTCCGTTCATCAGGAAAGATGCTCTTATCTGTGTCCTCCTCCACTGCCAATTCCCAACTCTGCGCTTTCCACTTTGCTACACTGTATGCTTGGAACAAACTCCCTGAGGTGGTGCATCAGGTCACCTCCCTGTCCATATTCACATCCCGCCTAAAGGCCCACTTCTTCGAGATCACTTTTAAATCATGAACCCAGGTCCTATCCTTATCATAGCCTTGTGGATTTCAACCATTTTAACTGAAATAAATAAACTTACTGAATACCTGCATCCTGTAGTCCATGATCTTGTGTGTGTGAGACGGAGACCTGACTAGACGAGTTGTCAGGGCCAATTTTGTCTGACCTCGTTCTGGCCAGGTACTCCATCCAGCACCACCGTAGGCGGGAGGGTCGGGGCGTAGCTATTATTTTTAGGGATAGTTTGGTTGCTAGGAGGTTTTCAGTCCAGACCAAGTCTGGAATACAGGTTCTCCATCTTGTGTTCTATTTGGCCGGAGATAGACCAGAGGGCCCGGCTAGGGACAGGATTGGGATTCTGCTGGTGTACTGAGCACCCCACTGCATGGCAGCATCCTTGACTGCTCTAGCCGCTCTAATCTCAGACCTGATCTTGAGGTCTCCCTACGCTTATTGTCTTTTGGGACTTCAATATCCATGCTGAGACTAGACTGCTCGGGGCAGAGCAGGAATTCATGGCGGTCATGACAACCTTGGCACTGTCCCAGGTGGTAGTAGGCCTGACACGAGAGGGGAAACACTATTTATTAATGTTCTGAACCAACCTTGAGGCAGGGGGTCCAATGATTGGGGGAGTTCTCCCTTGCCGTGGTCAGACCATTACTTCCTGTGAGCCTCCATCCCGGCACACCTGCCTGACCATAGGGGTGCAGGACTGGTTAAGATGGTCTGCCCCTGGGAGACTTATGGAACCAGAGGGGTTCTGGAATGCTCTGGGGACAGAGATACCTGTTGAACTTAATGGTTGCTCCATCAATGACCTCATGGCTTTTTGGGACATCTGGCTGGCGGAGGCCATTGATTGGGTGGTTCCCAAGCGTCTGCTCCCGGCATTTCGTCACCGCAGGTCCCCATGGTTCACGGAGAACCTGAGGTGATGAAGTTCAAAGGGAGGCAATTGGAGTGATGGCGGCGCCGTACTCACTCCCAAGACGACTGATTGTGGCATAGAGTGTTTTTGAGGGCCTATGCCATGGCTGTGCGGGAAGCAAAGAAACAGTTCTTTGCTGCCCTCAGAGTCCACTCAGTCGCATCTGGTGGAGCTGTTCCAGGTGGTAAGGGGGTTGGTCGGTCCACCCCGTCTCCACCGAGAACCGGATTCATCTAAGGCCCACTGTGTTTTTAACATACTTTGCGGGCAAAATCGCTCACATCGAGCACGACTTCGACTACGCCACTTTAGATGCAATGACAGAGCCAGAGGTTAGGAATGCCCTGTCTCGTCAGGTTTTGTGGGATGAATTCCAATCGGTCACATCTGCCAAGGCAGCCAATGTCCTGGGGTCTGTTTGAGATAGAACTTGCAAATTGGATCCATGCCTGTCCTGGTTGGTCAAGGCCTCCAGGGAGACGCTGGGTGCAGTGTTGGTCGGAGTAATTAATAGCTCCCTTTGGGGAGGGTGCCTCAAGGAGGCTGTGGTTCGGGCCCCTCCTTAAGAAACCATCTCTCAATGTGGATGTTCCAGCAAGTTATTGGCCTGTCTCTAACCTTCCCTTTTTAGGGAAGGTTACTGAATGGGTGGTGACCCTGCAGCTGAAGGTACATCTGGACCGCACTGGTTTTCTTGATCCCATTCAGTCAAGCTTTTGTCCGGGTTATGCCACGGAGATGGTGTTGGTGGCCTTGGTCGACGACCTCCTAGTAGAGCTAGATAGATTCAGTAGAACTTGTAGGGTCATATGACCCCTATCAGTGGCTTTTGATACCATGAGATGTTGGTGACCTGCCTGCGGGATGTAGCAGGGGTGGACGGAATCGTTTTACAATGGTTCCGTTCTTACCTTGCCAGTAGATTACAGCGGATGGTCCTAGGGGACTGTACATCGTCCCCGAGGGCTCTCTCGTGTGGGGTCCTGCAGGGTTCTATTCTGTCCCCTCTCTTGTTAGGTCATGCGCAGCTGGGGATTGCGTGGTCATCAATACGCAGATGACACCCAGCTGTATTTATCTTTTTCATCTGACCCAGGCCCTGCCATCTCCTTGCTGTCCCGATGTCTGGCCGCTGTGGGGGATTGGATGAGATCGAGCCAATTGAAACTCAATCCCCATAAAATGGAGGTGGTGACGGTGGGTGGGACTGGGGACCTGGGGGAGGGGAACGCGCCTGTTATCAGGGGTGTTCGCCCTCCATTGGTTCCATCTGTGTGAAACTTGGGAGTACTCCTGGATTCACAGCTACAGCTGGATTCTCAGGTGTTGGTTGTGGCCAGAGGCGCCTTTTGTCAATTACATCTGGTGAAAAGGCTCTACCCATGTGTCTCAGACTCGGACCTCACCACCCTCATCCATGCATTTGTCACCTCGAGACAAGATTATTGCAATACGCTCTACATGGGGCCGCCCCTGGTGACGGTTCAGAAGCTGCAGCTAGTGCAGAATGCTGTAGCCCATCTTCTTACTTGGACAGGTTGCAGAGAGCACATTACACCAGTGCCCAGAGCACTGCACTAGCCACCTATAGTCTTCCAGGCCCAATTCAAAATGCTGGTTTTAACCTTCAAGGTCCTAAACCGCCTGGGTCCTGCTTACTGCCTCACCCCCTGGATCCCTGGGCGGTCCCTGCGGCCATCTGGGAGTACGGTCTTGGAGGTTCCGCATTTTCATTGGGTCCGAACATACAGGAGGGCGTTCTCGGCAGCCGCACCATCACAGTGAAATACCCGCCCGGCAGAGTTCTGCCTCAGCAAGGATCTCCTTGCCTTCCAATGAAGCTGTAAGAGCTGGCTCTTCCATCAGACATTTGGTGGGGAAGAGAGGGAGGGTTGGTTGCATGGTCTGGACAACTGCGCCTTCTTGGAGAGGGTGCTCTCAGTGGCTGGGCCACGATTATGGCACTCCCTCCCGGAAGAAGCCCATCTGGCCCCAAGTCTGTTGGCTTTCCGCCGAGCCTGTAAGACTTGGCTGTTTTTTAGGTGTTTTTTAGATGTTTTTAATTGTTGTGTTGATGTTTTAAATAGTTTTTGTTGGTGTTGTAAGCCGCCCCGAGATGCCATGGGCATGAGGGGGCGGCAAACAAATGTAATAAAACAAACAAACAAACAAACAAATAAATAATCAATTTTATGCTATTATTATTATGATTTTATATTTTTGTATTTATATTATTATTATTATGTTATTGTAAACCGGTTGTGAGCCGCTCGAGTCGCCTTTGAGCGAGAGGGGCAGGATAGAAATATTTATAATAAACAAATATTCATAGGAAGACTCTTATTTGTAGTTGTCCATGTCTGTGTGTCTTGATTAGACTGTAAGCTTCATGAAGCAGGGGCTGTCTTTATGTTGTGTGTCTCTGTACAACGTTGCGTATGACTAGGTAGTGCTATAGAAATGATTAGTAGTAGTAGTAGTAGTAGTAGTAGTAAGGAACAGATTTGAGAAATTGTATGAATCCTCTGAAAGATCTCCTACATGAATGGTATTAAATGTGAACACTGACTGACAGCTCTTTAGTAGGAATTAACACAAACTTCGTGGGGTTTTTTTTTTTGGGGGGGGGGGGGTTGGTTTATTTTTTTAATTTTGGATTTTGGTGTGTTTATTTTAAAAGCACAATAAATGCTGCTGGGTTGCAAGGTTTGGAAGGCACTCCTTATACCAGTACGCACTTAATATAAATTCTCTAATATTCCAATTCCTAGCCATTTCTGTGTTTCCCAGTTTAAATGATTTAACCTGAATTTTAAGTTCTCTTTTATAATGCAGATCTTAATGAAAATTTTAAATTTGCAGTAGGCAGAAAGAGAGAGGGAGAGGATATGCACATATTTTGAATTTCTGAAGTAACATTACAATTAAGATATAGTGTATTTATAGAACATTAAAATTCATTTAATTTACAAAACAAAAATAATATTTTTTTATTTTTTTTGGTAAAGTGTACGTTTTAGGGGGTTTGTTTTGCATTACCAGCCATTTGATGATTTGCTGTGGACATTTGCTCCCATACCAATCAGCTGTTCTACTTGATTTAAGAAGCCTCTTCCTGAGGCAACCATTAAGGCAGATGCACTAGTTTCACTGTGCCTGTAATCAACTAGTACAGAAAAAAAGAATTAGTGTTTTGTGCAGCAAACATTGTTCAAACTACCGTGCTAATTTCTCCAAGGGATTTTTATATTTATTGTCTTGCAAAATTCTACTCTCCTAAGGAGAACGTTCTTTAAGGACATATCAAGTGCATTTTATTTGTTTTTGTCATTACCTATTCTCATGTACTCAACACACTTATTCCTAAACTTATTCTGCTAAAAATATACATTTGGAGTCCACTGAGATAATTCATAAGCACAAAATCTATTCTGTAAATTCTGTGAAATAAAATATTTATTGGAGCTTTCGGGGATGTTTTAACAAAACACAAAAGTAAATAAACTGGTCATTCACAAAATTCTCAACTCATATTTTTAATTGTTCTTTTGTAAAAGCTATATTTTACATGGGACTTGCATGCACGGTCACAGGATTAAGGTCTATATAGGTAATTGAACAATCAGTATATGAGAAAGTTAAGGGGAAAAAAACCAAAAAACTTACCACTGACATTTTCAGTTAAAATAAGGTGAAAAACCTGAGCAAAGGCATCAACATCCTTATGGAGCCAGATATCAGACAGACAAGAATCCATTTCTTTTATTAACCAAGGTTCAAGACAATTAACATCTTTTTCAGTCTGAAGAGAAAAAAAAATAGTCTGTAACAACAAAATGCAACTAGAAAGTAGCTCTTCCAAGAGCAGCTGCTCATCTATTATATTTGTTGAACATCTTCAGGAATTAATCAGGAATCTCATATTAGAAAATCCACCATGTTCCTAGCATCAGGCAGAAACAAGTTCTAAGTTTTAATACACAATGGCTGAAATTTGTGCCAACTATGAAGCTTACCATCCATTAGCATTAATCAATTTTTTTTAATTTTATTTATAACCAGGCGTAGCCAAAGGCCATAACCCAAAAGAAAAAGAGAGACAGTTTAAAAGAACTATTTGTTTCATCAACTATACAATCTTCTAAATCATATCAGGTTCACATATACCTATCGTCACTAACATTACAAGGAAGCAGTTAAATTTAGCACTTTCCCTGTGTTTTAGGAGCCAGCTAATTTGAAATTCAGAAAGGATTCACAAATTTTGAATACATTTAACAGAAATTTTGCAACTGCTTGGGAGACTTCGGGAAATTGATCAATTAATAAAAGTTGTACAAGCTCGGAGCTCCATCTACAAGGATATCTATTTAGAATAGGCTCCAAGAATTGCTTTCTAATCTTATAATAGAGCTGACACTCTATTAGGATGTGACCCACTGCTTCGACTTGCAAGAAATCAAAAGGACAAAGCCGTTCCTCAAAAGGTGTTCCATTGCAGCATCCATCAAGAATCTTAGATGGGAGTACATTTAGCCTAGCCATAATAAATTTATTTCCCAAAGCTGGGCGCAGATTATTCTGCCAGTAACTGGCGATCTGCCAGGGCTCAGGAATTAAATTTAAATATATTCCCAAGGATGGGGAAGTCTCGATTGCTACTATTTCCTCCTGTGGATTAATGTCATCAATTCTGCTGCGTATTTCTGAACTAGCCGCCATTAAACCCTTACTCTGTAGGTAAGCAATGGAGAAGCCCAATTTGGCTATACTATTCCTCATTGTAGAAGACCACGGGGATTCAAAAGCATCCTTTGCAAGTAGTGGAAATAACCCTGACTTAGGGAATATCGCCGTGCGTAACCAAAATAAGAGGGCATATCTGAGAACTCTCTGGTTCCATTTAAGTTTCCCCATCTCTGTCCTAACAGCGGCTGAAGGTATTCCTACCGGTAATTGGAGAAGTTTTCTCAAAAAGACCGATTGGACCCTATCCAAATTGAATGGGTGAATAACTACCCATATCACTACTCCATAGAATAATTGAGAAGCGGCCTTTGCCTCAAAAACCTTTAAAGCCATGATCTCTCTGCCGACTCTCTTCCCAGAGAGATAATTCAAAATGGCTGCGGCTGTACCCGTTACGCGATTTAAGGCCAATTTGGTCTGGGCTTCCCAACTTCTTGTTTTATTAAAAATAACTCCAAGATATTTATATTGATCAACTTGTTCAATCAATTCGGGCCCAATCCTCCACAATAACTTCTTTCTACCTTTTCCAAAATCCTTTATTGGACAGGCCCTCATGATCAAATATTAATTAAGATATTGATAATATATTGTTTACTATTTAATGCAATATTTATTATAGAATAATTCAGTCTGGTCACTTGAACTAAATACAATTTAAAAAGAAGAGACAATCCAACGGCCCACATACGCTGATCCCCACGCACAGCCAGAACGCGCGCACTCACATGTGCGCGGGGCGACTGTATTGCACGCACGCGCACATGAGCGCACACGTTCTGGCCTGGGCATGGGGCCTGCAGGCAGCTTACGCGGGCCATTGGATTGTCCCCAAAATGTCTAAGAATTTTAATTTGAATACACAGTTGTAAAGTTCATTTCATGATTTTGTAAAAACCTAGGGTGTTTTCAGAGGTGATGGTGGCACAGATTAATCCGCTTTTGTATGGATTAATCCGGGTGCCACCATCACATCTGAAAGCAGCGGCCAGATGTTACCGCAGTCTGAAATGTGGTGGAGCTTAGCCCGGGCTGTGACTCAAGGAAATCCCCAAGTCACAGCCCAGGCGAAGCTCCACCACGGTTGGGAACCAGCCACCAGACAGACTAAAGCAGGCCACCACGTCTGATAGCCCACTTTACTTACTGCAGTCCAGAGTGGCAGAGGGGGCCAGGTCCATGGTGGCCGTCAGCCAGACAGGGACACTGCATACAGCACAGGGGCAGGGATGGGTAGATGCACATTTGTGTGTCTCCCCGCCCCCTCTCCCACCCAACCACCGTAACATTTGTTCACAGGCTGGGCTGAGTCCCGGCTGGAGTGATGGCTCCCGCCACAGTCTGAAGCAATCAGTGGCCATGATGGCAGCTGTCACATATAAAAGCACCCATAGAAAAGTTTCAAAATAGCAACAGTAGTATTCTTCCATTTAAAAAGCAATACTGAACTTCAATCCTGTGAAAGAGCACTATTTCTTCATATTGCCTACACTTTGCCCATAAAAAGGAATGTTGGGCATTTGGTAATTATGAACTCTTATGACTGACCATATTCATTTAAACCTGGCAGGCAGAACCTTGCATGGGAAGGAAGACAATGGACAGCCTGCACCAGTTGGGATTGTGTTGGGCAGGGGAAAGTATGACAGAGAGCAGATGAAATGTCAGTGACTAGCCTCCTATCAAGGAAGCTGTTAAGCTCAGGATTCCCTCAGAAACCATGCCTGTGGCATCCTTGCAGGGTTTCATCTTGTCTCCCCTCCTGTTCAATATTGTCTGAGGCTGCTGGGTGAAACTATACACAGATTTGTGGTGTGATGCCAATTAAACAACACTCTCTCTATCCTATCTAGCCAATCCAGGTCTTGCAGTTTCCATGCTGCGCCAAATATGCCTGGCTGACATGGGGGACTGGATGCAGGTGTGCAAATCTAAGCTGAATCCAGAGAAGACTGAAGTGATTATGGTTGGGCTGTCTTTATGAATGGGGGGAGAAGGAGGGAGGGGGCAAGAACAGGATTGGGACAACTGTCACTGATGGGTCCTAGAGCCTTGGGGTGCTCCACGATCCATCACTGGGCTAGAATTCAGGTTGCAGCCGTCAGTGGCCAAGAGCACTTCTCATCAACACTTTCTGGCGAAAAGGCTACAATTCTTTCTCTCTGTCAGACCTGGCCCATCATCCATGACTTTACAACCTCATGGCTAGACTACTGCAACGTGCTAGAGCACTCCGAGGTTGAGGACCTTGAGGACTGTTTGAAGGTTCACTGGTGTAAAATGCGACAGCCCACCTTGTGACAGGGATGAGTCACCGGAAGCACATTACACCAGTGGTTCAGTTTGCATTGGCTTCCAATTGTGTTCTGGGAACAATTCAAGGGGATGTTTTTGACCTATAAAGCCCTAAACAGCTTTAATCCTACATATCTAAAAGAATATCTCCTCCCCTAGCGTAACCCCTAAGAGCAGCTGGGAGCGCTCTTGCATATCCCATTAGTGAGCCAAATCTTTCTGGCAAGGGCATGCACACAGGCATTCTTGGTGTCTGCTCCACAGCTCTGGAACTTCCTTACCCTGGAGGTCTGCCAAAGCCTGAGCATTTTCCGCAAGTACCAGAAGACATATCTATCTGGCCTGGAATTTGGCAGGCAGGGATAGAGTTTGGGGAAGTTAATCTTAGGCAAATTTTACATACTATGTATTATGCAGACTTTTATGTGAGCACCTTCAGGATAAGGTGGGATAAAAATATCAACAAATAAATTTAAAAAAATCTGGGGGGCGTGGTAGGAAATGGCTTGTATAACAATATACTTGTTTGTAGAACCATAGACTTGTTAGAGACATATATTCCTATTTTGGAAAAAGACAAGAACTAATATATTACAATATCATATACTTGAAAACATTCAAAAAGCATACCAGCTGACTGAACACTGTATCACCACCATCATCCAGTAGGTCATATTCTTCAGCCACATTTGGAACAGCTCTCTGCCTTTGAGATTCTGGTTTGCTATTACTGTCTTGAGCAGAATACCATTCAGTAAGAGTGGTCTGCTGTTTTTCTTCTACACAATGTAAGATTTTAGGAAAGCATTAATAAGCAATTATCGAATACTTGATACATTTTTACAAACAGTGGTTATGTTAAAAATTACATGAAGGAACTGTATATACATTAAAATAAATGCAGTGTTTGCCAAATGGAAAAAGAATGGTAAATAAAAAAGACTGACTGCGATCCAGCTCCAAGATCTACCAGCGTTTGGCTGGTGGTGCTGGCCACACGCTTGCACAAGGGAACCAACGAGGGTCCTGCACACACGTACTGGCAGGGCAATTATCCCTACGCTGGTGGCCCGGGCTATGTGCCACTGAGGAAACCACATCCCCTGGAGTGTAACAGTGGACTGCAGCATGTTGTGTTCCCACTCACAGTTCCACTGCCCCAGCTAGGATTACACCCAATCCCCTGAAACACAGAACCTATGCGCACCCAGCCACATCAGGCAGTACCCTTCACCTGGCCTGGCCAGCAGCAGGGGTGGCACCTTCACTGGCCGTGCGATGGGTCGTATCTTCCCATCCCCAGATGGGCAGCGGGAGCCCTGCCTCACTGATGAGAAGCAAGACAGACCTCAGTATGGCTTAGAGAGAGGTGGGGGATATCAGGGCTGAAGTGTGCACTATTGCTAATAATGCACCAGCTGAGGTGCTATATCACACACTGCTCTGAAGCAACCCTTGCAGGACATCGCTGATAGTGTCTGCATTGTCTCACAAGGGACCTGTCTCCTTCATGGGAACATGGCACTGCAACAAGTGTCTGGTGGTGGGCCCCCCACCCCACTGCTGCATGGGTTGGAGTGTGATGGCAGGGGAATATGGTTGTGTTGCTGCACACTGACTGGAGGGATGAGCACCTTCTGGGGCATATGTTTACACCAAGAAAGGAGAACCCAGCATCCATGCACGCACCTGCCCCTGCACCCCAGCTGAGGACTGCAGCGGGTGAGGGGCTCCCAGGGCCCCTCAGCAACAGCAGGTGCCAGGAGGAGACAGCAGCAGGTGCAAGCTCTCAGGGCAAGCACTTTAAGCCAGCCCACTGCTTGTTCTCTCTAGCCCCTCCCTGCTCTGCCAGCTTCCTACACCTGGCAGCTATCTGCTTATGCCAAGGTCTGGCAGCTTGCTCTGTGAGGTGTATGTGGCGCAGCAGCCACCAGCGCACCTTGTCTCTCCATGCTCCTTCCACTCACGTAACTGCGCAGTGTAATGTCCTACAGCTGGATTGTGCTCTCTGGGAGCAATCAAGCTCCTATTGAAGATAATGGAAGTTTGGCTACTGACTTCAATGGGAGTTGGATTATGACTTCAGAGAAGGTCCAAAAGAGGCGACTTGAACAGTGTAATTTATAACATGCAAAGAGGTTTCCTGTGTTCCACTGACATTTAACAACGTACGAAATTTTAAAAAGTAATTCTGATCAAGAAAACCTGTTGCCACATTTCAATATTCAAAAGAAAGTACTTCTTTTAATTTTAAAAATATACTAACCTCGCTGCTTTTCCTTTTTGTATTTTATCATCTCCTTATTTGTATAACCTGTACTTCGTAATATATCTTCCAGAAACGTCTCCTTTACTTCGAACGGCCTTCCTTGTACTGAAAATATAAATTATTAATTCTTAATATTTTATTCTTCCTGCACATATTACAAGTATTCTTACAAAGATAAAACAAATCCCTCTGTCCTAGTATAGAGAAAAAAAATAATAAAAAAAATTAAAAACTCAGTAATGTTTTTTTTGTTGATAAAATTGCCCAATAACACTGTTATTGGGTAATTTTAACAATTGCCCAATACTACCGGCCAATTTTGTTTGCACAACAAGGGCCCAACAGACAAGCATTCTCGGTTGATGCCCCCATACTTTGGAACTCCCTTCCTTCAGAAGTCCGCCAGATCCCAAGTGTGAGCATATTCCAGAAGCAGCGTAAAACATTTTTGTTTGGCAGAGCTTTTGGCAGGTGGGGACAGAGGCTGGTTGGGGATGGGGGGACTGGGGTTAGGGTAAAGATTTTTCGGCTTTTTTTTTTTTTAAACTATATACATTTCATATTTTTACTAATTTTTGTTCTGCTTTTGTTAACTGCCCTGAGCCTCCTGGGAAGGGCGGGATATACATTTTAATAAATAAATGAAATAAATAAAAAGTCTCAGGGTGGCTTACAAACTAAAAAATAGAAATATAACATATATAAAAAGCATATACAAGATAAAAACATTAAAATACAACCCCCCAAAGAACCCTCAACCTACCCAGAACCCCATAAAAATCTCCCAATTCCCCACATCCAACCCCCCTCACACTCCTACCCCAAACCCACCAACCTTCCCCCATCCCCAGAAAAAAAACACAAAAAACAATAAAGTGCACTTTATGTGGTTTAAAATAAATGCTCTATTCAAACAAATTCAAAGCTTTACTTGGAAATTATTTGTATTGGATTTACTCGTAAATATTTTAAGATATGACAACCTAATAGCAGACAATTAATTATTATTCCATTTAGTCCATGGGATGCAAACTATGTCCCTTTCTTCTTTAAAGGTGATTTGGACAGGTGATTGGAGAAATTTGGGTGTAATATCAAAAGGTCCCTCCCAATTGCCCCCAACTTTCCCTTGAATAACTCGGGCCCTTTTTACACAGGGCTCTCCCACTCATGAACGCATAGAAATCTGCGTGTTCATGAGTGAGAGAGGCCCGTGTGAAGAATGTGGTGCGTGCAGTGAGTGCGTGCTCCCGCCTCACACATTCCCACGCACCCCTACTCATCCCCACACACGGAATAACCAGGGGAAATGGCGGTTGCTCTGTGTGGGGGGATGGGTGAGGGGTGCGTGGGGATGCACGCGCACCCATACGCACGCCTCACCCATCCACAGGCGCAACCACCGACACCCCCACCCACTCTGCGGGGGCCGTGTAAAAAAGGCCTCAGTCTTCAAATGCTTCTTTCCTTCCTTAGATGGTTATTAGCTCAGCAGACATCTTTAAAGTACCATCCAAAGAATATTGTTTTCTGCAGTCCCCTCTGTAGGATCAGCAGTATTGCTTTCAGTTCCATATCCTCAATATATAGGACTTTCTCCAGCTCTTTTGTTTAGGCTAAGCAATTTTAAAACCAACTCAGCTCTGCCCATGCTGAGTCAGTCCCCTTTCTAGTGAAACCATTTCAAACGTGGTCACGGGCTGGGTGTCCCATCTGCTCCTGTCCCCCCAGATGTTTACCACAGGTGGGAGCAGAAGCTTACCCCAGACCGTGGTAGGGCTAACATGAGATATGCGCTGGGCTCCTGGCCAGCGCATATCCTGTGTTAAGCCCTGCCATAGTCCAGGGTAGGCAACCCCAGACCGTGGTCAAGCGGGCCATCCCATCTGATGGCCCACTCCACCTAACCCCGGCCCATGGCTGGAATAGTTCCAGGTGGGCATGGTGGCCTCATAGGCTGCCGCACCCACCCATCAGGGAGGAGACAGGCTACGCTGAGGAGCGGGGGCATTCGCACATCCCCCACCTTCTCTCTGCCCCCTCTCCAACGTCGGCCCCCTGAACATTTGTTTGGCGGCTGGGCAGACCCCAGCTGGGCTCACCCCGGGGTGGGGTCCGCCCAGCCACCAAACAAACGTTCAAGCAGCCAATACTGGAGAGGGGGCAGAGAGGGCTCACCCTGGGGTGGGTTTAAGCGTGGCGGGCAAGATGCCGGTCACATCATCATCAAATACTTTACTGCGTGGTCACAAACCATTGCAAAAACACAAGTATTACAACACAAAAGACAAGTGTTACAACCTGAAACGAACTAAAACTGATGTTATTATTAAACCATCAAAAATCAGCTGTCACCCAACAGATGCCATAGGCAGGGGGGACGGCTGATAACAGGTTTTCCCTTTTATAAGGAGAGGGAAGTATACTTTAAAAACGAATTTCTAAGATGGACAGACTGAAGCAAAAAAGCTGCTACGTTTTTAATGACATCGGGATCCGTGCTGTCAAGAAACACAACTAAAAGAGCATGATCGGTTCTGCCTGGATACTTCCCTATAATGGATCCTAACAACTCCTGTCGTGGGCCGTCATAGAAGTGGCATCGTAGAATAATATGCCCGATTGTTAGGTTGTCAAACAGGCATAACCTGTCAGAATAAGGAATGCCCTGGATCCTACTCTCAAGAACATGCGAGGGGAAGGCATTGAATCGTGCACTACATAACAGTTGTTTAGCCCTACCGGAGATGGGGGCAGTTAGATAAGCGGCAACCTGCCCCATTTCCGGGATAAACATCTGGTAGTCTCGGATGTGAGGGGACAACCCGATCCTACCAAGCTCTGATTGGTGACCTATATCCTCCAGTCGAGAGAGCACCTCTTTTTTATGTGGAACAGGGGGTTTATGTTGGAGGTACTCCGGGAAAATGCCCATCTCTCCTAGATGGGCATCAACCTTTAGGGACCACTGGTCTGCGAAGGGATCCTCCAGGGCGCCCCTTAGTAAAATTGACCCCTGCTCAGAACGCATTCTGAGCCAAAATTTCAGGGCAGCTTCTGTCAGGGCTAAGGCCCTCCCCTGGCAGACGAGACACCTCCGCGGGGGGGTAAGAAGACCGATGACACCGGGCCCCGCAGCAATCAACACCCCAACCCTCACTATGGATTCCAGTGAGCTAAGAGAGAAGGGGGGGGGGTGGGGCTCAACAAACCCCAGAGATCCCGTCAGAACAAGAGGCAGGGCTAGAATGAGGTGCCGTGGGCACAGCTGAACAAGCAGCGGGGAAGGCGGAGCCAGCGGTAGCGACACAACGCTCGGCGCGCATACAGGCGCAACGTAAGGGGCGGAGCCAAGGCCATTTAAGCTAGGAGCGGGGGTTCAGCGTTGCCGGCGATCAGTTTACTGTGAGGCTGGCCCCTGGAAAGTTGTGCAAGACTCAAAGAGCAGGCTATTCTTGTGTTGTGTAAGAGGAGCGAAAAGAGTATGTACGGAGAGTGCGAGGTGAGAGCGTGACAGTAGGAGGGGTGGGTGGTTGAACGGTGGTGGGGGGAGCAAGTTGTCTCACGTAGAGTGTGTCTTCCTTTCTGTTTCCTGGTATCCTTATCCCCCTCCCAGCGTGACTGTACTTTCCCTATCCTTCCCTGTACCCTGGTGCTTCCCCTTACCCTCACATAGATCACTTGTAAAGCACCCCCTTTTTCTAAACACTGTGTGTGGAGGGGAGGGTGATTGCTTTGGGGCAGGGATTTATTCCCCCTGCACTAAGACCAGAGGTCTGCTCCCACACTCCACTGATTGTAACCCCCTATGATGACACGGTTTCCGCTCTTGTGAGAGCTATTGGGCCACCTACTAACCTGAGGGGACTATTTCTTGGAGAAGCTGCAAGCATCCCTCTGTGCAGGAGTCCCTTTGGGGGGAAGGTTGGGAGCATAGTGCCAGATCTGTGGGTCTCTTACAATCTATCCCTATCCTCAAAACCCCAACAGCTTCTTTAGCGACCTGGAACCATGGTTTCTGGCCCATCTCGGCCCGAATAGCAGCCAGAGGGGTGCCTCGTGGGGCTCCAAGAAGCTTCTGCAGGAATTTAGATTGGATCTTATCCACTGAGCTAGAATATAAAGGGGCCCATAGCTCGGCCCCGTATAACAATTGGGACCTGGTCTTGTTGGCATACACCTGAAGGGCTGGAAGGACCACCATCCTACCTTGTTTGGCAAAGAGTCTGCTTATGGATTGGGCAGAGGCTTGGACCGTTCTCAAAGCCCTATTAACATGCTCCTGCCACGAGCCAGACCTGTGAAACAGGATCCCCAGGTATCTAAATGCCTGGACCTGCTGCACCAGGAAGTCCTCTATGAACCAAGTCCTGGGTTTTCAGTTGAGAGGAGAAAACCAGTATCTTTGATTTTGCATGACTGATAGTCAGATGATTTGCATGGCAAAAGGCGGCGAAGGCTTGAAGCTGTCGCTGAATCCCCACCCGTGTCTGAGATAAGAGGGCAATGTCATCGGCGTAACATAAACAGCCGATGGCACGTGAGGCTAATTTTGGCGGGAAAAAACAGGGGTCCTGCCATGGCAGGGATGACATAATCTATAAAGCAGTTAAAAAGTGCAGGAGCCAAGACGCATCCCTGCCGAACCCCCAGCGAGGTGGAAACTGGGGGAGTGATATGGCCTTGCCGATCCATTTTAACCACCAAGGATGAGTGGGCGTGAAGAGAACAGATCAAAGCCAAAAGGCGTCTGTCAATAGAGGAGGCCTGCAGCTTTCTCCACAGAGCAGCCCGATCCACTGAGTCAAAGGCTGCCCTGAGGTCTAGAAAGGCCACATAAAAGGCCCCATTGCGCGCCCTATACTTAGCCCTACTGGAGATACACTACCAGCAAGATATTGAAGGATGAAGCAGTGTCCAATGGTGGAGCGGCCCTGCTGGAACCCCGCTTGTTCCGGTGAGATAACCTTAGCCTGACCCATCCAATCTGTCAATTTCCCTAAAAGGTACTTGGCATATACCTTAGATACCACAAACAGAAGGCTGATCGGCCTGTAGTTTGCCGGGTCAGTCCTGGGCCCCTTTTTAAATATAGGGACAAGCCGTGTCCTAGGCCCCAGGAACCCGGCCAGTGTTACTGATGGCCGTAAACAATACAGCCAAGACAGGCAACCACCAGACCTTATGGATCTTATGAAATTCGGCCCATATGAGATCCAGGTCAGGCGCATGGCTATTTTGGAGGGAATCAACCACTACTTCAACCTCCTCCTCCTGGACCGGTGGCCAAGCTGGCATCTCCTCAAGCCCAGGAGCTCCGCGGATCATCCTGCTGCTGATCCCTATCTCCACCTGGGGAATTACTCCCTGAAATGAGTCATCCAAATGGCTGATGAAAGCTGAGAGCCTGTTGTTACCGGTTTACCCCCAGTAGAGGCATTGACCAGATGCCAAAAACCTGTTATCCCCAGTATTAGCAGCCTGCAGAAGGGACTCCCAGCAGGCGCCCCAAAAGCTCCTCTTTTTGCTGTTGATCAAATTCCTATATTTCGCCCTAACTGCAACATATTGGGATGGCAGGGTAGTCACCCAGCTCTTCCTGTAAGCATGATGCATGATTTTGAGATCAGTTCTAACCGGCTGGCATTCTTTATCGAACCAAGGTTGATTGATTCTAGAAATCATAGGAACGGAAGGCCGGCCCAGCCCCTTAATATAAGACTGGAGGTCCAAGTTTAACTGATCGTATAGTTCAAGGACCTCAATGGGACTATTAGAAATAAGCAACCTCTCACCAAGAGAGGAAACATGGGACTGAGAGGCAAAATTCCCCAAGGCAGAAGCCAACCCCTCATCCCACTGCGGGGCCCACACAATTTCGTAATGTTCCATGCTATTATCCTTCGTGGGGTCTTGTATGTGTAAGGCATCTACAGCTAAGATGGGGATGGAAAGGGAGAGGTCCCTCACCAAAGGAGGGCCCAAAGCAAAATCAGTAACATAAGAAAATACCCCGGCCAAAACCAGGAAAAAAATCTACTGTGCTAGGGCCCTGATGCCCAAGAAAAGTGTACTCTCCCTCGCCATCATTAAATCCTGAGCCATTCAAAACATAAAGCTCCCGAGCCACCAGCAACTGAGCCAATCTAATTTCTGAAGAATTGATGCCTTTATCTTTGAACTGCCTAGGGCCCAAAACCTTTTCTGGAGCATATGGTAGCACGTCACAATAAGGGGCCAAAGCCTGGTCATCTGAACCCAGGCGGGCAATAAAATCACCTGCTAAAATGATCAAGTCTTCAGGATACTTAGATGACAACTCCCCGAAGAAATGGTCCAGATTGTCCCACATAGAAGATCGAAAGGAGCCAGCATTGCAGGGAGGTATATACAATGTCATGATTATAAAAGGTCAGTGAAGCAAGCCTAGCAACAAAGCCCTGCAGCAGCAAGGGGAGCGTTATATTTTCAATAATCTGAAAGGGTATAGGCTTGAGACCCAAAGCAACCCAAGCCCCCGCAGGGCCTCCCTCTTGGACTCCGGTAGTGCAGGAAGAGAGGTCACAGTATAACCCTCCAGGTCTAAGGTATCTTTGGACCAAGTTTCTTGGACCAAGATAACAGAAAACCCTTTGATGTAATGCAAAAAAATCAGGATCATTACTGTGCCTAGCCCAACCCGCCACATTCCATGAGCATAGCGTAAGGGAGTTGGAGGAAGCTGACCTAGATAGTCATGGGGCTAACATAGAGTCTTGACTACAACGGCCCTTGGGGTCTATAAGACTAACATCAGGAACCACCATTGGAAGAGCCCGCAGCGGAGCCTGCCGGTCGCCCTCCGCAGGTTCCTGCATCGGGCCACCAATAGGGGGGACCAGACCCTGCCCCCCCGCCCCAGGAAAATCTTTGATTCCAGGGGCTAGGAGCTGCTACCTCCCCAGACCAGAAATTGTCTGAAGCCCCAATATAGGCCCCCCCCCCCGAGTAAAAGCCGGCAAGGCTGGCCCCGAAGTTTGTACTGGAGCCTGGCAGTCATCCCTAACCCCAGTTGTAATCCCAGTGTCAAAAACCCTCGGCCGAGCCTCCCGGGGGCTAGGAACCATCCGAAGGGCTGCCTGGGAGTCCGAGGGGGAAGTAATCTACTGATGAAGCACCCGTACTGGCGTTCCCGTGGGTACTGGGACAGAACTAGGGTTACCTTGGTCAACGGAAATTGAGGCAAGGGATCCTGTCGTTAAGGTTAATAGGGGAGAAATCTGTAAATTTTTATAAGCCCTGACTAGTTGAATCCCCTTGGTAGAAAACAAATGGGCATTTGACCATAAATTATCCACTATTGAGCCAGCAGAGAAGTAAACCAATAAACGATATGAACGCGGAAATGAGGGCAGCAATAAATATCTAACAATAAAAGGTGGAATGAAACAATACTTCCAAAATCGAAGTCAAGTGCCATTGGATAAGATACTTGGAGGTCCAGGCAGGCAAATGCCCAGAGGGCAAAGGAGCAATATTAAAGACCAATGCCTGCGAGTCCAGCTGCAAAAAACAGGGCTTTTTGTCGTCAGAAGCACCGGCCGCTGTTTCCCCCAGCACAGCTGCCTGGGGGGAGATACCACCCTGCGAAGTTTGGTTCCTACTGAAACCAAAGGCCGGAGGGGATCCCTCCCTAACATGCTGGGACTGAGCAGTCTCCTGTAATTTAAGCGTGTCGGTAATAATCGCCAGCTGGAGTCTTTGCAGCTCAAGCTGCATATTAACGCTCTCCAACTGTGCATATAGAGACTAGGTCCTCCACAGCAAAAAACTGCTTACCCACGTGCTCCATGGAGAGATCCACGCTGTTAATGGTAGCAGGGGGCGAACGCCCTATAGTCTCATCAGCCGGGATCAAAAGAACAGATTCAGGGCTTGGAGTAGATGGCAAAACAGAGACTGCCCACTCCGGCGATGCCCTCATCCCCTCCATCAGAGGAGAGGGACTTGCCAAGCTATCACCCTGGGTTAAACCAGCCTTAGGGCTCCATAAGAAATTTTCCAGGGTTAATTGCCTAGCTCGAGCCTGGGAGCGGGTTTCCATCCCCTCCTTCTACCCATAGGGAGGAGGTATCACACATAGTCCAAATCTAAGACACTCAGGGGCCACAATGATAGCGGCCCAGGCCCAGCCTGCACCTAAGATTTCGACGCACCGGCACGCGCCTACAGCTGTCAGCACAGGTGCGGTCTCCCGAGATGTCAAATACGGTGCAGCTGGGTCTCACGGCAACTC
Organism: Sphenodon punctatus; assembly: GCA_003113815.1. Lineage (NCBI taxonomy): Eukaryota > Metazoa > Chordata > Lepidosauria > Sphenodontia > Sphenodontidae > Sphenodon > Sphenodon punctatus. The sequence continues at coordinate 2,959,688 of QEPC01012948.1, read as the reverse complement.
GGGGAGGTCCAATGAGCTGGTACAGTTGGGGGATGGGACTTCGCCAGGTAGAAGGACAAAAAGGCGGGTGAAAAAGCCCCGGGAACTCACTCCCCTCCGGACCCCGGCTCGTAGACTCGGCGGCGCTTTTAAGGTGCCGGTAGCGCTGTCAGCGCAGACGCGGTCCCCCGAGATGTCAAACACGGTGCAGCTGGGTCTCACGGCAACTCAGGGAAGTCCAATGGGCTGGTACAGTTGGGGGATGGGGCTTTGCCAGGTGGAAGGACAAACAGGAGGGTGAAACAGCCCCAGGAACTCACTCCCCTCCGGACTGCCTGTCGCATGTAAAATTACCCTGTGTCTCGCACATATTTCCAAAGGCTTGGCTCCAACTAGGACTCCTATCTCTGAGCTATTACTTCTTCCAGCTTCTTACAATACATACCTTTACCTTAAATGTTGATTTCCTTCACTGGGCTATAATTTCAAACAGTTCTGGTGTTCCTCCTACAATGGCCATCCCAGCACACCTATGCTTCAAAGGACTGCACCTTGGAGCTGAACTCACTGACCCCAGCTGCTAAGTAATTAATAAACAGAGACAGACTGCCTTATTACTTCCTGGATAGCAGAGACTTATTTGATTAATCTCAAGAGATGAAGTGGATTGGCCTGCTCTTGCGAAGAGGTCTCCAGAACAGTTTCAGTTGGTGGGAAAAGGGAAGCACACAGGTAACATGACATTCTAACCTAGGAGGCTATTTCTTGTTAATGCCTCAGAATCAGCCTAGAAAACTAGGATGCTAATACAAAAGAGTGCTGCATGAGCATCCTTGCTTGCACAGCAAGGGAGAAGAAAATACGGTTATGGACCACCACTGGAACATTCTGGACAACTGTTAACTGTGAGATTTGCAGATGTCCATACCAAATATTTCAGACTGGGAAGAGGTCAGAGTCCAAAACTGAACTTTTTTGTTCTTACAAGAATCCTACCTGCAATTTTACTGAAAAGCTGATTAATTATACTTTAAACACTGCAAATTAAGAAAAAGCTGGCAATGAGTCAAGTATCTACTATCAATAGCAATACAGTAGAAATGAAAATTGATTTTATTCTGGGTGAAGACTCTGGAATGGAAAAGATTAAGTTAAAATGTTAACAGCTCAGCTAAAAATATATGCTCATCTTCTGAAGGCAGTGCAAGTTTTGGCCAGGAGTGAGGCAGGCAGGGGAGGGTTGGGGTATTGAGAATTAGAGGATTTTATGTTTTTGTGGGGGTATTTTAATATCTGGGTTTATTTTGGTTTTGTGCATTTAAATCCACCCTGAGTCTCAAGGGAATGGGTGGGACAGAAATATAAATAAATAAATTATTCTAAAGTCGGAGCTACACAAAAACTTACCCTAATATGCATAAAAATAAACTTGAAGACTTTTTTTACTCAATAAAGAACAAGAACCAAAGCCTTGGGTTAAACTGATTTTATCCCAGACTTTACAAAAAGGGTATTCTCCATATTGTGTACTAGGAATTATATACTCAGAAGGTATTAAAACATTTAATTTTCTGCACATGGAGGTGCAAATATACTCCTTTCCCCCTTACCACACATCCAACTACATTATTAAATTAAGGAAGATATGAAAATAGACTAATTTAGTTTAGTTCCTTATATGCTGTTCAAATGTTTTGTTATTCTTTAAATAACAAGATACATGTAATGTGCAATACATGAAACCTAGCAAATAGAGTAACTGTGTACGTATTAATATTTAACCTACTGTGTATCACTGGGCAGCTTCCAAAATATTTAACAAAGAGATTCACATCCAGGGCAGCACTAGAAAGAATCAGTTTCAAGGTTGGGTGTTTTTGCAAAATATCTCTTAACTTTGTTAGCAAGAAATCACTGAATCGATCCCGCTCATGTACTTCATCCTGCAACAAACAGAAGAATATACCTCATAGATCTATGGCCAAAATCTTAAGAAAAACATTGAGAAGACCTATCTAGCATCTGACAAGCTAAGTAATTTAGCAAAGAACATGCATTTCCATACCCAGAAATAAAAACCTGCAAAATAGAGGGGTTGGCAAAACTGTCACAGAGCAGTATTTGGCCTGTTGAAGTTTTATTACCAGTAAAAGGGCAGTAATTACCAGTAATAAAAAGGGAAGTTTTATTACCAGTAAAAGGCCCCTCTCGCTTTGGTGAGAGGGGCAGGTTAAAAATATACAAAAATAAATAAATAAATGAATAATACACATACGAAATAACAGGTGCATGCGCAACAAAACACAGCTTTAATTTCAGATCCCAAGTTGAATGTTTATATTCACAGTTGCAACAGTCACAAAGGAAGTTTGACCAAAATCACTGACCCAGGGATGGAACTTCAAAATTTCCTTTTTAAAGTTACTTTCCAGTTCAACACTAAGTTGTATAACACAAAATAAGAACCCCTATTCCACTTAAATTATCAAGGATAATTTACAAGGTTAGCTCCAGCTAGACTGCCAGATCTGTTTATACCTTATACTCTGTTTGAACTGGTTAAAACTCGAGTCATCAACTTACATGTGTAGCTCTATGTATCTGCACTTTTCTTTTATGGTTACTTTCAGCCTCTGTTTATTGCATTAATTTATTCTGTCTAAAGTTCTTGGGAAGTAGGAACTTTAATGTAACAGCATGGAGCACAATGGGACCCTAACCCTGATCGGAGGTGTCTTGGGACGTTGCTGTCTCACAACCAACAGGGTTAGGGTAAGAGAGTAAATTTAAAATAAATAAAATAAATAAATAAATAAAAGTCAGTGGGGGGAGAGAGGAAGGCAAATATATTACGTCTCGTTCACAAATCTACTCTTAACATTTTGCAGACAGTTTAAAATATAAAGAAAGCTAACAAGGCCAAAACTAAATATAGTGTATAGTTATTCTTCATGAGAAATGAACAAAGGTTCTTACCACGATAACATGTGTCACAGTTGACAGAGTGCTGTCTCCTGCCATTAGCGTACGAAGTAATACACCATTAGTGCAAAATGTTAGCAGCGTCTTTGGAGAAACTCTGTTAAAAAATTAAACAAATGCCTGGATCTTTGCAACATCATAATTAAGTGAAGTAAAAATTGATATATACACAACATGCAAGTTCAGTCTGTGCAAGAAAAACTCAACAGTAAGAATGCAAAATTTGCAAAAAGGCAGCCAATTATGTTTGATTGTTCAAACTGTACCACTAATGCACATTTGTTCATTAATGGGCATGGGATGGCAGGTCCCTGCCTTGAGGTACTTAAATTTTTTATTTTGTTTGAATTACGTACATTTTTTGTTTGTTTAGGTTACTTTAGGAATGGTGATTATACCTGCTTTCTAATCGGATCTGATAGCCAATTGTCTGGCCAATTTTTTCTCTTCTTTCTGCAGCAACCCTTTCAGCCACAGCAATAGCTGCCAAACGTCTTGGCTGAGTGCAAAATATACGACATGGGATCCCATTTTTATAACAATCATCAAGTAGAAACTGAGGAATCTAGAAGAAAGAACCATTTTTTTAATTAGCTAGGAAGGTTGCTACTATACCATTCTCAATGAACAAGATGTATGACTACACAGCACCACCTACTGGTAAGCCTATTTGCAGTGTTTAATTTGTAAAAATATTTTTTTTTAAAAAGTATTTTTAAAAAGTAATTGTTAGGGCCCAAGCCTGCTCCCAAAGCAACACCCCTGCTCCAGAAGTCACAACTCTTGCTCCAGAGTTTATTAAAGCAGAGAAGTGAACCCTAGTCTCTGGGTGTTTTTAGACAAGTGCCTCCCCACTCATCATGCATATTTCAGGGCCACATTGGCTCCCTATGCAGCCCTGCAACATGTATACTAGGTGGGTAATGGGTGGGGAGGCGCTTGTCTAAAAACACCCTCTGGACCACCCTGTCTCTCTACAGCTGAATATAAAACAGCAATTCTTGCGATTTAATCTATATAAATGACCAGCACAAGGGGTGGAGCAAGAATGAAAGCCAAATAAACCATCCAGGGTTTTTCTGGCTTTCCTTTCCAACCCGGAAATGGCCAATATTGTGCGCGCCCCCCCCCCCCCTCTTTTCATATTTAGGGATGCATTCCGAACATTTCTCTGAATTCCACACCCTCTTCCCCCACGCAGATTTAATTGCCAGGACTGAGCCATGGCAAGCCCCCACAAGCGAAGCCCTGCCTATCTACTATTACTTTGGCTTTGTAAACAGAAAAAAGATATTCAAGTAGCTGGTTACAATTTTTTATAAACTTTTTTTTTTTAAACCTATTTCATGGGTAATTAAAGATAGGAGCTAATGATACTTTTCAGATCCTGTAGAGCTAAATACAATTTTCAGGAGAGAGGTTTGATGTTCCATCATATACCACCAAATGGTCCTTCTATGGCCCTTTTCACACAGACACTCTAACACTGATAAAATGAATATTATATTTTATGATACACGTTGCTGGGCTGCTGGTGTGCTCTATGGGTGCCCTGAAACATGTATCATAAAATGTAATACCCATTTTATCAGTGTTAAGAGTGTCTGTGTGAAAAGGGCCACTGACTCAGCTTACAAAGTAATGGCTTTAGAAAGTAATGAGACCCAAAATACTGTCCCAATGAAAGCTTAGGATTTTTATTTAACTTTGTATTATCGCCTGTTCCATTAGGTAATTTTTAATGCGGATCTGATCAGGAAAGGTTACAAAGAATAAGGTATAACATTACAAGGAAAATGTTTTCTTCCTTTCAATCTTTATTTTTAAATAATTTTAAAATGTATTGTGCTTGGTCAAAAATAGATTAGACAGATGTGTCAGAAGCATAGCAACTTTATTTTTCAATATAGGTGCTCAAGTATTAAAAGGGACAGACAAAAACATGATTTAATACCTAGAATGCTTCCATTAATAAAATGACTGTCAAACTAGGGGGCACAGAAGGTACGGGGGGAGGGGTGTGAAGGAACATGGCTGCCAAACCCCTAGTTCCAAAACAGTGGGACTGCCAGGATAGAAGGTGAAAGGGAGAGAGATGGGAGGCAACAGGAAGGTAGCAAGAGGGAGACAGAGGAAGGTGTATGTGCCTGTCCTTGGTAGATGGAGTCTCAGCTTCCACAGGCTGAGGGAAGAGGGGCAAGCTAAAACGTTTGAGAACCACTGCACTAATCGATAAAACAAAAGCCACAGTAGTAATATTGCTTCAGTATTTACTTCTCACAAACAAACAAATAATGAAGTACATGTTTAGAACAACAGCATATTAAAACCTCACCTAGTTCTACTGTTTTGTTATAATTCCAATAAACTAAAGACATACCTGAGTGGTTTTCCCTGATCCAGTTTCTCCCACTATCAAAACAACTTTATTTTCTTTAATAATCCTGACAATTTCTTCCTGTTTTTCATAAACTGGTAGAGACTGCCTGAAGGAATCCAATTCTGATTCCCCCCTTTTCACTGGAATCTGAGGGATGCCATTGTTGAGTCTCCCACTTGTCTTGCTCATTTCTCTGTTCTCTAAGAAAAAAAAGACAAAATGAATGGTCAATTGCACCATGATGTAGATATCAAAGATTTTCTAAAATACTTCAATACAATGCAAAACTAAATGCTGTCTTAAATTTTAGAGACCCATAGTAACAAAATCTGACCCAAATATTTTAACAACATACTAAAGCACAGTCCTTTAACATGAGAAATGGAAGTCAGTTTTGTGTGCGTACATCTTATTTTTTTTTATTTATTTTTTTAAAATTCCATTATTCCCCCGCCATCCTGTCACCCTTCAAGGAGAGGAAAGGCTAGAAGTAGTATGGATGCATCAGACAAAGAGTTTGATTTGCAGGCTACCATCTTTTCAATAAAAAACTATTCTACAATAGGACTTCTTGATGCTCCTTATCCCACCTGCTTTCTGTTGTTTTGTTGACAAAAACTCAGCTATATAGAACCATTCTATTAGGTAAGTAGGCTGGATAATTAGAAACTTCCTAACTGTACGATACTATATCAAATGTTACACTTCACCCCTTTTCTGAAAATATCATATCATGGCTCAAAACTGTATACTGAACTCCAGTTTTACTAATGGTATTATACTATCATCACAGGAACCCTTTGAATGCCTTATGTAAAGCATGGCCACCATAAATAGTTAACAATTACAGTTTTTGGTGAACCAGACTTGAATCACATGAGCAGAAACACAGTAAATACCTTTGAAGATGCATACCTCCTAAAGAAAAGCATTCTGGCACAATAATTTATTGTATAGATATTGGCTAATTCTCTACTTCTACGGTGGGGATTTAAATTCTACAGAATGAACTCATTTGATCAGGAACCATCTCTACTATTGGAATGCATAACGTAAGGCCCCAGCCCACACACATGTGATGCGCAGACAAAGGAGTGGGGAGAGCAAGCTTTGAGTGTGGCTCAGCAAAGGGCGTGGTTTCAGATGGCAGCACAGGTAAAAACAGAAGAGACGACCGTGTGGCAGCAGCCTGGCCCGGGAAGCCACAGTGGACACGGTCCAGAGCTGAGCTCAGTGCCCTGCCCCTGCCATGACGGGCAGCCATGGCAGCTAATGATAGCCAGCCATGACAGATGGAAACAGATGCGATAACCCGCTATGGCCTGGCCTGTGATCTCAGAGGTTTTCCAAGGTGAGAGCCCGGGCTAGCTGCCAATATGCCCAGGGGCAAACCTGGGCTAACATCTGGTAGCATCTGCACAGATGTGCAGGTGAGGTCCAGTTCAAAGTGTGGCAAAGCAAGCTGCTTTCATGGTTTTTTTTACCCACAGTTGGGCAGCAGAGATAACTCAAGTGGCAGTACCATGTGTGTGCAGTGTGAGCTTGGGCTGCACGTCATGCATGCACATATCATGGATCGGGGCCAAAGTGTGTAGTCACAGTTCTTTCCATATATTCTACTACCAGAATGTTTTTAAGTTGCTTAAATTTAATCACCTAGGCAGACGTTTTCCATATCCCTAGTCGGCCGTTTAAATATGCAAATTAGGGAAGTAGTACAAGGAAACACATTTTTGGAAGGCTTTCTCTCTTGCCCTTCCCCCAATCTTAACTCCATCTCCATGCGCTGAAGCAAGGATTAAAAAGGCATGGAAATTGCTTTTCTATTGGTGATGATCCTTTGACTATATAAATGTAATAGAGAGCAACTGAAAAAACACAACATAGGTCACAGATGTTCAGTAGAGACTTGCGTAAGTTTTACATGATCAATCTGTGAGGATTCTGTCCACACTGGTGATGTCTGCTGCCTCTACTATAGAGTTCCTATGCAACACTGGACAAATTCTTTAAAAGTACCTTTTTAGAAGTAGCCATTGTCTGGACCTCATTTTCTGGGTGCCCATTTATTAATTATTAGTATCATATTAAGTATTTATATAGCGTGAGCAATGTACCTAGTGCTTTACAATCAACAGTTATAGGCAAGTCCCTGCTCCAGTGGGCTTACAATCTAAGAGACAAGGGAGGGGAGAGGAACAGAACATTTTGGGCTTGATTGCTGCAACTGAAATGAACAGGAGCTATGTGCTATAACAAAAAAAAGTAAATCCTCTGGAAATGCTAGTCCCCAAGTATCTCAAGTGAGGAACCCCAAATTTATAATCTTAGCCTTAACAGGTTTAGCCTGTAAAATGGAGATAATACCCCAAACCCCTCCTATAGAAAAGAGAAGCTACATGCACTTATGTTTGCTTCACACTCGTATACAACAGCAATGAATGCTATGAAACCTCCATAAAGAAATTAACAATACTGTATTCAGTGCAGGATTCAAATCATGTACAATTGATAAGGCTTAGGGCTATAAACTTAAACTTGAGAATAAAACCAAAGAGGAATTAACTACCTATTCAGCAAGAACTGACCATCCTGTGGACTGAATGAGGCAGCAGTCCTGTAGAAAAAAAAATAGTATGTGATCTTGTAATTCTTAGATCAAAACCCCTTTGGTTTAAGAGAGAAGTTAAGGCTCTTGCAAATTCAGCCACACTTCAAAAAGCATTGAAATTTTAAGTTAAGGTTCCTGTGTTAACTTGCGTGCCATGTAAGCAGTAAAGACATTGTACACTCTCACATATTGTGCTCTCTTACAACTTGGGCTCCATGCACTCACACTTTGTCTTTTTCTTTCAGCCCCAATCCTCTTCCTCTGCAGGTTGGAAGCAACACTGAAACCGGGGACAACACACTCTTCCCTGTCCCAGCATTATGTGCTTGATCTCCGTCTTCACTATGGTCCCAATTTCTCCTTTATTTATAGTTCCTTTCTCAGGCAGCAGCTCAAGTGTTTCTGCTCACTTCACAGGCAATTAAAGGCAGGCAAATATTTGTCCTAGTATTTAATGCATTGGAGTTCTATACAGTATTGTGGGTAAGGGAGATCTCATGGTAATATTGCTTGCAATCAGATTCCCTGCATTAACTTCTGCACTAACTCTCCTTCATTCCATAGCTCAGCACTCACAAAAATCATCCAATAGACTCAATACAGCTGTTTATTTTGGAATAGTCTTTTTTGCCACATATATTTAGTGTACCATCGCTTCAATGTAGCAAACTCTTACCCTACAGAATCTGTTTTTTGAGTAAGTCTAAGGTAAGCGAGTGGTCACTCTTGAGCAATAATTGTGGATACAGCATATTTCAGGAACTCCTACACCACTACTTCTTTGCTCCCTACTTCCGGAAGCCTCCTGGCCGGATGCTCTGATAAGGACACATCTTTATCCAGCAGTGGTTTTTGTTTTTTAGAACATATTGTGTTTGCGCTGCAACAATGACCCTTTTTTAATGGGTTGCTGCAGAGGGGGCAGGCCATGGGTGAGGCGCTGCAGAGGCCGTGCGAGTGTGCACACCGATCCCCCCTCCGCATCCCCATGCATGGAGCAATGTGCATCCCCCCATTTACATGGGCGTCCATGCGGGGAGGGGAGGGGGGGGGGGGGACCATCTCATGTAAAAAGGGCCAGTGTAGCAAACCTTCTAAATCTGCATTTCAGACACCTACCAACACCTGCCTTCTTGCTCCAAGACTTAAACATGTTAATATCAGTGCTGTTTAAACTACCGCAACACATCTTTGTGGAGAAGTACTGCACAAATATTATACAACCACAGCACAACCTCAATCTTACAGACTAGGGATATCATCAAGGCAGGAAACAGTAAGGTTAGCCCTGCCTCACAAATCTTTCCAGTCCCAGCTGCCCCGTCCCCCCACTCTCCCCAGCTTCAGTGTTGCGCTCTATGTGGGGCTGCCCTTGGTGACTGTTTGGAGGCTGCAGCTGGCGCAGAATGCAGCCGCTCGCTTCCTTACGGGGATGCATCGCTGTGAGCACATAACACCGGTGCTCCGTTCACTGAACTGGCTGCCAATAGTCTTCTGGGCCCAATTCAAGGTGCTGGTGATGACCTTTAAAGCCTTAAACGGCCTATGCCCCATCTATCTGAGGGATCGTCTGGCTCTCCGTATCCCATCGCAGCCTGTGTAATTGGCTGGGGGCATCCCCCTGAAGACTCTCATTTTTTGCCAAGTCTCCACTACGAGGAGGGTGTTCTCAGCCGTCGCACCTTTGCTATGAAACTCCCTCTCCCAGGAGGTCCAACTGTGTTCAAGCCTGGTGGCCTTCCGGAGGCAACATAACACCATTTTGTTCCATCGGGCTTTTGGCAGCGGGGACTGAATTGGGGACAGGGGTTGATTTAAGGAGGAGGATGGGTGGGAGCTTGTTGGAGGGTGGGAGTGGGTTGGGTCTTTGGAGGGGGGGGTGAATTTGTATTTAAATGTTTTTATATTGTATTTTATAATTTTTTGTAAGTCATCCTAAGCCTTCAGGGAAGGGTGGGATATAAATATAAATAAATAAATAAACCTGCAGAGGAAGAGGGTTCTGGCTGAAAGACCAAGATGAAGCGTGGGTGCATGGAGCCTAAGTTGCAAGCAAGCACAATATGTGAGACTGTACAATGTCTTTACAAAAGTTGAAGGTGGGAGCCTTAACTTACAATTGCCATGTTTTTTGGAGCAAGGCTGAATTTTTATGAGCCTTAACTCCTCTCTTCGACTGAAGGTTTTTTGATCTAAGAGTTTGTCTGTTTTTTAAAAGGGTAATGTACTTTAAATTCCTGCTGCCACAGTACCAACTTGAATTTGATTGGCAGCCAGCCAGCAGGTTTGTTTCGGCCCAAATGTTGTCCGTTTCACTAATGGGATTGTGTCCGTTTCCCTAATGGAATTGTATTACAACTGGGAGCAATCTCATCAATTTCACCAGCAAGGGGAGGAAGGAATGCATGTGAATATTGCTTTGCAGATCCCTCCACACTGAAGCATTTCCCTTGCAGCTGCAATCTTTGTTCATTACATGGGCCATCAATAAAGCCGTCTCATGATCCTACAGCAATGCTCATCATCATACAGCAATGGTCCTCAATTAAGCCTCTTCACAGATGTACCACAGTTGCCCATCAATTAAGCCTGCTCACCATCATACAGCAATAGTTCTCTGCACATAAAGTGTAGGATAAAGAAAATCTTACTCTCTCCTCCATTTGTCAAAATGGAGACTTCAGAACATCAGAACTTCTAAACTAAACAATGGAATTTCAAAATACACAAAATCCATTCAGGCCACACTTTAATTTTTGAGCACTGATAGATTTCTTACTAACCGCTCCCAGAACTAAGGGACGTTAGCCCACTGGAGTCCATGTTCTGTCCATACAGCCCCCACGTACCCACCTCCCACATTTAGCGTACCCAACATAATAAACGGGCAACCCCCTGCCCATATTCCATGCACTTGTGGAAGCCGCCACTCAGCAACACTGGCGATCTCTTTGTTCCCTGACAGCTGGCGGCGGCAGAGGAGTGCAATCATACCTGAGTCCGCTGTCTTCCTCTTCCTGCTGGCTGTCAGTGGCTCTGAGCACAATCGTACTATCCTCTCTCCGCCAGCTGTCAGCAGTCCCGTGCACGCTACGTATAACTTTATGGTACTGGTGGACCTAGACGTGCACGAACGTAACTGACAGGATGCGGCCACGGGAGTGCCCATTAGCCCAAATTTGCCCTCATGGTGGCCTGTGATGTCCCTCGACTCTGCAGCATGGTGGCCAACGCGGCAAATGCTGGTTAACATCTGGCAGTCACCTAACAAACAAGTGGGTGGACACCACTTGGTGTCGGCTAACGTGGGTTATCCTCTCATTTGAAAATACCCGAAGAGCAGAATCAAAGACGATAGCCCGCTGGACTCTGTGTTAGATACATATAGCCACCAATCACATGTTTAGCATGTCCAGTCTAATAAAAGGGCAGCCCCTTGCCCGTACTTCATGTGCTTGCAGAAGCTTCCACCAGTGGCACTAACAATCTTCCTCCTGCAGCCACCTCTTAGCTGAGAGGTGCTAGAGATCTCCTTCCCTCGGCTCTATAATTAAAGACTATGTTATAATGTATACACAAGAAAGCCAAATTAAGGAAGCCCTAAGGCTACCCTAAGCTTCATGCACTCGAGTTTGCAGTCACCCTGCTCTTTCAAAATTCTATTTATGTAATAAATAAAACAGAACAGCAGTAAAGAAAAAGTCAGCACCATCGCGTAATAAGAAGGTATTTTTAAGACTATAAATTCACACGCCTTCATGAGAAAATAGTATACATACCAGCCTCAACAGCAAACACGTTTCCTCGCTACATCTTTGGTAGAAGTTCAGTGCGCTCTTTATTAGTGACAGGAAATCTCTGAATTAGGCTTCTAACAGCATGCTTTGTATTGGGAATCAAATTACAAGTCATCACAGTATGTGACAATTCTGATCCATCTTTTTTCTTCACAGTTAAATATCTGTTTGCTCCTTTTCTACAAAGGAAGGGGGAAAAAGTCACAATTAGGGCAAGGAATGGCTATATCTATATGTACCAACGTGACAATTACTGTAACATAATCCATAAACTGAAGTGTATTGAGAAGCTCTAGTATAATGTACACAAAGATGCATCTAACACACTACTATGTCTTTTTAAAATGCATGTTGGATCATACAAGATGGCTAATCCTAAAGCCAATTTGGTTTTATGATACTGGCATTATCTCCCTGACTAAAGAGAGATTTATGACGCAATAAAGTCAGTGTGTAAGCGGTGTCTTTTCAGTACTCAAAATGTCTCTTATCTTGTTTCTTTAAAAAAGTGTCAAACAGAACCCATGTCTAAAATTTCCCTCTCTCTTTTACTATCACACTAGATTTCTGCTTCAATGTTTCCCTTCATTTTATGAGCCAGAATATTTTAGGGTAAAAACGGACATGATTTGTCCTGGGACTCGGCGGTACATCTAATGTTGCCAGATGCTGGCCTGAGAGGTGTTGGGGGCTACCCTGGCCTGTGACTTGTGGATGACCTCTGAAGTCACAGCCCTGGCTAAAGCCTACCCAACTGGGCTACAGCACGCCAGAGTGGTCGAACACGTCTGTGTGCTTGCAGCTTTCCCAGCCTGGAGGCTTCCATGGCCAATGGCTGTCCATCATGGTGGGGGGGAAGGGGGGGAAGAGGGGTGTTGCCCACACGTTTGTTGTGCTCGCAGCCCTACCTGGGCCATGAGCAAGTGGGACGGCTCCCCGACTACAGTCATGTCATGTCAGGTTGGTGCCCCAACCTGACGTGGGCCATGTCACTTGGGATTTTCTGGTCCAAGCAGTCCGGCTGGCCATCTGTTTTTACCCATTATAGGATGTTCTCTTGTTTTTGTATAATTTAGAAATCATATTGAAGTATTTAAATTCTAACAAAAGTAATACTAACAGCCCCGTACTTTTTATTTGCTTATGCAAAACATAATTTCCCTACTCAATTATTTCAAGAGCATATCATGTTAATCTCAGAATGACATTTATGAATATATCATTTACGAATAAGGGTTTTTTGGATGTCTCAGTTGGATGTTTAAATAGTAGTTTAAAAGTAAAAAAAAGTCAGTCTATTTACACATTTCAAGAAGAGTAACAGATAATTATAATGTCCTGTCCAGCATTTCTTCCCACAACAGAACAGGTTCTCATGTCCACACCTGTTTATGAACCACTATTGAATACATACCCATAGCTACCACAATTGTTTACAGATACTTGTATTCAAGGTAGTGCTATGTACAGACGTTTAAGTTATGCTGAAAGAAGATTGCAAACTCCAAATGCACAATTTACTACATTCATATTAAGTGTCTTATCACAGAAAATTCACATATAAGCGACCAGTTTTTTTAAAGCCACTTATTGCAATGTGTTATACTTTAACACTGGATACAATAGAAAAGTTCTTAATGCAATGGGCATTGCTAAAGCATACACATATTATTGTTATTTCTCCAACTCTAAATATAATTTGTTTTAAAATATGCCCCTAATGTCTACATGACATTGCTTTTGAAGTATTTATGTTAATGTATACTAGAAGGAAGGAAGATAAGAGTTTATTGTTGGCCATTAGGCCATAACAATCCAATACAAACATAAATGCAAACATAAATACAAAAATATACAAGGCCTAACTAGGCAAAATATAAAAATATGGAGCAAGTCCCTACAAGACAAGACATGTAAAAAAAATTAAAGATGCAAACAATGCAACCACTTTTATATTGCAAACCAATCAAATTTTAGCAAAATTACCCCCGTTTTTGTTTGTAAAAAACTATACAGGCACCAAAAGCTGCCACAGCTCTAGAACATGACAAATTTCTCCTGTCCAACAAAAGCTGCAGGTAAGTGTCATCAGGCAACCCAACAGAAAAGTTGTTAATAAACACCTTGATGTATTTTTCCCTCAGATGGTTATAGGCTGGATATTTCAAGATTATGTGTTTTACAGTCTCGGGGACAGCGGAATCACAAAATAGACACAATCTATCCTCCTTAGGAGTATTATGATATCTACCATCCAGCATTGCAGAGGGGAATACATTCAGACACATTAAGGTAAAGGCCCTCCTCTGGGGCCAAGATGACCAATTAATTAGATATTGTGCTGGAACAGATTGTGGACCACTATAAATATACCCTGGGACAACCTTCTGGGTAAACAGGGCATTATTTTCCATCTGGAGTGCCTGGTCCAGTATCCTTTGCTTTATTAGCCTCATTGCCCCCCTAGGCCCCAGAGTTAGCAAGAGCTCTCTAGGCAGGCCAGATATCTTCCTTACCTGCACTATATATATGTGCCAAGAGGGCGTTCAAAGCATAAGGAAAAATTGCCACTGTCAGTCATAGTTTAAATATGGCTACTAGTGCTTGTGACCTGACTGGTCTCATCACTGTTTCAGCTTTTAAGACTGCCTGATGTACACATCTAGGAACCCCCAAAATTGCTCGCAGAAAAGAGTTCTGAGTTCCTTCAAGCCTATCCAAGACAGTCAAAACGCATACTGCTACTGCGTATAGGAGTTGAGATATTACCTTTGCTTTAAAAAGTTGGAGGGTTGGGCCTACCAGTCTCCCGCTCCGGGTATGAAAAAAACTGACTATTGAACTAAAAGTCTTTTGGGCCTGGAGAATGGCTGCATCAACATGCGATAACCAACCTCCGGAGGCTGAAAAAACAACCCCAAGATACTTGAAGACTCAAACCTGCTCAATCAGAAGCTTGTTCACTTGCCAACTGTGTTGTTTACAATTATGACCAACCACCAAGACCTGGTCTTGGCGTGATTGATGACCAGATTTTCTTGGTCACAGTAGGAAGAAAAACTTTGGATGCTCTGGCAGAGACCCACTTGCGTTAGTGATAACAGAACTGTGTCGTCTGCATATAATAGAGCGGACAATCTCCGATTGCCCAGCTTGGGGGCATGCATGTCATGTGTAGCCATGAAAGGAATTAAATCATTCACACAGAAATTAAATAGGGACGGAGCAAGAATACAACCCTACGGTAAGCCCCAATTTAATGAAATATCGTTTGTAAGTGGCTGGTTCAAAGAAGGGCGAACCTGGAGAGAGTTATCACAGCGTAGCCTAATTATTAGATAAAGCAGGCGGCCATCAATGGAAGAACTACTAAGTTTTAGCCACAGGCGCTCCCTATCTATAGAGTCAAATGTGGCTTAGATCAACGAAGCAGCAGTACAGTGAATTACCGGAATGGTTTAAGACATACTTCGATATTAGATGGTTAAGGACCAAAACATGGTCCACTGTAGATTGGCCGGGTCTAAAACCCACCTGTTCCAAGAAAATGACATCATTATCCTCTAGCCATTTCTGGAATTTATCGAGAAGGTATTTGGCATAGAGTTTCCCTACCACAGACAGAAGACTAATCAGCCTGTAGTTAGAAGGGTCACCATGGTCCCCCCTTTTAAAAACCGGAACCACCAGGCTCTTAAGCCAGTGTTTAGGGATCAACCCTGTCTTATTGATCACTGTAAACAAGGGAGCCAAAATAGAAGCCCACCAGGAAGACTCAGGTTTCAACAGGTCTGGGGGGGATAAAGTCAATACCCGGAGCCTTACCAGATTTTCGATTGGCTATAAGTTCACTAAGATCAGCTGGCGTAACGGGAGCCCATTCTGGAAAACTATCTAATGGACTAAGTTCAACTGGCCGGGAAAGATTGTTTGGGTTGGAAAACTGCCTCTGATAATGGGACTGCCACTTGGACACAGGGATTAAACTGTTCGGGTCATGGGGAATCCCTGAGTTATAAGGGACCAAAATAATCTAAGGTCATTCATTTGGGCCGTTTTAAATAGCTGGTGCCATTTAGCTACCTGATGATCTGACTTCTTTCCTCTCAACAGGAATCGGTAAGAAGTCCTACAACTAACCACACTCAATCTATTTATTGCTGATGGAAAATGCCTCATCCTAGCCACTACCTGCCGGAGAAGCTTCCTTGCTTTGACACAGTCTGTATCGAACCAGCTCAGGCTGGTTAATCTCCTACCCCCACCAAAATTATTAACAGAGAGTATTGGGACAAATAGATCAGTTAAATTCTCATAAGCGGATACTGAATCTGGGGTCAGTGCATAAACCTGTGTACAACTGACTGGGTGCTGATAAATCGTGATAAAGCTTCACCCAATTTCCCGGACCATTTAGTTCGAACATGAGTAGGCTACCCCTTCATCTGATGCTAATCTGCAGGGGCCAAGTAAGAAATTGTGGAAGGCATATAGGCGATGTCAATCAGCAAGGCTAGAGGAGAGAGTTCAGTTTCTACAACCGTGAGGACCATTAGTTCAATTGCTTTAGGCAATAAACTAGTAGAAATTAAAATATAGTCAATCTCGCTAGATCCCTGGGCAGAACGAAACGTAAAATGACCATCCAAGTTGCCAGGGAGTAGGCCGTTCAGAATTATTATATCTAAGGTATCCAGGAGATGGGTCAATCTATAGGCCCTACGGCCTTTTACCATATCCACAGATGAGCGAATGTTATTATATGATGGAATAATTGCCTCATCAGGGTCCAATGAGACTAAGTTTGCAGCTGGAATCCCTGTTCGTATATTCATGTCACCCCCCATTATTAACTTTACATCTGAATACTTTAAGTTGGCTTCCTGAACTGCTCTAACAACAGACGGCCAGATATCATCCGAATAATATGATGATACAAATGGGGGGTCATAATTATTACTAAGCAAAAACTCTAGATCATGCAAAAAAGTACAGTGCCATAGAGCAAAATAAGACCCAAAGGAATCAATCGGAGTAATCCTAGTTTGCATAGTCTGACGGGTTAATGCTACACCCCCACAAGATAGCGCTATGTACAGACGTTTTAGTTATGCTGAAAGAAGACTGCAAGCTCCAAATGCACAATTTACTAAATTCATATTAAGTGTGTTATCAAAGAAAATTCACATATAAGCGACCAGTTTTTTAAAGGGACCCAAGATTTTTCAAGCCACTTATTGCAATGTGTTATACTTTAACACTGGATACAATAGAAAAGTTCTTAATGCAATGGGCATTGCTAAAGCATACACATATTGTTATTTCTCCAACTCTAAATATAATTTGTTTTAAAATATGCCCCTAATGTCTACATGACATTGCTTTTGAAGTCTTTATGTTAATGTATACAAAAGCTTGTTCATAAGCAACGTAACCCCATTAGCAAACTTAGAAAATTATATTTGTTAGGACTACAAACAATTAAATATGCACATCACTCACTCCATTCTCTAATTTGGTTCTTATAAGCCCTCATGGAAATGAAACTGAAAAAGGCACTCGTCTCTGGAAGATTTAGAGCAATATTCTTATTCATGCCAATCCATACCTCAACTCACAAGAAAAATAAGCTGAGAGACAGCAGAATATGCTGATGCTCCACAGCTCCACAAAATAGAGCTGACAATTCCCCTACTCTACCATACTGGAGAGAAAAGCCCTAAATGTTGTTACAGCATTATCATGGAGATATTTTAAATACAGTAAACGTAGCTAGGGATAATGAAAGATAAAGGTCATATTTTTGAACCTTGAGAGAACTCCTTTAGAAGTAATTTCAAACATCATCAAAGGCTTTAGCTGAACTCTTCTTATGGCTTCCCCATTCCCCAATACCTCAGGAATTGGTGGCATATAAATTTAATAAATACAAAATAAATTTAATTTATAAATCAATCAATCCATTTTTGGTATTGCTTACATACATAAAAATCTCTTTGCACTCTCTCCCATGCTGTGGCCTCTCCATTTCAGGGCCTGGATCATCTTATAGTAATCTAAGTGTGGAATCTACCATCAAACCAAGAAAAGTAAAACCACATCTGCAGAACCACAGGTGCTCCTTTTAGATTGGTAGGGACAGGGAAGCTAAAATTCTCCATGGAGGTGACCCCCTGTGAAATTCTCAGATTTCAATACCAAGTCTATACCAGGAAGTAATACAAGTCTGAGCAGAATAACCCCCGATTCTACATGGAAAAGGGTTCCATCTTCCTCTAAAAGTTCCTGGTCTATATAAATCCACAGCCCCTCAAACCCTCCAGTCAGGGGAAAGGTGTTGGAAAAGCTTTGTTAGAGGACCCTACAGAGTTTCATCTGCACACTTTACCATAGAGGAAGGGATGATTTAACTCTCAGGTAGGCAGCCCAAAAGTGTTATGGAGATTGAAAGACACACATCAAAATAATATTTATTTCCATTTGAAAAGATACATGGACTTCAATAATCATAACTAATTACCAACTTACCCTTTACTTTTAGAAATTAGACCAAGAGACTGACTCAGTCGGTGAATAAATGCTCTTTCAGTACTGGTCAAAGAAGAAGGAAACTCCATTTCTAGAAAGCAAGTAGAAACACACGGTTTTTTTTCCTTTTCCATTAAAAATGAACATTGTGTTTGCTGACTGCTACTCCAAAGCAAGCAACATCAGTTAGGTGAAGAGATCCTCATACAAGCAAGCCTCATTCACTTTGTCTGAATAGTCGTATCACTTCACTTTGGGTAAAAACAGACATGCGGACGGGCATGATGGCTCCCTGGCCCGGCAAACCGCAGCCAAAACGGCCCAGCACTGGACACATATGCCCATGGCTGGAAAGTCGTCCCACCGCCTGCATGTCCTGGGTAAGACCAGGAGCACAACAAACGTGTAGCCAGCCAGCTCCACCCTTGCCATGACAGCCAATGACAGGAAGCCATGGCAGCCCCCGGTCTGGGTATGGCGGAGCCACACGGTTACGCTGGCCCACATGGATGGCCCTCAGTTTGGGCTGTGGCCTCAAGAGATTTACCAAGGGACACAGCCCGGGCTTGCCGCCTACCTGCCCCAGGGCAGAAGAGGGCCAACATCCGGTGGTGCCACAACAGACGTGCCAGTAGCTCCTGGGCCAAAGCGGGCCAACAGTACGTCTATTTTTACCCTTTGTTGACAACCTGCCCCCCAACACCCACATCCCACCACCTAAAGAAGAATTCCCAATGCTTATGTACCAGATTAACAGGTCAACTGGTGGCCCACAACCAGGGCTGTAAAAATCCAGGTGCCCAAGTAAATGTCTTGATCTGGTCAGTGGATTTTTAGGCTTGGATCCTCTACCACCCTGCAAGTTCCAACCTGGTAAGTAGACTTTGATGCCTGGCTAGTGAATCGTGTGTAGGTTCTAGGTCCGTTTGACCCCTAAGGCAATTTGGGTGCGTGGGAACAGGTAAGTGCTCAAGATCAGCACTGGCATATAAGATGCAGTCAGTGCTTGTGGCATCTCGGGAAGGCCAGAAGTAGCACTGAGGAGCGTTATAAGATGCGAAGGAAGGCTGCGGCTTGGACCCTGGCGCCCCAACAACGGGGGAGGGGAACGGCACATCCCAGGAACCCACCAAATACACTCGCCCAGCTCCCCCACAACAAGTGCTGAGCTGCCTCTCCCCGCACGCCAATGGGGGGGGGGACCCCCGAACAGCAGACAGACCGGCCCGCTCTCCCCCTTCCCGCGCTGGGCCCTGGGGTCACCTCTCTGCTCCCCGTATCGGAACCGCTCCAGCGCGATGTTCACCGCGATCTTCACCTCCTCGTCAATGCGAATGTCCTTCAGCCCCCTGGACCGGCCGCCACCCGAGGCGGCGGCGACGCTGGAGGAGGCCAGGCCCCCGCCGGTCGGGACGCTGCTCGGCAACCTAGGGGACACGCTGCTCGGCCGGGACATCTCGCTAAAGGGAGGTAGGGGCGACAATGAACTCACTGTCAGGCCCCCGCGGTTCACACCGGTAACCGGCCCCGACGTCTGGCTACCGGGGTCTCCGCTTTACGGGGCTGACAAGGAAAGTGAAAGCGGGCGGCGCCGCCGGGACTGGAGGGGCGGAGCCTGGAGGAACGCGCTGATGTCATGTAGCCGGGGCTACGTGAGAAGTCGCGCGCGGGGCTGGAGTGTTCGGACTAGGAGCGCTTTGCCAGTGAGAACTGAGGCTCTTTCCGAGCCGCCGCAAGAGCTGGGTAGTTGGTTCTTGTTAGCTTTAAAGCGAGTCCCGCGGTTTTTGGCTTTAAGCCTCTGGGTGTTTTTACACGCACATTTCTCCTGCATGTTTGCAGTTACAGCCTTAACTTTCTGTGTGTCTAAATCACTCATCTAGATCTTAAACGTCTGGCTCTTTGAACTTCTGCATAGAACTTCTCCCAGAACTATTGTGTGTAAAAGGTTCTACTGGTAAATGGCTTTGCTCCAGGCAGCTGTGGTCACTTGCTTCCATCCATGGCAGCCTGTCACAGCTACAGCTGTGGCTACTTTAGGCTGGGCAGTGTTTGTGTGAAGAATGCAGCCAGGAATTGCCTCGGGGGTGTGGGGGTGTGTGTAAGAAAGCGAGAAAAGAATACATCCCGACTTTATTTGTGGACTTATAAACCCAGAAGATAGAAAAATCTGGAACTTTAAGGTGTGTGTAAAAATGCCCTCTGTTTATGCCTGTGAGATGCACAGTTCCAAGCTGCTGGTGCTAGAGCACCTGGAGAGAACACACTGAGGCCGTTACACAGAGTTCCAGCCCGCACTGCTTTTTTGAGGGGGGTTCAGTTCCTTTGACCCAAACTGAAGCCCCGAAAGTGACTGGGAGAGGAAAAGTGCACACGCACACCCTTGAAGTCGGCTTGCTTCTGTTGTGATCTCCAGTGAGAACAGCACAGGGTGGAGTCCCCTTTGGGGATTCCCATTTGGTGTGTGTTAACAAACGTGTGGATAGTAACACGTTTGTTAAGGGATAGGCTTTTGCTGCTGCGGATGTTGCGCTCTGCACCAGCTGCTCATGGTGTAGTACTGGGAGCCCACTGCAGGTGCCGCTAGGTGCTCCTAGCCCTGCCTGCTTGCTTAGTGGTTGTCCTGCTTGGTGAAAA
>QEPC01012948.1:2905945-2916950 GCA_003113815.1 Sphenodon punctatus | reverse complement strand
TTATTATTATTAATAATTGATTTATATCCCTTCCTGTTCCCTAAGGCTCAGGGTAGCTCACAACATATCGCAAATAAGTGACATGCTCAAACAAGTGACTGCCCACAGTTATGAAACTCCCTCCGCAGGCAGGTGGTTCATCTGAGTCCAAGTCTGCTCACATTCTGGAGGCTATATAAGAGCTTTTTACTTGGCCAGGTATTGGGCAAAGGCGAATAGGGTTTGGGGATAAGGAGTTGGAGAGGTTTGGGCATAAAGGTTTGGTGATTTGTTGAAACCTGCACTGAAGCCATGGAATAATAAATTTAAATAAATAAATAAGTTTGTTAATATTCATCTTAACTTCACCCTTAAGCTGATTTTGTTTTTGTCTAAGAATTAAATATGTAACTGTATATATTTAGCTATCATAATGAATCTATCTTAAAACAGCAGTGAAATGAAATATTATCCTATTTCAACTCATTCTTGTATCATTAGCATTCCAAATGATAGGTATTGTCAATTAACATATTTTTGTAAAGCTGAATTATTAGTGTCTTAAAGTTAATCGGTTTTGACAATTTAGTCTTTAAAACTTCAAAATGCTTTTTGTGAACTGGATCATATGTCCTCAATTAGCAACTTTTTGAACAAGGTCTGTAATTACTGATAACCTATAAATTAGCTTTGAAAAATAGATAAGAAATAATTTGTACAAAATCGCAGTGCATATAAGCCATAAGGAAATTTTTATAACTAAGGCTGTTTTTATCATTCATTCCTTTTATTATGTGCAGCCACATGGCCGATACATCCATTGGACTACACAAATTCATACATAAAAACATATATCATACAAATGTCATATCATATATTACATATGTCCCCTGCCCCAAATCACAGATCATGTTACGTGCAAAGGGTGGGGAGAGAACAATTTTAAATGCACGGTAGCACATCTCTCAGCAAAGATGACCACCTGTTTAGTCCTATGGGAATCCTGATCACCGAGGAGGAACATAAGCTGTCTAGTTATCGTCCAACCCTCCCCCATGCCTATACCCAACCACAACCCAGGACGGAGGTGATCATACAAGGGGCACCGTAGGAGATAATAATCAAGATCCTCTATTTCCTTCCCACATGGGCAACTCCTCTCCTCCAATGGGGTCCCCTGGAATCTCCTTAAAAGCACAGCCATTTTTAACGTATATAGCCTAAGAGTGCTAAACCTATATTTCAGGCTGGGATCCATATGGGAGTATAAATACAAAGCTCCGGTCCGAGGGGGCATAATATATTTGTAGAATGGCACCAACCTAGATACTGAGGCCACAGCCCTAAGCTGTTGTTTATCCATGTCCAGGATACGTGACTTTAATAGCCCTATGACTTGCCTACTAGTGGCATTCTGGGAAAAAAGCTCAGAGAAACCCAGCTGCGCTAGCCACCCCCAAGCACCAAGAGTCACCCCATTTCCTCAGTGACTTTTTCGACCCAAGTGCGTTCAAGAAGGGAGCCCTCTGGTGCATCGTGCAATTTTGCCCAGAATGCCAGAAATCTCATGTCCACTAGAGCCGTCAAAGAGGGACAACCTATCTCCGTCAGTACAATGGACATACTCATAGACTGAGGGCACCTGAGTATTCTCCTCCAAAATTGGGTAACGACAGGTTGGAGGAACCGTATCACACCAACATCCATTCCCCAAGCATGGGACCCATACAGAAGGCGTGACAAAACTTTTGCCGTGAAAATCTGCCAGGCCACCTTAAGTAATGTTTGGCCCTGGGAACAGAAGAAGTGTGTAATAGCCACTGCCTCCAGGCTGTTTTTACATGGGACATGTCCATGCAGGTCCACACACCCCCATATGCCTGTCTGAAGGCAGCAGGCTAGGGCCCTGCGCTCTCATGCCCCGCCCACTCATGCCCATGCACGGAATACCCTGGAAAAATCTAGGATGTTCCATGTGGGGGCAGGCCAACCGGTGTGTGGGTTTGGGCAAACACCAACCACACACACGTCTCTGGCCATATGAATCCCCTCCCACCCATGGTCTGTCCAAGGTGGCGCACACAGACCCGCATCCCTGCCGGGTCCATTTAAAAACGGACTAGGTTATAAGCCAGATCTTCTACAAGTGGATTTCGATCCTAAGGGGTTGAAACGTGCCTGCATTTAAAACATCTTCAGTTCTACACAAGTTGTAATTATTAAATAATTTAGCCTGAAAGTTACTTTGTGATGCAACAAAGAATGAAGGATATTAAATATGGGAGACACTCTATTTTTTGGTACTTTCTAGTTAAATGTGCTGCATACATTTTAAAATTCTGGTGTTTGAGGATCTACTGATGGCTAATTTAAAATCCTATTGCAAGAATTTATCTGATTTTCTGTGAATATTTTTGTTTCTTGTACTAGTTTCTGGAGACCTATA
The DNA here is from genome assembly GCA_003113815.1 of Sphenodon punctatus. NCBI lineage: Eukaryota > Metazoa > Chordata > Lepidosauria > Sphenodontia > Sphenodontidae > Sphenodon > Sphenodon punctatus. Next base: position 2,914,525 of record QEPC01012948.1, on the reverse strand, counting down.
CCATTAGGAGGTAGAAATCAATAACTAAATTGCACTCTGCTAATACTACACACTTTTAGGAAACTACTTTTAAAAGGAAAATTTACCTAATCATACTGAAGCTAGGTGAGCTGACTGTGCATAAATAATACAGTAGTGATCAGAAAGGATTTTTCTACTGGAAGAATGAGTTATCATAAGCAAGAAGAAATATCACAAAAACATTTTTTAACTTTGGGTTCATTCAGCATCTAGTCATACGCCTCCTCCTTCAAGCCTTCCAATGTGTGTACACTCTGGCTGCAAACCTTGCATTCTCAAGCCCCCCAAAATGCATCATAGCCATCTAGTTGCATCAACAGTGTTCTCTATTTACAATTTATTTATTTTATTCATTTGTTCAATTTTTACTCTGTGCTGCCTGCAAAGGCTCAGGGTGGCTTGCAAAGATATAAAAAAAATATGAAACCTAGGAACATATATAAAAGCAGATTAAAAACCTTAACCCCCCACCCACCTTCTCCCTATCATAGCCCACCAAGTGTAACATAAAGGTGTTACATGTCTTCTGGAAGATGAGCAGGCTTGGGCTTAGGTGGATTTCTAAGGGGAGAAAGTTTCATAATTGTGGAGCAGCCACTAAAAATGCTTTCCTGTATGTCCTTCTTGTACAAACCTCATGGGCAGTTGGTACTCGCAGAAGGGCAGCCTTGGTCCACCTCAGAGTTCACCTGGCTGAACATAAGGGAAGAAGTTCCCTAACGTGTTTCAAAGAGCACCCCAAGGCTACAAACCTGAGTGACAAAAAAGGCTGGACACCATCAGTAATGAGTTCCTATATCCCCCAAGTCACATGGCTGGCTAACTGTCATCACCTTGGTCTTGTCTGGTTTCACCTTCAATTGGCTTGCCCGCATCTAGTCCCAAATGGCAGCCAGGCACCTGGTAAGTACCGAGGCTGCAGGGCCTGGGTCAGATTAAAAAGAGAGCGTTGGGTGTCATCAGCATACTGATGGCACTCCAAATCTCTTATTGATTTTGCCCAGAGGCCTCAGGTACACATTGAACAACCACTACAGTCCCGTTTTGAAAGTTGTAACAAAATATTAACGGTTTCTAGGACAATGGTCTATCAGAACGCCCTTTCCCTTCGTAGGCACAGTAAAGACACTAGGTATCCAGGTTAGATTTTCATGAGCGTTTCTTACTAGAAACTGTGGCCCCAATAAAGGGTAGTACCATCTTCAGATGGCAGCATGAGATCTGATGATCTACTTTGCACGTCTTTGTTGCTTTGAGTCACTGAATCACATTTACACCTCAAAATGGCGTCTCACAGGGTAAAAAGACATGGCAGTGGCCTGCTTGTTGCACCTTGGCCCAGACCTCGTCTGCACATCTGTGCAGGCACCCAGATGTTGACCTGGGATTGCCCTGGGTGGTGTCGGTAGCTAGGCCAGGCTCTAACCTTGGGAAACCTCTGAAGTCACAGCCCTTCCGAGCCAACGCAAGCTATCTTGTCTGTTCGGGCCAACAAAAAAGGCCTGCGTTGGGTCTGCTGTGGCTAGCTGTCATTCAACATCATGTCTGCCTGTCATAGTGGTGGGTGGGGTGCTAGGTGCAGTGTGGGGGCAGGGCCGGCCACACATTTACGGTTCTCTCTGCCCTCCGGCTGTAGGCATGTTCATTCTGCATCCCACCCTGGCTGGTGGCTGCCACAACTCAACCCAAACCAACCCAGGTTGCTGCCATGCTGCTGTCACTTGTTTTTACCCATAGACAAAAGTTTAGGAACAACTACTCTTAGCTTCAGTTTCCTTCCTGGTTGTTCTTGGGCACTTCCCACTCAGTTTTCTGGCCTAGCCCTTCCTGCAAGACAGCTTCCAAGGTAGTCTGGCTGATTTTTTTTTTTTTTTTAAATTGTTTTAATTGTGGGTCCTTTGGGGTATTAAGTTGACCTGTCTGGGAATCTTCTGTGTGACAGTTCTTAAACACAAAATAGATGCACACATATGCAGAAAATAAATAAGCCAAAAACTTCTCTTGCATGCATGTTAGCAACCAGAGTAAAATATAGTTGCAAGAAAATTTTGTTGTTTTTTTCTTTTTAGGCATAAAGGAATAACGTTTCTGAACCCAATGGAGTTGTAATATTAGTGCAAAACTGATGTAGCTGAAAGGAGACCCTCAGGCATACTAACAGGAAGACTTTCATATAGTGATGTGGGGGTGTTGGCAGTTATTCCGTAGTTATGGAGTTGCTAAGGGGAACCTGGTTAACAAATACAGCTTTTTCTAACTAGTCACCCACCATTCTTTTGCAGCAGGTCCATAGCTAAGAAGGGCCTTAAATTCTGGTGGTTTTCTTGCCTCCCCTATAGAAATAAAATAGATGGCAAGTTTTCCACCAATTCCCTTTGTTATGCCGTTTTACCCCTCCCTGTGCCAATGTCCTCCTCATTGCAAGGCTGCTTTGCAGCCTTTGTCTGGTCACATTGGGGAGAGGGCCAAATCACAGCCACCATGAAGAAATATGGAACTTCAGTGTGTGTGTGGTTGTAGCAAGTGGGGCTGGCAAGGAATAAGTTCAGCAACTGCAGAATTGTGCCAATATTTTTTTTGTTGGGGGAGACAGTGGCATTCAAATATTCTTGACATCCTGAGTGAAATACTCCATCTCATTCTCTTGTTTAATGGGATACTGTCAACTTTTGAAACCACCCTTAGGGCTTCACATTATTCCTTATTATGGACCCAATCCAGCAACGACATACACACAAGGTGGTTTTACATGTGTCACTGTGGTGTGTGTGTTTGTCTGTGGCTTGCACATGGGGCGGGTGCATCATGCATGGGGGTGGGCAGCTTCACAAGTGGCCCCATTATTATTATAAGCATTTGTATAGCGCCAGATGTGTATCACACAACACCCACTGCATCCCTGTACAGGGCACTTGGGATATTCAGAGTGCCCCATGCATGGATCCCACCACTGAATGTACAAGAGCACTCCCCTGTGTGGACAGTAGGTGCGCAAATACATGGGGGTGTCTTATGTGAAAACACCCAGTTTACTATAGGGAGTAATAGTCCCACTAGTTTAATAGGCCAACTCATGGTAGGAAAAGTTAACACGTTCACACACATGATCGAGGGGCTATGTATTTGAAAGTTAAAACGACTGTGGTTGACTCTGCAGGAAATACATTTGCTTCTTTGTTGACTATACTGGTTACTGTAACCCCCCTTTCTCCCCCAGCTGCAGGGCAGGCAAAACATTTTTCCAAGAGTGTTTCGGGGAGCTCCACTTGGGCCTGCTTGCCAGAGGGATGGGAGCCCGCAGCGTTTCCAGTGCCAGGTGCGCAGATGGTACGGTGCTTGGCTTGTGGAGACACCGGCGAGGCAGAACTTAGGGAATATGAGGGGGCTGGGCAGCGGTTCTGTAGGGGCTTCCAAGAATCGGGGGGGCTTACCCCCCCAGCCGCCTAAGAGCGAGCACATACAACTACCGGGAGATGGTGCCCGGCTACTTACTAAGGGGGTGTGGAGGGCGAGCCCAGAGAACCCAGTCGGCGGAGCACCCCTTCGCTTTTGTCTATTTGTCCAGCCTTTTCCGCTTCTCTACTAGCGCTTCTTTACTAGGGTTCGGTTAGGAGCAGTGGCCTCTGTCGGTCCGCTGTGCCTTCTTCAGACCCGGCATGGGCAGGCACAGCAGCTCCCCTCTCCTGTGCGTTCCTCCCTCTCGTCGAGCGCGCGACGGCCCCTGCTGAGCAAGCCCGGGCACAGCTGTTCCGGCTGGGACTTGCGGATCGGGCGCGCGCTTCCACGCTGGCTGGATTGCTGATTGGAACGTGAGCCTGGGAGCCATAGCGGCGCCGCGCGCTCAACTCGTGCGCGAGGAGGCTGAGTGCCTGGGTTCTCCACCCCCTTGTTTGCATTGTACTGCCTGTTTGCATACACGGCGGGGAGGGATCGTGCGGACTGAGGCTCCCGAGCACCTCGGGCAGTGCTGCCTGCTCCTCCTCCCGAGCACAGCGCATGATGGCGGCAGCCGTAGTGGTGGAGGTGAGTGTGAGCAGCACTGGGAGCAGCAGCAGCGACACATCCAGCACCGGCGAGGAGGAGAGAATGAGGCGCCTTTTCCAGACCTGCGACGGCGATGGGGACGGTTATATCAGCAGGTAACGGCAGCAGCAAGCGAAGGAAAGGGTTTGTGCAGCTAGGCGCGAAGATTGATCCTTAACCCCCCCAGAAAGTGGCATCTTAACTTCCTAGCAAGTTTATCCGGGAGAGTTGTAGTAGTTTTGCAACGAGCAGGGTTGAATCTCTGGGCCATGGGCACAGGCTGGACTGTTATTTCCCAGTTCGGTTGGATCTTCCTTGGAGGCTGGAAGTTTCTTAGCCTTTTGTTTGGATGGATCATGTGCACTATGTTTATAATGATCACAAGCACCCTGGGCTTAATTGTGGCGCGTCGCTTGAATCCCGTTTTCCCAGAGGATAGTAAAAGGAAAGTGATCCAGCCCTTTTTAGTCTAGGGAGAGAGAGCAGGTTCTTGGAGCTGCTGCTCCCCAAATGTCTGCTCAGTGATCAGGATGGCTGCATTGACCTGTTACTTATTTGGACAGCAGCCAATAAGGTAAATTCACAGATTCTCATGGAAAGCAGAGGGAGACTAAATCCAATGGAGCCCATGCGGTCCATCTCCCTGTCTGTACTGGATTGTTCCTACTTAACAAGGTACTTCTGATTATACTATTTAATCACATCCTTTTAAACTTTGAATAAATCATATAGTTGTTGGATGCCAGGCGCTATCTTCTGACTTAGTGTTCTATTCAAGCTTTCTAATTTTGGGATCTTGCTCACTACTACTATCTTAATTCCTTTCTACCTGTATGAAATCCTCCCCTTAAGGTAACAGGGATTCTTTGAAAGTTTAGTGACCACTTAAATTTCAGTGACTACTTGGCAGTTACAATAGGTCTGGTACAGCATGGCATACGCTGCTAGTTTTTCTAAGTTAGTACCTCATTTGAGCCTTTCACAGTATACAGTTTTGACTACTTAGGGCATTTTCAGACAAGAGAGTCTCCACTCTCCACTCACCACCCCACTAATACATGTTACATGGCACCCATAGGGCAACACTGCCGCCCTGCAACATGTATAGTGGGTGGTGGGTGGAGAGTGGAGGCTGCCTTGTCTGAAAATGCTCTTAGACTCTGATTCAAGAACTGAATTAAGGAATGTGGTAAATTCTAGGCAGGAATGGGCTTTAATTCTATCTTGTACAGCACCAACCATGCTACTGTCACTTAACAAGTAATAAATAGAAGCAATATACTTCACTATGTTTATAATTTAATAGCTAAAAGATCAGTGATTTAAATGGAATGTTTTGATGAAGAACCCTCACTTCTTGATTCTTAAAAGTAGTAAAGGCCTATTTTCAGTTAGCTTGGTCTCTGTGGCCTCAGTATTTCTGAAAAATTAGGATTTAAAGGGTAGGGGAATTTTTAGTCTAGCCTACTTTGAAACTTAAGCCTGCAATGAATCTATGAAACCATTAGAAGATAACATAAGAATTCCCATACCAAGAAAGACTAATGGTCCATCTAGCCCAGCATCCTGTCTCTGACAGTGATCAACTTTGGGTGCTTAAAAGAAGTGCGCAACAGGTCATAATGGATTGATTCAATTCCTACTATTCACTCCCAGTTCCCAACCGTCAGAGGTCTCATCCCCCTGACCAATATGACTAATAATATATGGACCTGTGCTATAAGAATTTATACTGTTCTTTTGTGAGCCCACTTACATACCCTTCACAACATACTCTGGCAACACGTTCCACAGGCTAACTGCGTACTGAGTATGTGGGTGGGGTGGGACTTATTTGTCTTAAATCTGCTGTTGGTTAATTTTGTAGAAGGTCCATTAGTTCCAACTTTATGTGAAGAGCTGAATAATAGCTCCCTATTTATTTGTTTTGCACTATTCATGATTTTGTTAACTGTCCCATGGGAGGGAAACCTTGGGAGGCTTCCCCTGGAGGCTCCCATGTCCCCATGCTCTGTGGCCTGCCAATCTCCAGATGGCCACATAGTGCTTCTGGGTAGACACCTCAGGATACTCTGGCTTGCAGAGCCACAAATCCTGGCCTCCAGTAGGTGAAGGGCACCCCACACCCCTGCTCTAGTTTATTCCTCTTAGCCATTTCTTCTCTAAGCTGAAGCAACCTCATCTATTGAGTCAGAGTCTCTTCTCGTATGGAAGCTGTTTCATGCCTTCGATCATCCTTGTTGCCTTTCTCTGTACTTTTACCCATTTCTTTTTGAGATGGGAAGACTAGAACTACACACTATATTCAAGGTGCTCACGTACACCATAGATTCATATAGCGACATTATGATATTCTCTGTTTCATTTTCCTTATAATTCCCAACATTGTTTGCCTCTTTACCACTAATGAAGGATGAGCTGATAATTTCAATGAACTGTCCAAAATGACTCCCAAGATCCTCTTCCTGAATGGTAACACCTAATTTGGAACCCAACATTGTGTATGAATGGGATTGTCCCTCCCCGTGTACATCACCTTGGAATTACCAATACCAAATTTCATCTTCCATTTTGTTTCCAGGTCTCCTAGGCATGTGAGAGCCTTTTGCAATCTTCACAATCTGCTTGGGACTTAACTATGTTGAATAGCGTTGTGTTCTCAGTAAATTTGGCCATCTCACTCTTCACCCCATTTTCCTAATCATTGGTGAATATGTGAAACAGCACCAGTCTCTTTCTAGAGGAATAGAGTCAAACTGAAGACAGTATAGCTACCGGTAGAACATAGCTACAGTAGTCAATGGGACTACGTGGGCGTAGATGCACGCAGGATTAGTGTGTTAGATAATCTGAAAGATTTAGGTTGAGATTTATTTGTCTGCCATCTCAGAGTGGTGAAAAGAATTATAGACCTTAATTATGAGACCCCTTACAACAATTTTGATATAAAAGTGAATTCCTAAACTATTCAAGAGAGTGTGTGTATGCCGTATGTAGAATCGTGGCTGTGATGTTAAAAATTCCAGTGAATCCAAGAGGTATTGGAATTTTGTGAAAACAAAGAAATATGATAGTGTCTGAAAGCAAGTGGTGAGGTATTGATAAATGATACTACTTCAGAATGGTAGTATAACCTCAAGTGAGCAGGGATGTGTCTTTCCTCAGAGAGCCACATCATTGGGTGTTAACAAACATGACGTTAACCAGAGAAGGTGGGGGAGGTAATAGCATGTGGCCACCCGCCAAGCTGTTGTGTCTAAGAACATTAGTCACGGATCAGGTGTTTTGAGTGTGTGCTCCAATGCTGTGGGCTTCTGATGCTGCCGTAGGGGTAGCATAGCTGTTGTCACAGATGTGGCAACAGCGATGTGAAAGGATGAACAGGTAGCCCCGCTCACATAGCAGCTCCGCATTGGCAAAAACCTGCTCCCTAACAACCATGACACTACCCGCTCGCTTTTAAGTGGGTATGTCACATTTGTTAACACCCATCAGCTATTTTTTCCTTCTTCACTTTCCACTAATGGAGTAGGTGATCGTCTTTGACATCAATTTATCTGATTTTAATTTTTTAATTTTATTTTCTTGGTCCATTTCTACCAGGTGTTAGCCTTAACTATTGCTCAGAAACTGAACAATATTTAAGGCTAACATTGGGCACAAAATTTGTGTGTGTCTCTGAATTGCGTGTTGGGACTGATCCGATGGTCCGCAGATCCCGCAAACACTCGCGTGCCCACGCAGGAGCCTCATGTTGCTGGCACAATGTGCCATACAGAAACTGCGCGTGCTTGGGTGGAGGATCTGCAGGCCATTGGGTCGACCCCACAGTCTTGCTTTTTCTTTAAATCTACTTTCTGGCAAATTGGGTAAGTAGAGACTAGTATTGGACTTCCCAACACACTTTCATGCTATGTATTTTTAGCAGAATGGAGATTGTGGGTATTTTTATATGTTAAGGGGGCTCCCTTTTACCACGGCCCGGGATCCGTTTCGGATCCCGGTCCGGAATCAGGCCAGCCGTCCTTTGACGTGCCAGCCTGATTCCACTCGGGGATCGGGGAGGGGGCGGGGCTGTGAGGCCAATCTCCTCCAGGAGATGGCAGCGCAGCGGCCAATCCCGCATCAGGGTCTGGGCCACGGTGCAGAATCGGCGGAGGTAACAGATGCTACTTTCCACCGATCCCGGATTGTGGTTGCACTAACCACGATTCCGGAGGTGAGGCCGGCCTCACCTCCAGAATCGTGGTTATTATTATTATTATTATTATAAACATATATATAGCACCAGTCATGTACCTGGCACTGTACAGAACATAGAAATAGACGCGGTCCCTGCCTGTGGCTTACAATCTAAAAGACAAGGAGGGGGAGAGGGGACAGTGGGAGAGACAGGGGAGAAGACAAACAATCAAGCGGATGCGAAGTCTCAGGTGCGTGTGCTTGGCTTGGTTACAATCAGGTTGGTTGCAGCAGTCTGCAGAGGAGGGCAGACAGTAAGTATATGGGGAACGACTAGCAGGCATTGGGAAAGGC
>QEPC01012948.1:2879832-2893701 GCA_003113815.1 Sphenodon punctatus | reverse complement strand
CCCCCCCCCCCGCAAGTTGCAGCCAGGGCCAAGAGGGTGGTCGGACTGCCAGCACGATATAGGGAGGGAGGAGAGATACGGAGGGACCCGCATCCTCCCCAGAGAAGCTTGGGCTCTCAAGGGGCTGGGGCGGCAGGCCCGCGAGGGTCTCAAGGAGAACAGGGATCCAGGGAAATGGGCCCATTATTGCAGGCCCCGTACCCTGGGGGGGTACTGCTTGCGGAGGGAGCCCAACAGTCCCTTCCATACCCCATAGACCAACAAGGGGTCCCGGGGTTAGCCCAATTCTATCAACAGGCCCCCCCCCCCCCGCCAGGCTTGTACCGGGGAGGTGGGCCTAGTTGGGCTGATGAGGGGAGGGACGGTCGGGGCGATCTCGCCGTAGGGTTGCCGTTGCAGGTGAATGATGAACCCCTGGCTACAGAAGGAGAACAGATCAGTACGAAAGGGAAGAAGATATTAGCAACGAAAACCTCTGGCGTAGGATCTTGGCCATTGAAACGCAGCTCCGTGCGCGTGAAGGACAAACAGCCCAGGAGCAGCCAGCTTGTTCGCATCACCCCTATCAGCCTCAGGGAGGAGGAAGGGAAGGTGAGCAAGGACAGCATAACAGGGGGGAGGATAGTGCAGTAGATGGGGCCAGCGCCAGTGGAGGGGTCACTGTGAGGGAGCCCACGGCTCAAACAACAGCGTCCAGGATGACGGGAAACACGGTCTTGGGGCAAGAGGAAAGTAGGACCCAAGAGGCTGACGGAGCCGGGATAGGGATACTTACCCAAACAATGGGTCCTCAACTGATGCAGTTGCAGGGGAATTGGGTTTGGGTCACTTCGGCAGTGGCCCCAGGTCTGGGGAGCGTGCCAACTCAGGTAGGTCAAACACAAGTCGGGAGTGGCAACCAGAATATCCCTCAGGGGTGGGGTGAAATAACGGCCACAGAGAAGGGCGCGGAGAAGGTCGTAGTGGATAGCACAAAAGGTGAGGCCCAGGGGGTGGCTCGACCACCCCCCTCCGCCAGGGGGCCCTATCCCAAGTGTGGCAGCTCCTTTTGGAGCCCATCTTCTTCCAGCAGTGAAGGACAAAAGATTAAAGGGGGAATATGTAGATATTTATGCTCTGTTATTCAGTGACCCGATTCTGGATCACTCGGAGCCAGAAGCTGGAAAAGAAAAGGAAAAGTTTAAACGCCCGAAGGCCGACCGTAATTGGGCTAATTGGATGGCGGCCTTCGCTGTGTACATGGGGGTGATTCTCCAGTCCGACCCCTCCCGAGGTCTTGAGCTGCATAAGTACGCCGACATAGTCCGGCGTGCCTATGGAACAGGACCAATAGGAGCGTGGTTAAGATATGACGAAGCATTTCGTCATAGGGCCGCCACGACGCCAGGGTTGCTCTGGGATGTACGTGCCCCCGACCTCTGGCTTGAATGTATGGTTGACGTTACCAGGGCCCCAAGGTCAGATAGTGGGCATCCCCTAGTAAGGGGTGGGGTGGCCTGGGGGAGTGAGTCCTTTCGAGCTGACTCCAGGAGGAGTGGACAAGGCAACCCAGGCCCCTGTTGGGAATTCAACAAGGTGGGGCGGTGTAACAGAGCAACATGTACATTTCGGCATGGGTGCTCTAATTGTGGGGGAGGCCACCCGGCCATCAACTGCTACAGGCCCAAATACAAGGGGGGGAAATCAGGCTTCAATCAAGGAGGCGGGCAAGGAAAAGGGAATCAGGGATCCCCAGCTGGGTCTCGGGCTGCAAAGGGAGCCGACTCCAGTCAGAACTAAGCAGTTGGAGCGAGTATTACGGGGATATCCTAATAGGGAAGAAGTTAGATTTATGGTTCATGGGTTCAGTTTGGGGTTTTTGATTCCTGCGAGGCCAGTGTGGCAAGAAAGGAAGGTCCACAATTTGAAATCAACAATAGGTATGGAACATATAGTACGGGAAAAAATCCGGAAAGAATTAGTAGAGGGAAGGATAGCAGGCCCATCTGATTCCCCCCCTATGGATAACTTGATACTTTCACCCCTGGGAATTGTCCCAAAGAAAGCAGAAGGTGAATACCGCTTGATCCACCACCTGTCCTACCCCAAAGGCGCCTCGGTGAATGACGCCATCCCAAAGGAGTTATCCACAATCAAGTATGCAACGTTAGACGAGGCGATAAGAAAAATCAGGGCCATGGGGCGAGGAACAATGTTGGCTAAGTGCGATGTTAAATCAGCTTTTAGGATACTGCCGGTACATCCTAGTAGCTTCCGTCTACTGGGTTTCCAGTTCCAAGGGAGGTACTACTATGACCGGGCCATGCCGATGGGTTGCTCGATCTCTTGTTCAGTTTTTGAGAGGTTTAGCACCCTGATTTCTTGGGTAGTGAGTTAGAGATTAAAAGGGGGAGACATAACAAAATATCTGGATGATTTTTTGTTAATTGGTCACCCCCGGTCGAGGGAATGCGCCGCGGCCCTACAAGTGATGGTAGAGGTGGCGGAAGAATTGGGCGTCCCTCTGGCTCCAGAAAAAACGGAAGGGCCAGCGACTTGCCTCACATACTTAGGGATCGAACTTGACACGGAAAGTAGGACATCTAGGTCCCGGAGGGCAAATTGGTTACGCTACGGACTAAGATCAAGGAATGCATGAGGGCCAAGAAGATATCAGTCCATAGTTTACAATCATTAGTGGGATCCCTGAACTTCGCATGTAGAGTTGTGGCCCCGGGCAGAGCATTTTTGGCACGGTTATACGGGAGGCTTAGGGGGAACCTCCTGCCCCACTACCGGGTACGGGTCACAAGTCAGATGCATGCAGATTTAGAAGTATGGTTATCATTCCTGGAAGAGTTCAACGGGCTTAGCTTCTGGCGCGAGTAGTTACTCCTGTAGGCTGACCTTCAAGTGCAATCGGATGCAGCAGCTGGAGTAGGATTCGGAATTTCTTTCCGGGGACACTGGTGTGCGGCCCTCTGGCCTGGGGAATGGCACTCATCAGGGGTCACACGGGACCTCACGTTCTTGGAGCTATTCCCGATAGTGGTGGCTGTAATAACATGGACCAAGTATTTTGCTAATCGCACGGTAAGGTTTTGGTGTGACAATGCGGCTGTGGTCCACGTAGTAAATTCCATGTCTTCCATGTCCACAAGGGTGATGGGACTTGTCTGTTCTCTGGTATTAGCATGTTTACATAACAACATTCTCTTTGTAGCCCGACACGTCCCAGGAATCGACAATGGCATAGCTGATGCATTGTCTCGATTCCAGATGGAGCGTTTCCGGGAATTGGCGCCAGAGGCCCTGGTGGACCCGGACCCGTTGCCAGTGGGTATTTGGAGCCTTGGCAAATTGACTTGCAGTACACCGTTCAGGGATCCTTGGCCCCAAGAACCCAGGCCGCCTATGGAAGGGCCTTCCGGGAATTCCAAGATTTCAGGTTACAAAAAGGTTGGGGGAAGGGGTTCCCTATTACAGAGCCCGAAGTAATCCAGTTTGCTCAATCACTCAGGAGCAAGGGCTTGGCAGTGGGTACCATCGCAGGAAAGCTAGCGGCACTCGCTTTTGTCAGCAGATTGAAAGGTTTTCAGCCTCCTGATAAAGGTTTCTTCTTGAAACACATGCTAGAGTCCTGGGCTAGGTCGCAGAAAGTACAGTTTAGAAAACGGGAGCCAATAACACCACCAATTTTGATGAATTTGACTCAGTCCCTTTCGGCAGTTTGTTACAGCCCATACGAAGTGCAGTTGTTCACAACTCTTTATGTCATCATGTACTTTGGTGGGTTTAGGAACAGCGAACTGGTATGCAGTTCAGCGAGAGATTCATCAGCCAGGGCTGTGGGCATAGAGGATTTACAGGTGATGGGGGATCGAGTACGGATTCAGCTCAGGTGGTCAAAGACCGACCAGAGGGGACATGGCCATGTAGTGGAAATTGTTGAGGTGGGGCGACGACTGATTTGTCCTGTATTTCAAATGAAACAATACTTGGGAATGCGCCCGCAAGTACCAGGTGAATTATTCATAAGAATGGGGCAGTGGTGACATATTACCAACTGACAGGGGTACTGCGGGCAGCATTGAAACAGGTTGGGTTGTCACCTCGGGATTATGGGTCCCATTCCTTTCGTATCGGAGCGGCCTCAACAGCGGCTGCAGCAGGATTACCTGAGAGGGCAATAATGGGTGTAGGGAGATGGCGTTCAATGGCTTATAAAAAGTACGTGCGACCAGTTCATGTTTAACAATGTGTCTTATCTTGTCTTCTGTTAGGGTTCAGAGCAGCCGGGGGTAGTCGCGGGGCAGTATGGATCATCGGCCACAGCCTCGTGAGATGGGCAAAGGCGGCGGCAACGTCATCCGTTTGGGGAGAAAACCTGGGCCTGTCTGGCAAGGCCCGTGTCAAATGGATGGGTAGGAGCGGGTTGAGATGGAAGCAACTCATGCCAATGTTGCAGGGCTTGCGGGGCACCCCTCCCCCTGGGGTAATGGTTATACATCTGGGGGGAAATGACCTGTCAGTAAGGAAGGGAGTTGATTTGGTTGTCACTATAAAGAGGGATTTATTAAGGATTAAGGAATGGTTCAAAGGAACCCATTTAGTGTGGGTAGAATGGATCCCCAGAATCAAATGGGTAAAAGCAATTAACCCAGGTAGGATAGATAAGGCCAGACGAAATGTTAACAGGGAAGTTGTTAAATGGTTGAAGGGGTTAGGGGGGTCTAGTATTAGGCATTCAGGAATAGTTCATACAAGAGAGGAATTGTACCGCAATGATGGAGTGCATCTGTCCCAAATAGGGAATGAATTGTACTTAGCGGTGATGGCTGAACATTTGGTTAAACTTTTTGATGGCTAGTTGGTGGGGGGTCGGGGCGGTTCGGGACCGACCGCCCCTTTGTTGGCAGGGGTCCAGTATGCCTGGATAGGATTACTAGGGAGGTGAACAGGTTAATAAGAGTCATCTCCTTAAGAGATGGGGAGATAAGACACAGTGTAATGTGGGGTACAGCATGCACTGGTGGTCATCCCCCTGGGAGTCAGGCCATAGCACGGTTTGCAGGGACATGTGCTGTGCTCGGGCCGTGCGGACGCCACACTCCTTACTCGCGCCCAGGTTTTGGGCTGTTTTCCCCCCCCCCCCCTTTCGGCCGGAGCTTTGTCAAAAGAGGGGAGGTTTTAGTTATAAGGGACTGTCAACGGAAGGCACATCCGGGGCAGGACTAATGTTAATAAGTTATAAGAAATGGGCATACTGGACCCAAGGTTGCCTTTGCAATTACCCACCAACATTTGCTTTGGATGTGAATAAATGAGTGCGGCCAGCATTTAAACCAATACCTGCCTCCAAGTCTCATTTGGGGTGCGTCGACAAATGGTGAAGTGCCTCATATGCTGAAGTGTTGGAATGCCAGACATCTACTTGTGCAAACTCGGTAAAGCAAACTAATATAAACATTAGAAAAGAATGAGTTTGAATTCCAGGTTGGCTTTGAATATTTGCTTCAACACTTATCTAAACAAAATGTATTGCCAGGACTTTAATAACTAGACACCGGTTAGCTGGAGGACTAAACTGGCTTGCGAGAGGTAAGTATGATCTCCTCCTCCCTCCCCAGTGACATGAAAGGCAAAGCCATGGCTCCTAGGAAGGAACAAGGTAGGATTTCTGCTAAAGTGTTGTTTATGTTTCCACCTTTCAGGCTTCATGTCTCTATATCAGCCTCTGTCTCCTAGGGAAACTAATAGATTTGAGCCTCCATTATCTTCTGGTTGCTGGAAGAGACAAGTTTTCTTTCTCTTTTTTTCTCATCCTGAGTCTCCTGTCTGCTGTGAAGAGGGGAGGATTTCCACTCAGTACTCTGATCCTTGGCCATTGGAACCTCTTCAAACATATTTTGTCCCATAGGTTTAAATACAACCCAGACAGTTTTTCCCTGGTAAACCTTTTTAATGATTTCTTTGAAGGGATCTGTTACTGATGACAGTTTCCAGAAGTGAAGCAATTTCTACATAAACTTGTGGGAAGTAAGAAGTTTATGTTGTTGTAACTGCTAATTTCCCCAGTGGGCTTTATTTCTTGTGGTGTTGCCATCACCACACAGTTCTTGTCCCTAGACGCCTGAAACCTGACCTGAGCCTGGTGGGACCCAACTGGAGCACTCTCTTGGGGTTAGGTGCTCTGTCTGACCAAGTTGCTCAGGTCGGACTCCCTACCTGCATAAGACCCTGTGCCCTACAAAGCATTGTGATGTCAGTGCTCTGAAGGGAAAAGGCAGAGCCATGTTGAAAAGGGACAGGGAAACACTTAAGCCAGGGCGTAGCTAGCTTGGGATGGGCCCAGGGACAAGAAATGTCCATGCCCCCACCCCCTTTGTTCCTGCTGGTGGTGAAGCTGCCAGTGGGTCTAGGGGTGCCTCTTAGCTCGGCCAGCCTGGGGCACTGGGCTGCTGGTGCTCGGGACTTACTTGCTCTCCGCAGAGTCTGCGTCATGCTGCTGGTGACCTGCTGCTGGGCCCATCCATCTTCTGGCCCAGTGGCAAGCTGGTCCCATGGTGCACTCTGTTTGTACGCTGGGGCCGATGATGGCCAGGAGCAGCAGTGCCATTGCTGCCCCAGCCTACCCGACCAGCCCTAGAGGCTGGGGGCTGGTCAGACTGGGCCAGCTCGATACGGGGAGCGCTGGAGCAGGAAGGTGTCGGCCAGCAGTTCCACTCATGCTGCCGGGCACCTTCCCGCTCTGGCTGGACCTCCTTTGAGCCCTTCCTGGAGTGGGTCTGGACTGGTGGGGAGGACTCCTCCTTCACTACGCGGCGCCATGGGGGGGGTGCGAGCTGAGCCGTGAGGCTTGTGAATGTGACCTGGCCTGACGCAGACTGCTACATGGGGCCACTCCCTCCCCCTGCCTGCAGTTGCAACATTGTGTCAGGCATGTTGCAACTGCGGGCAGGGAGGGGCCCACATAGCTGTCAGAAGGGCCCCCAGACAGCTCAGGTGGCAAGAAAAAGGGGGGAAGGGGAGGTTAGCTACCTTGGATATTGGGCCCCCCAGCTGGTACGGGCCCCGGGACAAATGTCCCTGTTTCTCCAATGGTAGCTACGCCCCTGACTTAAGCCGTATCTCTTTCCCACCGTGGCCCTGCCTCTAACATAGTGGGTGAAAACAGACATGCATGTAACTCTGCTTTAACGTTTCTTATGAATGTTGCAGGGCTGTATTGGTGCCTTATGCAGCCCTGCAACATGCATAAGAAATGTTAAAGTGGTGTTAAAGCGGAGTTAAGGTGCATGTCTGTTTTCACCCCATGTTGTAATGTCACAGTGCTCTGTGGAAGGTGGGGCTGCTCAGTCATATTTGGCGTGGACTTGGAAGAGCATGGCTATGTTGGGCCCAGTCTTGGGTCGAGTCCAATGCATTTGGGTTTGGACTCAAGTTTCTGTGCCACGCAGGGTTCTACTTCGCCCCTCTTTTCACAGTCTATTTTATTCCTGTAGTCAGCTTTTAAGATTGAAAAACCAAAATAGAACACCCAAATCTCTGTTCTTTACCCGTTTTGGTCTTTGGGGGATGGAGGGTATTAACTTGCAGTTTTGCTTTCTTGAACAGATGCAGAAGTGGGGTGTTGCATTCCAGAGACTTTCTCTTGATTGACAACCTTCCAATACAGTATTGTCCCCTCTGTCATTCTTCTAGGCAAGTTTCGTTCACTCGTTATTGTCAGGAGGCCCAAAACTCTGTTTCCTTTTACACTGCTGTACCTTTCCTAGCATTTAAAAAACCCACAACATGCTGCACCCACTTAATTGCTGAAACAATTGATTCATGCTTTCAGCAACTTTTACCTTGGCTGCAATAATTCTACCTTCTATGCTTTTTATAAGCTTTAGACCTTGAACTTCTGTTGCCTATAGTTTCTGGCTCTTTTTATCCCTATTATTCATTCTTACATTCCTAATATAAATTTAACTAAATATGAAATAGTTTTGACCTTATATGAATATGATCCAATTTGTTTTCTGTTCATCTGCTCTTGTTCATTTATGTTTGTTAAAATGGGCCAAATTCATCTTGTTATGACTTGTTAGGGTCAGTGGGTTTAACCCTGGGATGAATCTGGCCATTGTGTTGATAACCTTTGAAAGACATAAGATTTAGATTTCTGCTCTCTCTAGCATGACAAAATGGCATGTGACATTGACGTATAATTTTTGTAAGCTAATCGGCTAACTTATGTACTTAACAATTTTGAGGAAAGAGATCAAGAGAAAATATTTGCTAGCTTAGTCTGGCTTTTATGTTGCTGTTCATGTCAAGTTCCACTTTTACTAGAACTTGATTTTGCTTAGAAAAGAGAGCTGATTTTATTAAAAAGATTCTGGAGATGAAATGAACATTTTCAGGTAAATTAAATTCCTCTAACCTGGTTTGAAATAGCTCATTAATAAACTGTCACTGATGCTGTCCTACAGGTTGTGAAATTTGCAGGCACCTGGGAGCCATTGGTGCCCAGAAAACTGAGGCTGGCAACTGGTTCAGGGGTGTAGTGTGGCAAGAACGGTTTAATATTAGGATAAAGTCTGGCGACTGGTTTGTTTGGATTTTTTTGGCTCCTGGAGTTCGATCTGAAATTTCAAGCCTTGCTGTGCTATCATTTAGGATCTCCCCTTCCTTCTTCCCTGTAACTAACCTAACCTGAATATGCACCTCTATGTCTTTTCAACTTTGTGAGTGTATTCCTATTTCCCTGTTTTCCCCTTTGTCACACACACACAAATGAGGCAGCAGAGACTGTATTTGGGTTGAAAACTGACCACAACTCTTTATTAATCCAGAATTGGTTGCCTGGGTGAAAATTGTGGGGAAGGGTACAACTTAACAAAGAATTGTAACCACAAATTAACGTTTCCCCATCAAGTTCAGTGCCGTAGCTCAATAGGCCTGAATGGAGATTCCATTCCGTTTGGTTGAACCTGGACCTCCTGCCTCTAGGACTCCAGAGGAAGGAGTGACAGTTGGAATATGAACTAGGGACAGCATGTATCCTACCAGTAGGTCAGTCCCTGCCACCCCTTGGAGACCATGATGCCGTGGGCTGCTTTCCCCCTGATCGACTCCCTTATCTCTCGCCTCTCTCTGAGGTGTCTCTCTGACCAAGTGCCGTTACCTTCCCAGGTTGGAACAGATCCTGTAAGCTTTTTAATATTATTTTAGCACTGGTTTGCTGAGTTGCAACTAAACGCTAAAACACGCTTCCCGCTAACTGCACAACCTGCATATCAAGGAGGATGGTACTACAAGGAAGGCAAAAAAAACCTGACCAATGCTCGGCCAATCTGCCTGGTCAACAGGAAAAATTCCTTCCTAGACCCAACTAAGGCGATCAGCTGTGCCTGTAGTACTAGACGAGAGGGTGGGTGGGCCATGAGCTCCGGATGCCTGGCCTGAATGAGGGGAGAGCCAGAGGACCAGGTCAGATGACCCTCCCCGGGCAAGTCCCGCCTCCATTTTTTTGTGCCTAAGCACCACAGCAGCGGTGCAAGTGCACCACCACAGTCTGTCTGCAGCATGGATTTTTCCCCCCGCCTTGACTGCTTATGAAAACTACTGGCCCTGGCAAGCACCCAGGTTACCACCTCCTCCCCCCCCCCGCTAAGGGTGGTGAAGACAAGTCCCCCTTCCTGCACACAGGGTGCTGGGGGAAGGCAATTCCCAATATTCCCCTCTCCCATGTCTCTCCTTCATTGTCTTACCTAGGTTGTAAGCCATCAGGGTAGGGACCTGTCTCCAGTTAATGACTGTACAGTGCCAGATACATTGCTGGTGCTTCTTAATAAATAATAATTTTATTATTTATAATAGTAGTAAATAATATACTCCAGATTCTAATATCTTGTGAATGTTAAAATAATCATTCAACAATTATTGGGTAGGCAGTTGTTGTATTCCACTTAGTGATGACAACACATCCCATACGCTTAAAGATGCAGGAATTCTGTAGAATAAATAGTATATGACTGTGCAATTAACAGAAGACATCTGATTTGAGGTAGCATGGGCAACCTTATTTCTCACATTTTCTAACTTTTAAGTGCTTGTCTTGGCAGCTGTGATCTTTTAACATAAGAAGTGCCATACTGGGTCAGACCAACGGTCCATCGAGCCCAGCATCCTGTCTTGGACAGTGGCCAATCACGGGGGCCTGGGAGAAGCACCCAACAGGTCACCATGCTATCCATTCCCTAGGGGTCATCCCCAGGCTCCTGACAGTAAAGGGTTTTGTTTCCTAATCCTATCTGGCTAATAGCTGCTAATGGAACTATCTTCCAGAAACTTGTCCAAACCTCTTTTAAACTCAGCTATACTGCTGGCCTTGACCACCTCCCCTGGCAGTAAATTCCACAACCTAATTGTATGCTGAGTGAAAAAATTCTTGTTTGTTTTTACTTTGCCACCTGTGAATTTCATGGACTGTCCCCTACTTTTAGTACTAGTTGACTAGTTGAGAGGGTAAATAACAGTTCCGTGTTTACAAGTTCCACACCACTTATGATTTTATAGACCTCTGTCATATCTCCTCTCATCCGTCTCTTTTCCAAGCAGAAGAGCCCCAACCTATCAAGCCTCTCCTCATACGGGTGCTGTTCCATACCCTGGATCATTTTTGTTGCCCTTCTCTGTACCTTTTCTAGTTCCGCTATGTCTTTTTTGAGATGGGGCGACCAGAACTGCACACAATATTCAAGGTGCGGTCGCACCATTGATTTGTATAGAGGCATTATGACATCCTCAGTTTTATTCTCTATTCCCTTGCGAATAATTCCTAACATTCTATTTGCTTTTTTGACCGCTGCGGCACACTGGGCTGAGGATTTCAGTGTATTATCCACAATCACTCCCAGATCCTTTTCCTGAGTGGTAACTCCTAGCTTAGTACCCAGCATTGTGTACTCATAATTTGGATTATTTTTCCCAATGTGCATCACTTTGCACTTGTCCACATTAAATCTCATCTGCCATTTAGATGCCCAGGCACCCAGTCTTGTAAGATCTTGCTGCAGCTCCTCACAGTCTGCTCGTGTTCTGACTACTCTGAATAACTTGGTGTCATCTGCAAATTTGATCACCTCACTCTTAACACCCTTTTCCAGATCATTAATGAATACATTGAAAAGAACTGGTCCCAGTACAGATCCTTGGGGCACACCACTTTTTACATCCCTCCATTGTGAAAACTGGCCATTTAGTCCCACTCTTTGCTTCCTATCCTTTAACCAGTTACCAATCCATAGCAAAACACTACCTCCTATCCCATGACTTTTTAATTTTCTCAAGAGTCGTTTATGTGGGACCTTATCAAAAGCTTTCTGGAAATCCAGGTACACTATATCTGCTGGGTCTCCCCTGTCCACATGCTTGTTTACGCCCTCAAAGAATTCCAAGAGATTAGTGAGGCATGACTTCCCTTTGCTAAATCCATGCTGACTCTTTGCCATTAAGCCATGTTTATCAATATGCCCAGTGATTCTGTTCTTAATGATAGTTTCCACCATTTTGCCCGGCACAGACGTCAAGCTTACCGGTCTGTAGTTTCCAGGATCACCTCTGGAACCCTTTTTAAATATTGGGGTTACATTTGCCACCCTCCAGTCCTCAGGTACAGTGCCAGATGCCAACGTTAGGTTACAAATTACTACTAGTAGGTTTGCAATTTCACATTTGAGTTCCTTCAGAACTCTGGGGTGAATACCATCTGGCCCTGGTGATTTGTTCGTATTAAGCTTGTCAATTTGCTCTAGAACCTCCTCCAGGGTCACGCTGATTTGTGACAGTTCATCCAATTCATCACCTACAAAGTAGGGTTCCGGCGTGGGTATCTCCCCAACATCCTCCGCAGTGAAGACCGAAGCAAAGAACTCGTTTAGCTTCTCTGCAATGTCCTTGTCCTCCCTGAGTGCCCCTTTTACTCCCTGGTCATCTAATGGCCCAACCGACTCCCTAGCAGGCTTCTTGCCTCTGATATACTTGAAAAAGGTTTTATTATTTGTTTTTGCCTCTTTAGCAAGTCTCCTTTCAAATTCTTTCTTGGCCTGCCTTATTAGCATCTTACAGTTACGTTGCCATAGTGGTTTGTGTGTAATTTATACTACATCCTGCCATGTTGAAAGAAAGTCAAATGAAATCTTATTTATTTGTTGCTTGGACATATAGCTCACGCTATTCCGAGAGCCCAGGCCTTCGTAGCAGGAATGCTCATTATCCCCAAAGGGCCAGAGTAGTCTGGAGGTACAGCATTATCTCAAGGTCACCTTTTCCTTTCTTAATTTCTTATTCGATATAATGTATTTACTGCATGATATAATTTTAAATTAGAGCAAGATAACACTGTGTAGTGCCAGTGTGCACAAGCAAGTTTCATATACACTATCAAAAATGGAAAAATAATTCACTACCTGTGCTTTCCCACAGTTCAGCTCCACCAGTGACAGCAACAAGGTTTTAGGAAGGCTCTGTTGTTTCTATGGTCATACTCCTCTCTTCCCCAGGTTTGGGCCATCATATAGCTCTTGGATCTGTAAGTGAATAGCGGTTGCTATTGCTGCCAGGGGAATGCCCATAAAAGAGATGGAGACAAAGTAGTTCAGATGATATCCTATAAGAGAAATCTAGGCAGGGGCGTAGCTAGCTTGGGATGGGCCCAGGGACAAGAAATGTCCGTGGGCCCCTCCCCTCTTTTTTCCTGCTGGTGGTGAAGCCGTCGGCCGGCCTAGGGGCACTGGGCTGCTGGTGATCAGGACTTACTTGCTCTCTGCAGAGTCTGTGGCGTGCTGCTGGTGGCCTGCTGCTGGGCTCATCCATCGCTGGGGTCAAGCGCGGCCAGCAGCAGCAGCAGCAGTGCAATTGCTGCCCCGGACCACCCGACCAGTCCTGAAGGCTGGTCGGGCAGGCTGGTCCGGTTTGATACGGGGAGCGCCGGAGCAAGAAGGTGCCCGACAACGGTTCCCTTATTGAGTGGAGCCATCGGCGGGCACCTTCCTACTCGGGCTGGGCCTCTGTTGAGCCAGCCCTGCCCGGACTGGGTCTGGACTGGTGAGGAGGACTCCTCCTTCGCGATGCAGCACCAAGGGGGAAGCCGAGCTGTGAGGCTTGTGAGTGTGACCTGACCTAATGCTAGGGTGGCCGTACCTCCCCTTTAAAAGAGGACGCTTATGAAAAATACATGTTGCAGGGCTGAATTGCTTCCAGTGTACCATGTATTTTTCATAAGCATCCTCTTTTAAAGGGGAGGTATGGCCACCCTACCTGACACAGACTGCTGCATGAGGTCCCTCCCCTTCCCTGCCTGCGGTTGCAACATTGTGTCAGACACAATGTTACAACCGTGGGCAGGGAGGGGGCCCATGCAGCAGCTGGAAGGGCCCCCAGCCACCTCAGGTAGAAATTTTTAAAAAGAAAAGGTGGGGGGGGGAGGGTCGCTTAGCTACCATGGATACTGGGCCCCCAGTCAGTACGGGCCCCGGGACGAATGTCCCTGTTTGTCCAGTGGTAGCTACACCCTTGCTAGGTTCCTATATACCTTAAGGGCTAAATGGATCATCAACAGGGGTGGCTGGTGGGTTTTGAGGTTGGAGGGGCAGTAAGGCTGGGCCGGCGGGGAACGGTGGGCGGAGCCAGGGCAACGGTGGGCGACATAACGCAGCAGCAAGGAGTTCTGAGCGTTAATTATGGACGGACATTACATTACTTAATCCAGCAATTTCAGTTAGGTTAGGCAGGTTATAATCACCTCCTCTGCCAGGTTTAAAAGCAGGCAGACAACCTTAAACCTCACTTACAAGCAGTTTTAGCAAAGACACACACACACGCAGCAGAGGTTAAGAA
>QEPC01012948.1:2858084-2873740 GCA_003113815.1 Sphenodon punctatus | reverse complement strand
TGGAACTCCCTTCCGGAGGAAGCTCGCCTGGCCCCAAGCCTTTTAACATTTCGGCGGAACTGTAAGACCTGGCTGTTTGCCCAGGCCTTTGGGAGGGAGGGTGGGGAGGGAGGATTTTAGTCCCCTACCCATTTGTTTTTACCCATTTGTTTTTGGAGTTGTCTAGCCCTGTTTTAATTATTTAATATTTGATTGTTTTAAATGAATTTTATTGTATTTTATTGTTTTATTGTTGGAAGCCGCCCCGAGCTGCGTTGCAGGAGGGGAGGGGTATAAATTTGTAAAATAATAATAATAGAAGGCTTCTTTAAATTTCTACACTCAACTGTTTGATGGCTCCAGGGTTGGATACCTAGAAGTCAGTGGCTTGCTGGAGTGCTAAGGGTGCAAGACAGAACTGCCTGAATGCTGAGCTCACCTTTGCTGGCTTTTGCTGGCCTTAGGGTTTGCTCAGTTGTTTGGCCCATCTCCAGAGCAAGGGGGGACAGAAGTCTGCTTTTGTTCTTCGCATGTCCTGACAATCGATATTTTTTCCAGATAAATAAATGAAGCAGGCATTTTGTTAAGGAGACTGAAGAAAGCCATATGCTGCATTTGGGATGGTCAAAATTAATCCCTTTGTCAAATATAGTGTGTAATTCTTGTATACCAAGAATTAACATTTATTAGAGCTTTTTTTTTTAAATTTCAAAGTCTGGGTTTGTCCGAATTAATAACAAGCTTAAAGGGGATATTTGAATTGGCACTTACAGAGCCCCTATTTTAAAGCTAGCCATCAATCCAATTCCTGTGTAAACACCATGAAATAATTGAAATCTGCAATATTTCATTTTAGTTGGGGGGTATTTCATGTTTTAAAGTTAATAAATATTTCTGCTATATGGCCTGTTCTATTTCCCTTTCCCCCATGAGTATTGGTAACCTGAGAAAAGGAGACTTAAATATAAATCTTGGGCTTGTTATCATAAGGTTTTTCATTGCTTCCTAGTGGCTCTAATATCCCTACAGGTTGTAATTTGAAAAACTGAGCAAATAATCTGTCATTTGAGAACACAATTGAAAACACATCTGTTATAGACATGTTCTGTTGCAATGAAAACTTGCTGAAACAATCAGTTAATTTTTTGCTACTAAAGCTATTTTTTGTGCTTGTTTGTTTTTAATGAACTGCTTGCTAGTAATGGTAAATGTCTGTATAATTTATTGTGATACTGGTTATTGCCAGGGAGCCAATTCCCTGCATAGATGTGGTAGCTGCCCTATTATATACCAGAGGGACTGTAACTATGAAAGAAAAAAAAGAGGTGTTGAACTGTTCTTTCTCCCCCCAATTTGTGTTTTTCTAGAATGGTTGCCCTACAGAGCCAAATAAGAATTTTCTTTAAAAACCCAGTTTGGATTTTGCCGTAAGCTACCGACGCAAGCGGCTTGTTATCAGTTTGGCTGCATGACCAAGGTCTTGATTCTGCAGTTCAGTCTGATCAGAGAGAACCTTGCATCCACGTACAGCTCCATTGAAGCCCACAGAGCTCTCTGCATGTGTGCAGTTTAGGGATGGGACTCTGGGCAAAATTTCGGTTTCGGTTCTCATGAACTTCGGTTCTTTTTCGGTTTCGATACTATTGGATACTACCTGGTCCCCCTCCCGATACTGAGGTCATGGGAGGGGGACCAGGGACCATGTGGGCCGGAGGAAGGAGAATAGTGCCCTCAAGCCGGGGACAGTACATGTCCCTACGACCCTCGCGGTCACTTCTCCCAAGGGGTTGACTCCGCCGCTTGCCATACCCTGCCATTGCGCCTGGGATCCCCTCATCTCTTATGGAGATGCTCCAATCAAAATTCTAACCTACCTAACTCAGGTGCTGGACCCCTACCACTTAGGGGCTGCCAGGAACTCCTGGACAGGCCCAACCCCCATCTACACAATACCCGCTAGAACTTCTCTCAGCTTCTCCTTTAAAGCTGCCAGGTACCATTCATTCCCTGTGGGGGACAAATACACCCCATCTGCTCTAAATAGGTCCACCCTCTTGTGCGTAATGGCTTGATGGGGAATCATTGCCCCACCCACGCCCTTCAGCTATCTCCCTGTTGACTGTCTTCCTGGTCCTGTCAATCTTACGCGGTGGCACCCCTGGGCCCCAGGATATCCTCTCCATCCAGTCGTTCCACAGAATAGTCACCCCAGGGAACATGTACTTGATTGACCAAATGTCGCTTCTTAGTTCTTTCAACATTTGGACCCCTTTTATTTCCACTAAATCATTCTTGCCCAAGTGGATAACTAATATATTTGACCTAACCCCTTTTCCTCTGCTCAGGGTGGGAATCAACTGCCGCCAAATCATGCCTCCCCGGCCCATCCACCTGATGTGTGCGTGGGCCGATAAACCCAGTTGCATCCCCCAATGTGATTTCTCTGTCGCCTTGCCGGCCCATTGAACCAGGCTATGACCCATGATCCAGACCTTACTTTGGATGATGCCTAGGACCTGGGAAAACAGAAATCGTTATTCATGCTACAGGGACAGGGGGACCTGACATATGCCCTGTACGTTCTGCTATGCCACCTGCCTATAAATTGAACATCCAGCTCCCTGAGACCCGCCGACACGGCAAAACTGGACGCCCCTTTCCGAAATGAGTGAGTCTCAAATACCCCAGCTGGAAGATCGAGGGCTGCGAGGGAAGCCCACATCACGGATGTCAGCTGGTACCTGGTGAGGGGGCTGCCATCCGCATGACGGACAGCACGCCAGGGACCGAAGGCCGCACAGCCAAGTACGGTGACAAGGCCCGCACTGGGCACAGCTCTACAGTCCCCGCCCGAGCCAGGTGTACCGTGACTCCTCTACCATGCTGGTTGGTTTTAGAATGGTGCAAGTGCAAGGTAACCTCCTGTTCTTTGATAGATACATCCTCTATAGCAAGGGCTCGAGCGGCCCTATCCCTGGCCGAATCGGCCACCAACTCACTCGCCCTGAATGCGCCTAAAAAGGCGACTATGAAGGCAGCTGTGAACAGCTTGACTTCTCCTTCTGATTAGCAGATGCGGGGCAAGATCCCGCACATGCTCACCAGTAGCTGCTGTGTAATGGGCGGCCTGCTGTCTTGCAGAGGGCCCCGTTCTCTAGCCCATGCCTCCATCATGCGCCGAACAAAAAAATCCACGGTCAGGCGGGGGGTGGCCTGCTAACCGGCTCATGAAGGCCACTGCTGCCAGCTTAACACTAATAGTGCCCACCGCAGAACCCTATTGTCTGATGGCCAGCATGAATGTAAGGACCTGAGGTTCAGGGATAGGAAAACCCGTATACCAACCTTAGAATAAGTGGTAACCCTGAAATTCGTTGAAGGCCCTTTGGTACGCGGCTCTGGTACGCAGGGCCAAGGATCCCTGGACGGTGTTATAGAGGTCTACGATCCAAGGTTCCATGCCCACTGGGGTAAGGGCTCCGGGTCCTGCCTGGCTCTAGGTGTGAGCGAGTGAAACCGCTCCATCTGAAAGCGAGATATGGCATCAGCCATTCTCCTCTTACCTCCTTCTCCTCCTCCGCTGGGTAGCTCTAGTGCTAGCCGATAGGAGGCAGATGACTGATTTCTTCTATGCGCATGCGCGCCAGGAGCTACCCGGTCCCTCAGTCTGTTCATCTGCCTCGGCCGGTAGGACGCGTTCCGCGGGAGCTCCAAAGCTCTGCACCTGAAAAGAAAGAGAAAGAAAGAAAGAGAGTAATATCTCAGCCTTACTGCCTGGCAGGTGAGGGATCACAGTCACTCAGCCCCTTACGGGGGGGCAACTGTTGGGGAAGCTTGTCTCTTCTCTTCCCCCAGCCCCCCCTCCTCCACCGCCTGCCGGCAGTTCAGCTCCGGGGCGGCGCGGCCGCGCCCGGGAGCTTTGGGGCCAACTTTACTCTCCTGTTGGGGCAAGAGAGTTCAGAGCGGTAACTCCGGGGCGGCACGCCGCACCTGCGAACACCGGGAGCAATAGAAGGGGCAAACATGTTTGTGCGATAGCTCCGGGGTGGCGCGCCACGCCCGGGAGCATGGGGGGCCGAAATGGCCGTTTACACCAATAAGCCCTAGGCAGGGAACTCGGGGACAGCGCGGCTGGACCTCGGAGTCTCCCCTGGCCATTATCCTTCAAGCAAGGCCCCTGCTCGAGGGCCTTTTCCTCGCAGTACGCCAGGCCGGGCGGCAAGGCTTCCTGCCTAACAGCAACACGTGCCGGCCCCATGCAGGGCAGAGGCAGCGCTGCTGGTTTTCTCCCCAGCACTTTTTCTCGGCCTCATATTACAAGCTCACACCTGCCTAGCAACAGCACGTGACAGCCCCCTGCTGGGCAGAGGCAGCGCTGCTTGTCTTCTCCCCAGCACCAGCCTCTCGTGGCCCCTCCCCCCCCTCCTCCTCCTCCTCTTCTACAGCGGGGCCAGCTCGTTTGGGCTCCCTCCAGGGAGGAGTTAACCCTTACGTGTCTCATTTATTTTTATCTAGACCATGAGCACGGCTCAGCCCCCCCGCGGGGCCACCCCCCCGCAAGTGGCAGCCCCTTCACAGGAGGAAGACACGCAAGTACGCCTAGCCTCCATAGAAAAATCTATTGGAGAGATCTTGGCCACCCTGGGGAATTTACCTAAGCCACGTAGGAAGCGGCATCCTAAGCCTACTAAGTCCAAGGCAGGGACTTCTGGCAGCAAGAGGCCTAGACGCCCCTCAGGGGACACTCGTCACTCCATTCAGTCCTCAGCTGAAAGTGACCAAGAGGGCCAGCAGCGTGAGCTGAACCAGGCCTTTTCTGAACATAGGCAGCCCGAGTCCGTTCATTCCTCAGCTTCCGAGCACACTCACTCCGAGTTAGAGGAGGGCGAATGGGCTGAACAAACCACAGATTCCAACGATGGAGAGAGGCAATTTCCTGGGCAGTACAGGAATGAGCTTATCTCTCAGGTTATTAAAACTCTGCAGTTGCAGGAGAAAGCCCCTAAGCGGGACTCCTCTGACTCCCAGGAGGAGGACACACGACAATACATTCCGTCTGTTCATGGCAGAGACCAGGGCCTCCCCTTAGACAAGGCTTTTGAGAGGCTAGTACTGCAAGAGTGGAAGCAGCCTGATAAGAGTTTTAAAATGAATAGGGCTCAGGATTCCCTTTACTCGTTTTCCAGGAGGAAGGCACCCTTGTTCCGTTCACCTAAGGTGGACGCGGGTGCTGCTTCCCTAGCTCGGCACACGGTGTTCCCCACTGAGGGAGATTGCCACCCCCGGGACGCTACGGATAGGGCAGTGGATACTGCTCTTAAGAAGGCTTCCGAAACCACTTCGGCGGCCCTGAAGATAGGAATAGCGTCCTCTTATGTGTCCAGAGCCATGCTCGCTTGGCTCCAGGAGCTCCAAGACCCAGACATTTCTGAGGGTAAGGCTCAACGCCTAAATTCCAGAATTCACATGGCGGCCGCCTTCTTAGCGGACGCGACCACCGATAACTTAACGTGGTCGGCCAGATCTGTAGCCAACAATGTGGCCGCTAGGCGTCGGCTCTGGCTCCGCTCATGGGATGGTGATGTCACCGCTAAGAACTTACTTACTGCCTCGCCGTACAAAGGCTCAAAATTGTTTGGGGTCTGCCTGGAGAAGGTCTTGGAGGAGGCGTCCAGCAAGGATAAGACTAAGACCCTCCAACAACTTTCAAGTAAAAGGGGTTCCTTTAGACAGCAGCCCTTTCGCTTTAGGGGCTTCTCAGCCCCATATAGGAAATTCCAAGCGCCGGCACAGAGGGCGTATACCTCCAACTTTGCCTTCCGGGGCAGGGGTAGAGGCTTCCGCTCGGGCAGGTATGACAGGCGCCGATCAAGAGGCCCCCCTGCCACTCAACCCAGGCAGGACTCCTGACTGCTCCGCCCGGCCGGTCGGAGGCAGACTTCAACTGTTCCACGAGGTATGGTCTCTCTCGGTTTCCGACGCCTGGGTCCTCTCCTGCGTGGGACAGGGCTACGCTATCCAATTCGACTCCCCTCCTCCAAGCAGATTTTTGGTCTCCCCCGCATCAAGAGATCCAGGAAAACATCTCGCAATGACCCAGGAGATCAAGAGGCTGCACCGCTCCAGAGCAATAGAAAGGGTGCCACTGACCCAACGGTTCTTGGGATTGTACTCCATTCTTTTCTTGGTGGCAAAGAAGACAGGGACCTGGAGAGCAGTGTTAGATCTGAAGGCCCTGAATCATCACGTGACAAAGAGAAGGTTCAAGATGGAGACCGTGGCCTCCATTTGCCACAGCATCCACAAGCTGGACTGGATGGTGTCCCTGGATCTACAGGACGCTTACCTCCACATCCCGATCAAATCAACATACCGGAAGTGGCTTCGCTTCGCCTACAACCACCAACATTGGCAGTTTCGAGCCCTCCCTTTCGGACTAGCCTCATCCCCCAGGACGTTTACGAAAATCCTGATCCCCCTGGTGGCGAATCTAAGGATGGAGGGCATACACATACATCCTTACCTAGACGATCTCCTGATCCGAGCCCAGTCACCGGAGAAGACCATAGCGGATCTCAACAGGACGATTCTCTATCTGCAGCAACACGGTTTTCTCGTCAACTTGGCGAAAAGCCACCTGACTCCGACACGAACACTTCAACATCTGGGCGTGGTCATCGATACCACCTCCGACCGCGCGTTCGTACCCCCAGACAGGGCACGGAAGATAAGACGGCTGGTGGGAACCCTCAGATCAGCTCGTCGCCTCAGACTCAAGTCGCTCGCTTCCCTCCTGGGCCTGCTGGTTTCCTGCACTGCCCAGGTGACATGGGGCAGGTTCCACCTTCGTCACTTGCAGCGGCTGCTAGCTCCTTTGCAGCGGGAGCTCACGAGCGGGTTGAACCCCTGGGTACTCATACCAGCGCATCTAAAAAACTCGATGGCCTGGTGGTTAGAGCCCGCACACTTCCTGCAAGGGGTTCCCCTCACAGACCCCCCGAGGGACAT
Organism: Sphenodon punctatus; assembly: GCA_003113815.1. Classification (NCBI taxonomy): domain Eukaryota; kingdom Metazoa; phylum Chordata; class Lepidosauria; order Sphenodontia; family Sphenodontidae; genus Sphenodon; species Sphenodon punctatus. The sequence continues at coordinate 2,866,753 of QEPC01012948.1, read as the reverse complement.
AGTCACAACAGACGCCAGCTTGACGGGCTGGGGGGCACACACGACGACACGCTCGGTGCAAGGACTATGGTCCCCCCAGGACGCGAAACAACAAATAAACTTCCTGGAGCTGAAGGCCATTCGCCTGGCTCTTCAACACATCTTCCCCTCCGGGACCAATTCCCACCTACTCATTTACACGGACAACATGACTGCCAAGGCATATGTCAACCATCAGGGCGGATCCCGGTCGCTCCAACTACATCGGGAAGCGACGCGTCTATTCAAGTGGGCCCAAGCCCATGTACTGTCCCTGAAGGCACTCCACATCAGCGGCCAAGACAACGTCACGGCGGACTGGCTCAGCCGCCAGGTATTGCAGCCTCACGAGTGGATGCTCAACAAGACAGTGTTCCACAGCATTGTGAGCTGGTTCGGACTCCCTCTCATCGACCTGTTTGCAGCAAGGAACAACGCCCAGCTGCCCCGCTTCATGACACGGGACCCATGCCAACAGGCGGAGGCCATCGACGCCCTGAATCAACCGTGGCCGCGGGGTCTACTATATGCCTTCCCCCCGTTTCCGCTGCTCCTCCGAACTATTGCAAAAGCACGCAGGGAAAGAGCACTCCTAATCCTCATCGCTCCCTGGTGGCCCCGGAGGCCCTGGTTCTCGGAACTCATTCAACTGAGTCAAGGCCAGTACAGGACACTTCCTCTCCGGTCAGACCTTCTTCGTCAGGGTCCCATTTCCTGCCCAGACGTCCAGACTCTACAGTTGACAGCCTGGCGATTGAGCGCGCTGCCCTGAGGCGAAGGGGTTATTCCGAACCAGTCCTTGATACCCTTCAAAGTTCTCGAAAACCAGCCACTAGACGCTCATACCAAAGTACTTGGAAAACCTTTGCTACTTGGGCTAAGAGAAAAGGCTTGGACCCCAGGCGGGCAGGAGTTCCTCACGTATTAGAGTTCTTACAGCAGGGCCTGGATAAGGGACTCAGGGCAAATACCTTAGCTAGGCAGGCGGCTGCTCTCGATGCCGTTTTAAGAGCTTCAACTGGTAGACCTATCTCCTCACACGCACATGTGCGCAGATTCATCCGAGCAGCTAGGCTGCTGTCCCCTCCGGTTGTGCACCGGGTGCCTTCCTGGAATCTAAATTTGGTCCTGGAGGCTCTGACGCGACCTCCCTTTGAGCCCCTAAAGCATATTTCCTTGTATCTTCTTACACTCAAAACAGTCTTCTTAGTTGCGGTCACGTCAGCTCGGAGAGTCTCGGAGCTGAGTGCACTGTCAATGGAGGACAATTTTTGTATTTTTCGACCTGATTCGGTCGTCCTTAGATTGGACCCGGCCTTCATCCCGAAGGTAAATTCGTACTTTCACAGGGCCCAGGAATTGGTGCTTCCCTCTTTTTGCCCCAATCCTGTTCACCACAAAGAGAAAGTCTGGCACAAACTGGATGTCAGACGAGCGCTCAAAATTTATTTGTCCAGGACTCGGCCCTTTCGCAAATCCACAGCCCTCTTTGTGAACACTCGACCAGCTGTCCAGGGTCTCAAGGCCTCAAAAACCTTGTTATCTAAATGGGTGAAACAAGCCATTATTGAGGCCTACCGGGCTGGCGGGAGGATTCCCCCCTTGCAGATCTGGGCCCACTCGGTTCGCAGTGCGGCCACCTCGTACGCCTTTAAGGCACAAGCCTCCTACGAGGAGATTTGTAGGGCCGCAACATGGGCGTCCCCACATACCTTCATACGCCATTACAAGATCAATATTTTTCAATCAGCTGAGGCTGCCTTTGGCAGACGGGTACTGCAGTCAGTACTGGAGGCTCCCAGTGCTGGCGGCTCCCACCCGTAGCGGAGGGATTTGGCTCTGGTACATCCCAGCGGAGGAGGAGAAGGAGGTAAGAGGAGAAAGGAGAATTGGTTACCTACCTTCGTGAATTCCTTTCTCTCTTACTCTCCTGATCCTCCTCCGACCCTCCCTGCCGCACAGCACTCAGCATCTCACTTATATAACTGTTTTTTCACTTGACCATGTTCGGTCCCAGTTTAGCTGATTCTTGATATTATGCGCTTAACGTATTACAGTTTTTTCCTGAAGTTATGTTTTTCCAGGTGATGATAATTACAGGGGCACTCGGCTATCTTATCGACTGAGGGACCGGGTAGCTCCTAGCGCATGCGCATAGAAGAAATCAGTCATCTGCCTCCTATCGGCCAGCACTAGAGCTACCCAGCGGAGGAGGATCAGGAGAGTAAGAGAGAAAGGAATTCACGAAGGTAGGTAACCAATTCTCCTCTCTATTGTTAACCCCAGGAACATGCCGTGTCTTGAATACGATGTTGTTGTGCAGGCACACTAGCACAAAAGCCCTGATTAATCCCATGACCCTGGGGGAGCGTGACGATTGGGCATTGACTATGTGGACCACGGCCTGGTTGTCACACCAAAAAGTTACTGTGTGGTTGGCGAAATCACCTGTCCAGAGATGGACGGCCAATACAATCGGGAAACGTTCCAGAAATGTCAAATCCTTAGTCACACCGTGTTCCACCCACTCTGAAGGCCAAGGGGCCCCACACCACCGGTCCCTGAATATTAAACCGAAACCCATCCCCCCGGTGGCATCTGAATGGACCTGTAGTTCTGCTTCCACTAGGAGTTCCTCCCGCCACAAACTTACTCGGTTGAAGTCCGCCAGGAAAGAAGACCAGATGTCTAAATCATCTTTCATATTCCGGGTGACTCGTATGTGATAATGTGGCTGAGGTGAGCCGGCCAGCTTGGCATACAGTCGTGACAAAAACGCTCTGCTGGGGGCCACCGCCCTACATGCAAAATTCAAGCTGCCAATTAAGGATTGGAGCTGTCTCACTGTGACCTTACAGGCTAACGTACAACCTGCGATTTTTGATCATAAATCCGTCAATTTGTCGTCTGGAAGCCGGGACACCCCTTTTATTGTGTCAAGTTCTATCCCCAAGTATTGTAGGGAGGTGGCTGGGCCTACTGACTTCTCAGGTGCCAAAGGGATGCCCGAGTTGTCAGCCAATTCCTGAAAGGACTCCATTAGCTTGCAGCACTCATTAGTCCCTGCGCCACCTATGAAGAGGAAATCCTCCAAATATTTGGTGATGTCCCTGCCATCGGTGCGCCGACAGATCAGCCACTCTACGAGCGAACTAAAATGTTTGAAGGCCGAACAGGAAATTGAGCATCCTGTTGGCATCACCTTATCGAAGTAAAACTGTCCCTGAAATGTAAGTCCCAAAAGGTGGAAACTATCTGGATGCACCGTAAATGGAAAGCAGACTTTATGGAGGGCCCCTGGCGCTTCACTAGCTCCACGGCTATGTCAAATGATGTATACCTCACTATGGCCAGTTCCTTGGGGATGGTGTCATTGACCGACCTCCCTCTTGGGTATGACAGGTGATGTATCATACGAAACTCGCCCGGGGTCTTTTGGGGGACTACCCCCAGCAGGGAGACTACCAGGTCAGGAAACGGTGGGGAAGGGAAAGGGCCGGCTAGCCTACCCTCGGCACGCTCCTTCTCTATCTTCTGCTTTACTATTGCCTATAGGCCCAAAACTGATTTTAAATTGGGTGCAGCTTTGTGCGGGTGCACCTCTCCTGCTGGAATGCGAAACTCTTCCTTGAACCCACTGACTATGTATTCTACCTCCGCTCTATCCGGGTGGGTTTTGAGGGCCACTGCCAGTCGCTCTATTCTAATTGGAGTTGGGGCCCTTTGCCGGAGACGACTGTCCTGCTGCCCCCTGCCCCCCTCTACCCGATGATCCTGCAGGGACCCTGCCCTTACTGACTGACATGGCCCTGGGACTGGCAGCGGAATTATGCAGGCCTGCACAGTTGGGGCAGGAGTGCTTGAATCTGCATGACACCCGGGAACATTTTCCTCTGCGATCGAACTCCCAGCATTGGTTCGTCTGGCTGGCCATCGGCCGCTTGGCTTTGCCACGAAAAAGATCTTTCGTGGGTGCCACTCCTCCTTTTGCTAATAGATGGCCGCTATGCAACCTGGGAGCCTTAGCTGCATCCACCATGCAATCTAACCACAAGTCGGGTGCATGGGTATCCCAGCGCATGCCTGGGGTAAAGGCTGCCTGATGCCGATATCCTCATCATATCGGAGCCAGGCCCCTGCTGGTCCTGACTCGTATGCCCGGCAAACTATGTTCACGTATTTGAGGAGTTCGGGAGCCTTGCTTGGATACGCCTGAATCACAACTCCCTGGTAAATAGCAAAGGCCGCGGTTCAGTTGGTCCAGTTCCTGTCAGCCTTGGGGTGCTTAAAGAGCTCCTTCTCCTTTTTGTCATCTGTATCTTCCGGGTCTACCAATGGGTCCCGGAACAGGAGGGCGAACAAATCTATAAACTCTACCCTCCATATCTTCTCCCGGGTGGCTGGCAGGAGGTGTGCCCTGATGGGGGCTGACACTGCTGCATAGCCCACCCCAGGGAGCATATACTGCCCCGTCTCAGGGCGCTGAGTGTATTCAGGGGCCAACTGGGCCCCGCAGCCCCCCCACACCTGCAGCGCCTGCCCCGCTTGGACGGCGGCCATGCCCGTGGCCTGCCCACTCCCTACTGGTGTGGCAGGGCGGTATGCAGGTACCCATGCTCTGTTTCACCACACCAATTGGGTGTTCGCCTCCCCTGTCGTACCGACTCCACCTCATGCTGCCCTTGCCTGTTGCCCCATGGCCATGCCGGGATACTGTGAGGCCCCAGCTGTGACTTGGGTTCCACTACTAGGATTAAGTCCCCACCCTCCTAGAGGGTTCACCCCTCACCCTACCAGGGGGTACTCCCCACCATTCGGGGCCACCGCTACTGCAGCAGGTGCGACTCCTACCATACCCGAGGCTGGCCCGGCTGCTGTCGCCATGGTTCCTGTTCCTCCGCCGCGTTGATCAACCATGGCTCGGATGGCTTGCTCCAGGGCTGCTACCCTCTGCCGCAGCTCCTCGTTGGTCCTCTGGGGTGCTCCTGATCCCGGGTTTTGATATCCGCTGTCCCTGCTCCCAAGAGATGGAAGGGGAGGGGAGGGGGGGCCCTACCCGGCCCCCGAGCCAGCCCCGAATCCTGGTCCACCGCCAGAGACTGGCGGAAGGGGCAACCCCGCTACTGGTCCGCCTCCACCTCCCATCGGCTGCCACTGAGGAGCCCACTGCACCTGATGCCTGGGCCATGGGGTTCCCTGCGCCGCGGGGACAGGCTGCGAAGCCACACTGCCCACAGGGCCAAGGGACTCCTCCATGCTAGTTGTAAGCTCCGGCAGGGCCTGGGTGGACCCAACGGCCTCACCTTGCGGCTCAACACGCATGCGCCTTGGTGCTGGGGACTCCTCAATGTACCCGGCCGGAGGTTTCGTTCTTCGGCCACCCCTGTGAGGGGGCGGCGGGGCCTCCATGTCCAACTACTGGCCTTACTTGTCCTGGGCCACCAGCCACTGCAGGACCGCCACTCTCTCCCCCCATGTGAATCTCGTTTAGCTGACATTTCCAGGCAGCAGGATTTGGCAGGGGTGGTTGCGTCTGTTATTGCTCCCCTGTACGGGAAAATTAAAAGAACACACCAACTGGAACCTTATTTAACCCACATCACTAGCTTTGTGCTAAGGAGAGAGCTAACATTGGCTAGATTCCAGCTGATGCCTACTAAAGTCCTGGAAGGATGCCTGAGCGGCATACCATATCAGCAAAGGATTTGCGAGTGTCTGCTACGGATTGAGGATCCTTTTCACTATTTCTTTGAATGCCCACTATCTGCCAACATTCGCCTCCGCTTCGAGGGGCTTATTGGCATAGACACCTTGCGGGGGAATTACGAGTATAGGCTAAAAGCAATTCTGGCCAATTCCAATGAGAACCTTATGATTAGGGCAGCCAACTTTTTCTTTCTTCTTGCTAGGAGGAGAGAGCGGGCGATGGTAACCTATGTATGATTACTGCTGGGAGTTGGTTCTTGGATGATGTGGGTGATGCAGTTGGGCTATTGATCAGAGCCTTGCTCTGTAGTTATGATGCTGTGTTAAACAAGTAGGAGTGAACAGAGTGCAGCTTACTCACTCCCTAGGCCTAGATGGTTTGTTTGTTTGTTTTATTTTTTATTTCTCTTTTCAATTTTATTTGTGTGGGCTATATTATTGTATTGCATATATTACCGTATTGTATTGCATATTTTGTATTGACCAATTGGTCGTAGGAATAAAAGGAATTATTACATTACATTACACTCCCCCCATGCTGCGCAGGAGGACTTCACACCCCTCCAGGCGTTCCGGCAATGAGGGCTCCCCCCGGGGCTGTGTGTGTGAAGGTCACCTGATCCCCCTTCCTCAGAGGCCTGTGCTCCTGCGGGGGGGTGGTGGTGCTGTGCACCAGTTCCCCACCGAATGGTGTCCTGGGCCTCCAGCCCCTGGCCCTCTCCTACATTTCCCTGCGGAGGGCTCTGGGGAGCCTCATCTAACTCAGACAAGTGGGGTGTTGGGCCCTTTTCTGCCCCCCCTGATGCCTCCCCTTCTTCATTCTTGCCCCCATCCTGGGCCCACAAACTTCGCCGCGAACCAGGAGACTTGGAGGGAAGGGTGTGTGACCCCGCTCCGGGCTCTCTGCCTCTGGGCTCCCTGCCCCTGCAGCAAACCTGTGTGCTCCCTCCTGTCCCGCCATTCCCGTGTTCGCCGACGCTCCTGGCCTTCGTGCGGTGGTGAGTCCTCGGCCCGCTGCTGCCCTGCTCACCTGGCGGTGCACCAATCAGGTGTGCGATCTGCGCCTCTCCTGGCGAGGGTTGCCTAGCAACCCCGGCCGGGTCCATACGTCTTCCCGCCATGCGGGTACCTTTTTACAGTACTCCTCCCCCCCCCCCTTTTTCTGCAGAGCACCATGCTCCTGCAGTGGAGGGGGCCACCAGCGGCTAGGGAAAAGGGGTGGTGGTGGTGCAAAGCAATCCACCCATCCCTGCCAGATTGTCGTGCCCCCTTTTTATCCCAGTTGGGAAGGGGCATGACAAATTGGCCTTCGCAGCCAGGAGCGGCCGTGAAGGGGCAATTCAGATGTCTTTACCACACACACATTGATTGCTCTTCACAGTAAGCTCACTAAAGGGGTCTCATCCTGGTGTTGTTGGCAAGACGAACTTTGCTGGTTGCGTATGTTTTCCAGTGTGTTTGCCCAGGCTCTGAGATAGGTGAGGACCCTGTAGCCTTGTTAGCCTTGTTTGGAATGCAAATTCCCATTTTCTGAATGGAAAATACGATTTATTTATTTTTCTTCCATATTTGTGTCCCATTTTACACATCTTGGAGTGAAGAGCCTTCTCTGAGCAAACTTGGATTTGTGCCAAAAACAAGAACAAAACTGTTATAAAATGTAGAGAAGTGCAGTAATTTTTTTCTCACCTTCCACTTAATTGTTGGTAGGGAGTAATGAAAGCCAGTAGTGCAGTTAATTGAATTTTGCCGGCGGTGTGGGTTGTGGATAGGGCTGTTGAGGCAAGTCTGGAAATTGGCCTGGAAGAACCAATTTCCACTTAAGTATCTATGGGCTTGGAATCTACCTTCTATCACTGTTGAGAACATCTATATCCAATTGCTAGAACTAGCAGCGTAAGTGTAGAATATATCCTTTGTTCAGTGACTATTCTCTAGTGCTTGGGTGTTAATTAACATGGTTAGTTTTAATGAGTACATTTAACACCTCATTCCTGCTGAGAATTTTATTGGGCACTAAATTCTTTAAATCTAATAATGCAAAAAGTATTTGTACAATCTATGTAATGATTTTAGGAATTTTGGCACATAAAACTGTTGAAGGTTAAATACAATAAGTTAATTAGATAAAGCCCTTGCTACTCTTGAAATGAAAACATAGCTCCATGTTCTTAAGTTGAAGTGAAGTTGAGCTGCAGATATTCTTTTTCTGTATAAATTTGGAATACTTTTAACAAGAAAGTTAAAAACAAATGGATATAACAAAAGAGAAAAAAGTTTGCTTGAAAAACAGAGTTGTATCTTCCAAAAATAAATTATTATAGTTGAAATAGTAATCCTTACAGTTAGTTTTTTCTTTTACCAGAGAAGAATTTCCTAGCCATTTTGAAGTATCTCTTTGCCTCATCAGTTGAGACCGATTTTAGGTGAAAGGATTATTTCACTTGCTATTATCCCTCCTGCCTCTCTTCATCTTCCTTCTCCCCAGCATCTCTTGATGAAGTCACCTCCCTCCTCTCTTCATCCAGCCCCTCTACTTGCCCCCTTGATCCCATTCCCTCTCGCCGCCTAACGACGATTGCCTCCACTGCTACACATTCTCTGCTGCACATCATCAGTCTCTCCCTCTTTACTTGACTTTCAAACATGCCACTGTCTCCCCTATCGTTAAGAAGGCCACACTTGACCCCTCCAACCCTTCCAGCTATCACCACATTTTGTTCCTACTCTTCACTTCCAAGCTCTTGGAGTGAGTGGTCTACACAGTCTTGATTTCCTCTCTTCTAATTCCTCCCGTGACCCCTTTCAATCGTGCTTCCGCCCTCTCCACTCAACTGAGACTGCCCTTGCCAAAATCACCAATGACCTTCTCGTAACTAAGTCTAAGCGCCTCTACTTGCCTTGCCTTGCCTTGACTCTCTTGCCCCCCCCCTCTTCACGCCCCG
>QEPC01012948.1:2803938-2814817 GCA_003113815.1 Sphenodon punctatus | reverse complement strand
CTTCAATTTCTGCATGCTCTGGAGTAGTTCAGTAATCGCACTCTTATAAAAGTACGACCTGTAGCATCCTGACAGCTTTTATTTGTTTAAGACTCGGAAAACTAGTGGTGGTGATTGAACCAGCTCCCTGTTGCTTTGCAAACATGGTTTAATAAGACAGGAGACCGCCAAATGTGATAATTGGTATAAATGCGATGAATGTTCATTTTGAGAGCAGCCGGTGCTGTTTTTAATAATGGGTGTTTTCAAAGGGTCTTTATAGGCCTTTCCTCCATGTGATGGGTCAGCGTCCATTATCCTTTGGAAGTTTCTATTGGCTGTCCACATGGAGTGCATAAATTATGAAAACTCTCAAATTCATTTAATCTACAGCTGAGGAATCCAGCATCTTTGAGTGAGTTTCTACATGAGGGCCTTTTGTCTGAATTTTGTAAGGAGTGTGCACAGTTTAGTCAGGGCAGCATGCAAGCCTTGTTGGAGCTGGTAGAGAAAGGAAGTGCAAAAACAAAACACATACCTACTTAAAGAAAAAAAGAAAACTAGTTTTATATTTACGATAGTCAATTTCCTACTTCCAAACACAGTGCAGGGGAAATTGTTTAAAATGTCCTAAATATAAAATAGATTAATGATTATTTCTGTTTAGTTGGTGCCGCTTCATATTCCATGCTTTAAAATCCCCACATAATACATGCTCACAGGAGCCCTATTATGTAAGAAGTGCCAATCCCAGAATATAGATGGAGAAATTGAGAGGTGACCTCTCCAAGGCCACAGAGTGGAGCAGTGTTGAGATTACAATTCAGAATTCCTTGGTTCCCATACCCCTGTTTATTTTAACAAATACAGAATAGGGACTGGATCCTGGCACCAGCCTTGGAGCTGCTGTGTATGGGGAGCCCTGTGGGAACTGTCTAAATCCTCAGAAGAACAATGGATAATTCAGAATCGACTACGTGAAGAGTTCTGCTGGCCTCCTGAACCTGCATACACCGGACAGAATCGGGGCATGTGAGGGAAAGGAGAACATCTGCTGGACTCACCTACTAACCTTCAGGGTAATATGGTGCAGGGGGGAATGAGACTACCAATTCCTCTCATCACCATGCTCCTGCTCCCTCCAGAGCCAAGCATGTGGGGTCAGCTCATAGTTCTCAATCCCTACACTGTGACATGAGGACAGTGACATTATTATTATTATTTATTATTTGTATTTCTTAGCCACCCCCTCATACCCATGGCATCCCGGGGCGGCTTACAGCATAGAAATAACAATTTTAAACAACAATAAAACAGAGAAAATTCAAACATTTAAAAACCCACCTAACCCCCCCACCTATTGACCCAATTCCCCCCTCCCCTCCTCCGAAGGCCTGGGAGAACAGCCAAGTTTTGCAGACCCGGCGGAAGGCCAACAGATTTGAGGCCAGACGGGCTTCTTCCGGGAGGGAGTTCCATAGTTGCAGCCTGGCCACCGAGAATTCCCTCTCCATCGTGGCCCCCCGCTTTACACGGGGGACCTCCAAGAAAGCGCCCCCGGCAGACTGAAGGGGTCGCTCTGGGGCGCGGAAGGTGAGATGGTCCCTGAGATATGAAGGGCCAAGACCGTGTAGGGCTTTATAGGCCAAGACCAGCACTTTGAATCTGGCTCGGTACGCTACAGGCAGCCAATTGAGGCATCATTTGCTTAAAAATTTCCATATGACAAATTATGTAAATGTATGTAGATATAAACAGCCCCTTCCCTAACTTGAGCTGGAATGAAAAAAATAATCTTTAAAAAAAAAATCTAAAAAAATAAAGGTTTGTACAGACTAAACAAAGACTCCAGTGGGCTATTTGTCTCTTTTATAAACACCCTTGGTTAAATACTGGGATTAGAAACATTAGGGAAGTACGGCTAACCTTGCTGTTTCCTGCCTTGGTAATGTCCCTAGTCTGTAAGATTTGAAGTTGTATTATTTGAGCAGTATGTCTCCACAAGGATGTGTTGAGGTAGTACAGAAGGCACTGATATTAACATGTTTAAGAGCCTTGGAGCAAGAGAGTCAGGTGCAGTTGTCTGTTGCAGTACAAACACAGTATGTTTTTTGGGGGGAAATTGTTAGAGATGTGTCCTTACCAGAGCATCAGGCCTGGAGGCTTCAGGGAACGAAGGAGAAGTGGTGTAAGAGTACCTGAAATACGCTGTGTTGAAAAATATTTCTCAAGAGTGACCAGTTGCTTTCCTTTATTCTTACTTGAAAAGCAGATTTTTCTGAGGTGAAATTTTAGTAAATCGTACAATGGTATACTAGAAATGTGTGACAAGAAAGGACATTCCAAAATAAATATTTGTACTGAGTCCATGGGATGATTTTCATGAGTACTGAGCAAGGAGGAGCGAAGGTGATGTAGTGCAGAAGCAGAGGAAATTGAATTTAAGTAGCAGTATTACCACTAGTTCTTCCATACCCACAATATAGTACCCCATAGCATGACATAAGAGGGCAAATATTCCCCTGCCAGAGCTCTTTGAGAACTATTGCGTAAGGGAATCGCTCACAGTAACCTACTCCAAGTCAAAAATCCTGGTGATTGGCTCTAAGTATAGGAAGGGACCCCAGTCCTGGTCTATGAAGGGGATGACCATTGAACAGGTCAAGTCGTTTAAGTACCTGGGGGTCATTATTCCACCTCCTGGAGAGGCCATTTTGACCAAGTTAAGATCCAGACTAGAAAGACTGCTATGGTAATTTTGAAATTCTATTTTTGCCAGGGCGGCCGGGAGGTGTCTGCAGCACTTTCCCTGTTTAGGGCTAAGGTGCTGGCCCAGGCGTTGTATGCGGCTCCAGTGTGGAGTTTGGCCTATCTGACCAAATTGGAAGTTATTCAGAATGGGTTTTTAGCTTCCATCCTGGGTATTCCACGCAGCTCCCCTCAGGTGATCTCCTGTTTGGAGACCGCTTCAGAGACCGCTGAGGCACTTACCGTAAGGCAATCAATTAATTACTGGTCCAGATTAGTCTCTGCCCCAGCGGAGGAAAATAACATCCTGAATATGGCACTGAAGTGTGGACTGCTGGACCCTTGGTGGGTGCAAAATAAACAATCTCATGGCTGGGGTTTTCACAGGAGATTTTGAGGAAGGTGGGGGTTATGAGATTTAAGAAGTTAATTTATCAGAGAATGCAAGACCAATCCTGCCAGAGGGAACAGATGTTGCTGGCATCGCAAGCGGTGGCACCAGGAATTGAAATCTACAATCCAAGGTCATCGGAACCGAATTATCTTTTTGTATGGCAGGATCCAGCCAAACGCACGGCCTTCTCCAAACTGCGGTGTAACTCTTTCCCCTCAGCTCTGGTAGGCGGAAGATTTGGAGGGATTCCCTTAGATCAGAGGGTATGCCCCTTGTGTGATACGGGGGAAGTTGATACACTCCCCCATGTTTTGCTGAGATGTCCTATGCTGGAGGGAATCCGTCAAAAATATTTGGGGGGGGAAATCCTCCGCGATCTGAGCTACAGATATGACGTCTGGCTGCTGCGCAGACTGCTGAGCCCCAATGATAATGGTATAACTAGGGCAGTGGCCAATTTTGCTTTCACAGCCCTGGTTATAAGGGAGCCAATTTTAAGACAGCAAGGAGTTTCCCTTTAAACCCCCTCATTTATCCCTGCGACCAGATCTGTGTTTGTTCAGAATTATGGGCCTTTGAGAAACACCGCTCTGGGGGGAAGGCAATACTGATAAGGTGGTGGTGGTGGGATTAAGTTTAGTCTCAGTGAAAACGGTAAACAGTATGGCTTTGATAAGAAGGGGAAATTAAGCGCTTGGTGAGGCTGCCTCTGGCCGTCAGGAGTAAAACCATATCATAAATGCCCCAGTACATACTGAAAAATGGGGAAGGGTTGGTAATATGTGGTGATTATTTTTGGTCTGCGCAGACCTGAGCTAAGACCACAGGCTGCCGACTGGACTAGTAATGGGAATATACTCAGCGATTATTAGTTAATTGTTTGAGGGATAGGAGGACGGGTAGGAGTTTTTAAATTGTTTGTTATGGTTTGATATTGTTTGCTATGGCGTGTAGACTTTGTATTTGTAGTTGTAACAGCCTTCCAGGCTATACAGTAAATATTTATATACTGTTTGTTCTCCTGCCCTTAATCACCTGTGCGGTGAGCAGATGTGCTTGATTTGAGCTGCTGCCTGAGAAAGGAACTATAAATGAAGGAGAAATTGTGGCTACAGTGAAGACAGAGATCAAGTACATAATAGTGGGGCAGGGCAGAGATTGCTATCCCCAGCTTCAGTGTTGCCCCCAACCTGTAGAGGAAGAAGATTTGGTGTTGAAAGACTAAGGCAAAGTGTGGTGCATGGTGCCTAGGTTGTAAGCAAATGCAATATGGGACTGTACAGTGTCTTTACTGCTTAAAAGGTGCACAAGTTAAGTTGGGAGCCTTAACTTACAATTTCCATACTTTCTGGAGTGTGAGTGAATTTGTAAGTCTTTACTCCTCTCTTAAACCAAAGGTTTTTTGATCTAAAAATAATAAAATTTAGCTGACTGAAAATAACCCCTAACAAAAGAATTTGTCTCTGGGTTCTAATTTTCAAACTGGATCTTCAGGGTGAAAGTATGATTCCAGCTCTTACTGAGAGGTACACCAAATCCACTCGTAGCTGTGATGGGCATATTGAAACTTGTCAATGGACTGACAGAAAAATGATTACTTAATAATCTAAGGAGAATAATAGCCTGTTGAGGATACTTTTGAGGATACTTTGGAATTATTGCTTAACATTAGAATTTGCCTAATAGCCTTGGTGTTTCTTAGAGGTTTTACTGTACCTGTTTAAAAAACAAACAAAAGAATTATTTGAGATCAGAGAATGTATAGGAAAAAGTGCAGTAGTTTAGATGAGAAAAAGCAAGGGGGGAAATATTTAAAGATGAATATTAAAGAGAAGGGGGGGGAAAGAAAAAGAAAAAACAAAGATGAGTAAAATAAAGCTATTAACTCTAAATGTGAGAGGGTTAAAATAGCCTGCAAAACGTAAAAGGGTCAGAAAATTGCTGTATGAAAACAATATTGATATATTCTTCCTTCAAGAAACACACCTGCTTACAGGTGATATGACAATTTTTGTGAAATGATAGCAGCATGAGGTACAAAAAAGAAGGCGGGGGTACTCATTGGATTAAGTAAAACGATGGATTTCAAGTTAAATAAAACAGAGATAAAGAAGGTAGATTTTTATTAATTTCAGGGACTCTACAAAGAGAATGGGTGATTCTGGTTAATATGTATCCCCCGAACACAGGTCCTCTTAACTTCTTTAGACAATTTATCCCCATTATATTAGAAAACATCTAAGGAGCCTTGATGATACATGAAGATCTGTCACGCCTCTTACCAACTTAGATATATCCAAAAAAAGCCCTATTAGTAAACCACAAGCAATGATTAGTGATCTGTTCCATACTGAAGGGATCACGGAATCATGGCGCCATCTCAATAGAAACAGCAGAGAGTATACATATTATTCCCATGTCCACAATAATTACTCCAAAATAGATCATGTACTACTGGGAAACAAGGATCTGTGGAAATGCATGGCGTGCTACATAGTCCCATTGGTATTACCACAACGCCATAATTACTGAAATTAGATTAAATAATAGTTCATCTCCAAATGAATTTATTTGGTGTTTAGATAGGGGGATGCTTAAAAACAAGGAAATTCATGAGAAAATTGAACAGGACTTTAAAGAATATATAAAATTTAACCAGGACTCAGTGGCGTTGCCGGCCACCTTCTGGGAAGCAGCGAAGGCCACCATAAGGGACAAATTAATAGCTCTTCGGGCATATGTAAAAAAGAAAAAGAGAGAGGCTGTTCATGCAATATATGCAGAGCTCCATAAATTAGAAGCACTCGGCATGCAAGCCCCCTCCAAATTGCTACAAAGGCAAATAAACAGAGTAAAGGAAAGAATAAATACAATAGAACTAGAAAAAGTAAAGATGCAATTGAAACATATACAATTTTATTATAATAACAATAATAAAGCTGGTAAAGCGCTGGCACATTTAGCTAAAATACAACAACAAAAAGCAGTAATAACAAATATCACAAAAGAAGATGGAACTCTATTAAAAGAACAGGATAAAATTCAAGCTGAATTTCTAGAGTTTTATAAAAACTTGTATTCTTCTTCTGATCCGGACCCAGAGGAGGTGGAAAAAAAATCTAAGTAATATTGAATTGCATAAACTAAATAATGCTCAACAGGCCTTTATGAACACATTAATTACATCCTCAGAAGTAGAAACCGCTATAGACAGTATGCAAAACAATAAAACAAATGACCTGGATGGGTTTCCCTCAGAATTCTATAAAACATATACCAAATTACTTTGCCCACACTTAACTAAATTGTTTAACGAAATTTTAATTACTGGTGAGATGCCCACTTTGTTTTATGATGCCCAAATCACACTGGTGCCTAAACCTGGCAGACCAGTTAATAAGCGTGGAAGTTGCAGACGCATCTCATTATTGAACAATGATTTCAAAATATTCGCAAAAATATTAGCCACCAGACTTAAAGTAGTGGCAGGGGAAATTATCCATCAAAAGCAAGCTGGGTTTGTTCCCAGAAGACAAGGCACAGATAATATAAGGAAAGTTGTAAATCTGATCCATGCACAAAAATATAAAAAAAAATCTCTGCTATGATTATAGCAGCTGATGCTGAAAAGGCTTTTGATTTTTTGGAACCCACCTATCTATTTGCTATATTTAAAAAAGTTGGTCTTTCAGGTAATTTTCTTAGATGGATGGCAGCAATCTATGCATACCCACGCTCCAGG
The DNA here is from genome assembly GCA_003113815.1 of Sphenodon punctatus. Lineage (NCBI taxonomy): Eukaryota > Metazoa > Chordata > Lepidosauria > Sphenodontia > Sphenodontidae > Sphenodon > Sphenodon punctatus. The sequence goes on along the minus strand of QEPC01012948.1, from coordinate 2,807,954 downwards.
CTACAGGTCAATGGCCAAAACACAGAAGTATTTAAAATTCACAGGGGTACACGACAGGGTTGCCCCCTGTCCCCGCTGCTCAATATCGCCCTGGAGGACTTAGCGACAGCCCTATGACAAAATCAACAAATTAAAGGTATATGTGTAGGTGAGCAGGAATACAAGTTGGCTTTATTTGCTGATGACCTGATATTATTTATAGACAATCCAATAGAATCAATTCCACCATTATTACAAATGACAGAAAGTTTTGGTAAGATTGCAGGCTGTAAAATTAATAAAAGAAAAATCCTAAGCATTTGTGTTTGCCCCTTCTGTGGAAGAGGAGAAACAAATAAAAAAAACTCTCTCCCTTTCCAGAAAGCCCAACAGGTATTAAATACCTAGGAATATACTAACAAAAGACTGCAAAGATTTATATGCAGCTAACCTCCCCCCTATTCTTAATCAAATCCATAAGGAATTTACAAGCTGGCAAAATCTGATGTGCTCATGTCTGGGGAGAATCAATCTATATAGAATGATAGCCCTTCCAAAGCTTATTTACAAATTTATGGCGCTGCCAGTAAATCTCCCAAATATAGTTTTCAAACCAATAGAAGCATTGGTTAGAGAACTAGTTTGGAGGGGGGACAAGCCTAGACTAAAAATTGGTACAATGCTCCAACCTAAAGAGAAGGGTGGTCTAAATATGCCTGACACCAGATTGTACCATAAGGCAGCTATACTTGCTTCAATGCAATATTGGTATCATTGCCCAAAACACCCAGAGTGGCCTACAATAGAGCGAGAGTTACTGCAACTCAAATTGCTGAAAGATGTGATGGTGGATGAAGGAGTAATTCCCACAAATCTCTCGAGAGAGCATCCCTTCGTGTACCCCCTGATGAAACACTGAAAAGGCTTGCAGAGGAAATTGAAAGATAAACCACAGGGTTCTCCCTCTTCACCAATACAGAGGATTTGTGTTCGAGGAAAAGAGAAATTGCTACCAAATTAATTAAACAATTGCAAAAAAAGGGGCTCAATAAGGCATACCAGCTTTTTAATAAAGGTAAATTTATTCAGGCACTGGAGGCAGAAATACAGGACAAAATTGATGTCTTCCAGTTCCTGCAACTGAAGAGTGTATTCCTGACCCTGGGCCTGACAAGTTTCGGTAGAAAACCTGAGGTAATTGAAGCAGTGATATTTAACTTGACAGGAGCATGGGGAAAATTGTCCAGCATTTATAAAGAACTTAAGTTGTTTTTATATCCTATACAGCATTCTTATATAGCCAAATGGGATAGGGAGTTAAATAAAAATTTCACGGAAAGTGAGGTCAAAACGATGTGGAGTCATGCACTATTGTGCATCCAACCTTGAAGTTAGAGAGACACAATTAAAGGCAACCACTAGATATTATATAATGCCTTCACAGTTGAAATATGGAAAAAACCATGGCAATGGACTTTGTTGGAAGGGATGTGGACAGCAAGGTACTCTCAAACACTATCTTTGGGGATGTACTTGTGTACAAGCATTCTGGAGCCAAGTATGGGCATTCCTCAATAAGATGAATGGAACCTTAGTACCTTTTAGACCTGAAATAGCCATATTAGGAATTTATTCAGCCAGCAAGACTTTAAAATTGCATCAGGATTCATCTAAAATCTTGTCTGGCTGCAGTTAACATAATCGCTAGGCATTGGAAAATGGAGGGATTATTGCCGCTCCAGGAATGGCTAAGTCGGTTGTGGTATTTGTTTACTATGGGAAAGCTGATGGCAGAATTAAAAAACAAGAAAGAGGACTTAGAAGCAACACGGTACAACATCATTGCAGCAATTGAAAATGAAGAATTTCTCCAGTGTGATAAAACGATACTATTCGATTGCTGTTTGAGTCAAAAGTATGTTATAAGGGATTTTGATATGAATGTAACACCTTGTATTGTATTGAGATACGAGATGAGTATAGACTGATAACTACATTTATTTGTAAATTTCTCTAAGAAAGATAAAACAATAAAATTAAATTTTTTAAAAATTGAAAGATTGTGCACGTGTACATATATATATATATATATATGCATTATTATTTGTTTATTTAAACTCTGATGTGCATACATCTGTATGTATGTATCTCAGGTGTGCATACAACCAATTAGAAAATCCGTTTTGTTTTCCTTAATAAAGGAGACCTATTCTAAAATGTACCTTCTTGGTACATCTGAGCCTTTGAGAGTGGCTATTATATGAAACAACATTTCATCAGTTTAATTCAACCAGACAGGTGAGAATTTTGTTGTCCAACTGGGACTCCAGAGCTACTGATCTGGTTCCACAGGCCAGCTGCTAAATAAATAAATAAAATAAAAACGTATCCTATAAGCTATTTTGAGCTGTAAGTTCATATTTAATTGATTTTTTGCCAAGTTTCTTCCTCAGAAAAGAAGAGAAAAACACCTAAGAATTTGATAAGATGATTTATTCGCATTACATATGAATCAAAGCAATAGCAACATTTCAATCTTATATTAAGCCTTTGGTTAAACCGAAGCAGCAGGCCTTTCGGGGCAGAAAAATCCTTGCCTTTTGCTTGCTCTGCATTATTCCCGCATTTGATCTTGTAAGTAAATCCCTCTTGTAAGTAAATACATTTATTCATTATATGCTTTAAAAAAAAAAATCCAACAAAATTGAAACTCAAGATCTATCCACTTTGTCAAGTATTTAGTTGACTTGAACAGCTATTATGGATGGCTTAATTTACACTTTACATTGAAGTAGGTGATGTATTACCTAAAAATGCTTTCTTTGTGTATAGATTTTCCTTTGGTATGGTTTATAGGTATAGTGACAGGAATTCCTAAGAAAAATTTCTACTGGAAACTATGACTTCTTGATCTATGTTGTGTGTTCCCTTTTTAATTATACGCCATGTTGGTCAGTGGGTTGTATGACAATCACCAATGCGATCGTATGTCTTTCTCTTCTTCCATCCTGTAACGGGATTAATGGAGACAAAGTCATTCAAATGATATCTTTTATTGGACCAACTCCTGTTAATGAGAATATGCAAGCTTTACCACACAGGATGCGTCCTCAGGTATGTAGTGTAGCAAGTCAGAAATATGTAAAACAAGAACTCTACAGTGGGCAGTCACTTCTTCCAGAGGTGGGTAGTCACTTCTCCACTTCTCTCCATCTCTGATTTCTCAGTTCTTGTCCTCAAAGGAAGCTTACACAACACCTTTAAAAGATGGGCCTTGGAAATAAAATTCATAACTTTGGGGCTTGGAGAATGCAGCCACATCCACAGGAAACAATTCCCAGGAGAGGCCCAACTTTCACTGGCAATACATTTTTACAAAAGCATGCTATACCCCCACTAGCTCTACCAGGTCCCATGGATAGTGTTGCACTCAGGTAAAAAAAATCAAAGCCTGATAGGTAAAGGTTTTCCATACACCAAGTTTCTTGAACCAAAATTATATCCTGTTCGGTCATAAATGATTTACAGGCCGGGTCCAATACCTGAGCTTTCCACCTGGCTACATTCCAGGACAAAATCCTAAAATAGGCATTGTCCTGACTTCCTAGGGGTCAATCCACCTTAGACTTGGTCACACTCTCCATTCCCATCCCTGGCGAGCCTCCCACTGCCCCCCACTCTTCCTGGCCCCCCCTAGGTTTGGGTAGCCTCATATTTCCTTGGAAGTTCTCTGTGCCCTCCACCCCGTGTTACCCCTCCTTCCAGTGTCTCCACCGCAAGGCAGGGGGACACACAGAGCTCCCCAGCCTGAGTCTCTGCCAATGGGTCATTTGCTACTGCCTGGGTGGGAACGTTGGACAGATGCACAGGACTGCCCGTTTCGCTCTCATCCAGTGCTTGAAATTTCAACCAGTTGTTACTCGTTTCTTCAAGTAGACTGTCCTGGGGTTGTCCACATAAACAACCTCTGGTTCCACAATCACTATTTCGCTTACTGGATCACCTACCATTATTTCCCTTGGTTGTACCGCCTTTAC
>QEPC01012948.1:2787217-2798937 GCA_003113815.1 Sphenodon punctatus | reverse complement strand
AATTATCTTGTCCCTTACCGCTGGCAACAAATGCGCCCCAAAGAGCGCAGCCACACTGGGAATAGCACCCCCTGGTGGTGGAGGGGGGCGGCTCACTGTTTGTTCTCCCGCCCTTCCGCTGACTCCAGCTGGCTTCTCCCGCTGCCCTGGCTGACTCATTTCTTTGTGCCCTCCCTGGGAGGCCCTCAACCACCTGTAATCGCCTCACTGGGGCGTTCGGTGGCACGAGCTCGGGTTCCACCATAACCGACTCCGCTCCCTGACCACTCGCTGGCAGTCCCACCCCCGCCTGCATGACCCCGGCTGGGACTCCCTGTGGTGCCACCACAGGGTCACCCATACCCACGCCCCGTTCCAAAACACCAACTGTGGTGCACTGTTCGGGGGGGGATGTTCCAACCCCTGCTACCCCGTGACCCGCAACCATGAGTCCCTACGAGGTGTTCCAGACCCGTGACCTCAGGCGTTAGTGGAAACCACCTCGCCCGAGCCGACCCTTGGTCCCCCTTCAGCAGCCCCCACACTTGTGTCTCCGCTGCCCAGGGTACCTCACTCACCTTGCACTCTGCCTACGTGCAGCCTTGGGTGCTCCATGATGCCAGCCGGAGTGCCCGCCTGTGAGCTTTTACCATCAAACCGCAGTTCCTGCTCGATGACCAGGATCCTTCTCCAAATGTCCTGGTTGCCCGCTTCCTCCCTGCGGTCTGGCATCTCTACTTTCCTTCTGCTGTTGGGGCGTGCTCCATCGTCCTGTGGCAACAGAGATACACCAGGGGGAACGGGACCTCTAGCTTGGGGGCCCTGGGGAAAATGCAGGCCCTGATGCAAGGTTGGTGGCCAGGGGGAACCCTGGTCCTGAAATTGGGCTAGACCAGGAACCCCATAGGTATCAACTAGTCCCCGAGTTTGGACCATGGGGGACGGATGTGTCCCCGTGCCCCCTGGGTACAAGACCTGGAGCAAGGGGCCCATATCCGCTGGCACCCCTGGGGCCCCTGCCGCCTCGTGCCCCCTGTGGGTATCTTGCCCACCTGGGGACCACCTCCGGTTGGATGTTCGAGGGACCCCCTGCTGCCCAGCCAGTTCATCCCTATACCGGGCAGAGGGGGACGCCACCCTCCTTCCCCTTCCCCGCTCTTGTGCCTGGTCAACTCCTGTCCTGGAGAGGGGATGGGGCCCCACCAGGTCACTCCTTCACCTCGGCCCGTTGGCCTCAGTCCTGGGGCCTGGCTCAGTGGGCCCAGTCACCCCACTATTAGTTGCGGGATTCTCTACCCTGGGTGGGTAGCTCCATGCCCTCAACAGGGCCTCACATCTCCTCAGCTGCTCCAACATGGCAGCCCTAGTCGGCTGGTTCTCACAGCTTGCCAGCCTCACATGGCCTTTCCTCCCCCACCACCCGCCCATCCCGGGTGTCCGTCGCCTTCTCCCCCACCCCTCCAAGTGCTCTTCTTCACGCGCCCCATGGATATGCCCTCTGGTTCCTTGGTGCTGCGCGAACAGGCCGGAGAGCTCAGCAGCAATTCTTTCGTGCTGCTGCCTCTTTAACAGGCCCGTTGAGAATGCCTCTCCACGCGGCTCTCCAGTGGTCCGCCCCTTCTACCAGGGGCGGGGCCCTCATGGTCCAGCGAGGCGTGCATGCGCAGCCTCGCACTCAGGATGGTTGCCAAGCAACCACTCACCAAGCGAAGGGCTTTCTAGCAAGCCTCTTTGCCACGGCCCCCTTCTTCTGTGTCTCCTCTCCCGAAAAGGGGGTGCGACAATACCCCGTCACTGCCATTTTGGCGGCAAAGGGAACTTCTCCCCATCTTCATCTGTCTAGTTACTTTGTTATATCCACTCCCATGCAAGACACTGCCATGCCTTCTCATATATTTCTGTCTTGCATTGCTCAGTTTATATATTTCTAACTTGCTATGCTACATGCCTGAGGAAGGGCCCTGCGTGGCCCATTCTCAGAAACAGAATTTGGTTCAATAAAAAGTAATTTTAACTACTTTGTCTCCATCTCTTACATTTTGGACCAACAAAACAACCTCCCTCTCTCTTTCCAGTATTAATGGGCAGACTGCTTGCTTGCTTCCAGTAGGAAGCAGTCATGATGCTAAGTGTTGAAGCCTCTCCTCCTGATAATATAAATTTTAGCAACTACAACTTTTCCTCTGGTTTTGTCTCTTCTACGTAGAAATATGGAGGCTTAAGCTCTGCTCTCTTGATTGTTCCCTCTTTCTGTCCGTTCCTTATTTTCTTTTCCATCTTGACAGAAACACTAAAAAGGAGAGAAGCAAGAACCATGGGTGTTCCGCTTTAAACCAAAGAGAGATCTCCTAAGCTGAGCACTACCATGAGCTTGGCCTCAACAGGGACTGGCCATTGAATCGATGTAGTTTAATCTTTAATGATCTGGAAAAGGGAGTAAGGAGTTCGGTGATCAAATTCATTCATTTATTTATTTAAAACACTATCCTGCCCCTCCTGCTTCAGGCAGCTCAGGGCGGCTGACAATATTAAAACATCAAAAGAAAACAACATAAAACCACAACATCAAAAAGACAATTAAAGCCCCTCATAAGAATAGAAATAAAAATATAATAAAAATAGCAAAAATAACCCCATATCCCCCCAACCCACACCCTCCCCTTCTCCCTCTCCCAAAACCTGGCAGAACAATAAATTCTTACACAGCCATGGAAAGCTGAGCAGAGACGGGCCTCCTCTGGGAGGGAGTTCCACAGCAATGGTGCAGCCACCGAGAACACCCTCCTCATGGTGGCCATCCGCAAACAGTGAGGGACCTCAAGGAGAGCGCCCCCGGTAGACCACAGAGGCTGGCTTAGGGTCAGGGGGATGAGGCAGTCCTGCAGATAAGTGGGACTCAGACTGTTTAGGGCTTTAAAGGTCAAAAACAGCGTATTGAATCAGGCCTGGAAGGCTGTTGGCAGCCAGTGCAGTGCACGCAAAACTGGAGTTATATGCTCACACCAGTCGGGCCGCCACATTCTGCACTACCTGCAGCTTCTGGACCATCACCATGGGCAGCCCCGTGTAGACCAAGTTGCAGTAATCTAGTCTCGAGGTAATGAAAGCATGGATAATGATGGTACGGTCAGAATTGGAAATATACGGTTAGGGCCTATATTGCAGATTCATTTTATTTATTCATTTATTTATTTTTATACCCTGCCCTAACCCCAAAGGCTCAGGGCAGCTCTCAACAAATGCATAAAATACATATATAAATAAAATACAAATATAAAATAAATAATTAAAACCCCACAAAACTATAAACACCCCCACCCCAATCTATCCCTGCCCATTGAATGCCTGGCTAAATAAAAAGTTCTCACACTGCCTCCAGAAGACGCTCAAAGTGGAGATCAGATGAGCCTCCAAAGGAAGGGAGTTCCAAAGCTGTGGGGCAGCCACTGAGAATGTGTCTCTGTGGGCCCAAGTGGTATGAAACCAGGCCAGCAATGGATCACACAAGAGGCAACTTCTGCAGATCTCAAGGGCCACAAAGGAGCATAAGAAGAAAGACGGTCCTTCAGAGATGACACAGCTACTCAAGGTGGTTAAAATCTGAGTGGACTGTGAAGAATTGTAGGAGGATCTTGCATGACTGGGTGACTGGGCTTCTAAGTGATGCACATAGAGCACATAGAGTGATGCACATAGAGAAAAATAATCCAGACTATATGTACACAGTGCTGGGTTCTAAATTAGGGGTNAATTGCAGGGGGATTTTGAGTGACTGGGTGACTGGGCTTCTAAGTGATGCACATAGAGCACATAGAGTGATGCACATAGAGAAAAATAATCCAGACTATATGTACACAGTGCTGGGTTCTAAATTAGGGGTTAACACTCAGGAAAAGGAGTCGGTGGGGCCAATCCCATGCCCTTCAGGCTCTGTGCGGTATGCACGCCTATTGCAGGGACATTGTGCCATGCGCAAGCTGCGTGAATCCTGTGTGCAGGACGTTTGGGATTGTGGCCATTGTGGACAATACATTGATATCTGGCTCAATGTATGGTGGCCCTTTCTACTGTCAACCCCCTGAGCCTTCATTCTCTTAATTATTCTATGTGGGGGCTATAGTGGTTGCTTCCTCTGCTGCCCATTGGTGCTAAGGGAGGATACAGCTGTTTTCTTGTTTGCTCCACTGCTGTTGGTTTTCAGAACTGACAAGTCTACTTATGCTCCTTTGCAGCCCTTAAGATCTGCAGAAGTTGCCCTCTTGTGTGATCCATTGCTGCCCTGTGAATCTGTTTTAATTTCTTGGACTTGTTTTCTTCTAATCAGAGTAGCTTCTGGAGCCATAGAAAATACAACTTTATAGAATTAGGAAGTGAGGATTCAAAACTCGCTGTAGAGTTGCTTCCAGTAGGTAGCATCATAATGCTATTTGTCTACTAATCCCATCAGGAGGAAGGAAGAAGGGACTACAACAAATATGACCAGTAAATAGTTTTTTGTTGTGTGCTCTCTGGACTCTGACTTTGAGGAAACTGCCTTACTGTAGAAGCCAGGTTGTGTTTCTTTGTTGCTATTGGATGCCCCAGGCATACAAAGCAGTACGTTCACCCTTGCTTTCTCTAAGGAGCCACAGCGCTAGTCAAGTGAAGCTACATTATAAGCAAATTTATGAGGATATCCCAAAGAATGCTTGCTTCTGCAGGAGTGCCTCCTGTTAAGAACATCAGATTTACTTACGGTCATTACAATGAAGAACTCTTAACGGGAAGAGCTGTTTAATAGTGGAACAAATTGCCTAGGGCGGTGGTGGGCGCTCCTTTGCTGAAGGTTTTCAAACAGTGGTTAGACATCCATCTGTCAGGGATGTTGTAGGTGCAGATTTGCTGCATTGAGCAGGGGGTTGGACTAGATGACCTCTGATGTACCTTCCAGCTCTATGATTCTATGGCAAAATGGCAAGTATGCCCACAATGGGAGTTTAAGATTAGGAAGGCCAGATTCACTGCAGGCTTTTGTGGTGTAGACTCCAGCAGAGATCCTGCCACCATAGAAACTCTTCCAGGGAAATGCCTGTGAGAGAAGCTATCTACAGCCAACTATTTATGGCCCTTTGTTGTTTGAGTGTGTGATGATTAGAGAGGGAAGGCTTTACTACATCTCTTATGGTTATCTGATGGGAATTTTCAAGTTGAGAAGATTGCTGCCAGGGAAGGGACTTGGTTTTAAAAATTTTGTCCTAAGAGAAAAATACAATTCAACTTTATTTGCACAAGTTTTGCCTCTTTCCCCTTCTTCTTTCATGACCTCCATGTTTGCACTTACTCTGACATAACTTGGAACATTCATTTTGCATTATTGGGACCATGAAAATAACAAGGACTTAGGATGATGATTTTGGTGCAATCACTGATGATAATTGTTCTAGATTTTAAGCTTTATTCATGACCCTTTTGAAATACAAGATAATTGTATGTTATCTGTCTGGCCACATGTAAATATTTCTATTTTCTAGTTCATCTGTATAGTTTGAAGGGCATCCTTGAACTTTATTTAACCTTTGTGCGATTTTAAGAGTAATATACCTTTCTATCATGCACACTTTTTAATAGAGCTAAATCATTACTGAACAAAGATGATTGGCTTTTCAGTATAGACCTTGGATGAAATACTAAAATGAGGTCCTGTACGCTCGTGGTCATTAGCTAGAATGGCACTTCTTTGCAAGTGTTGTTGGTCTTTTGGCCAGACTCCAGTTAGGTAATTGCTTTTTAGCCATCTAAAATTCTCCTTGCAGTCCCATTGGATGATGGTTTTCCTTCACTCTCTGCTGAAGTGGCATTTGTTGTAACTGTGCACAGCAGAACAGCTGCTGCATTCTACCCCAGAAAATACTGTAGATTGTAAAAATTGGGATTTTGGGATCAAAATTGCTGTATAAATGTCAGTTGTTATTACTGCAGATTATATTTATGATCTAAATAATTTGAAAAATCACTTGTTGGCAGGAGGCACACACCAATTTTGGTTTATGTGTATAAAAATATCCATGTTGGCCAAGATAAACACTAGGAAGGAAGGAGTGTGTTACCAGCCATACTAGGGTTCACTTAGAACAGGAGAAATGACTTCCCTGCTTTTCGTCCCAAAGGCAGGTTCAAGGACAGAGGGAGGAAATGAAGTGCCAAAGATAAGAAGCGCTTCTGAAGCACCAGTTCCCTTAGCTGAGAAACTGGATGTGGGTAATTGAAAACTTGTGAAAGATAAATGAACTTTAACTACTGTGGCAAATATTTCTTCAGTTTACCTGCACCTCTTTCAAGCTATTAATGTCAAATGGTACCATCATTTCCATTATGGCATTCAAAAGATATTTTATTTTATTTACAAAACCTTTATATCCCGCACCCTCCTGCAACTCAGCAGCTCGGGGCGACGCACAGCATAAAACCATCACAGTAAAATCTAATTACAATATAAAATATATAAAATCAGCACATAAAATAGCGGCTAACAGATAAAATAAAATCCCCTCCCCATCCCACGTCCTCCCTGAAGGCCTGGCAGAACAACCAGGTCTTACAACATCTATGGAAAGAGGGGAGGTCAGGAGACAGATGGGCCTCCCAACGGGAGAGAGTTCCATAGCTGAGGTGCGGCCACCGAGAACGCCCTTCCGTCGTCGCCACCCGGCATACCCAGGGGACTTCAAGTTGGGCGCCCCCGACCAACCGCAAGGGCCGCAAAATGACCTGAGACTTGAGGCGGTCTCGCAGGTAACCAGGACCCAAGCTGTTTAGGGCTTTATAAGTCATAAAAGATCTAGGGTTAATTATCTAAACTTGTAAAGATAGTATTTATTTAAATATATAGTTCAAACTATTTTTGGTGTGACTTTTATTGAGAATCTGAAAAAGTACACAGGAGTGTCTCCAGACACAGTCTGGGACACCCATTTGTGAATATCGAAATTGCATCTCAATAGTTTCAGTTTTGTGAAATAAAAAAGTGCAATAACATAACATCAAAGACAACAGTAAGCTAACGATGTTTAAGACAGTGTGTTTTGTTTTTTGTAGGATGTAAGCACAATGACAGACTGGAAATATTGCAAATTCTTACCTGTGTTGTTTCAGACATTCATTAATGTCGATTTCGACTGCTCACCTTCTGTCTCAACTAACTCTCCCTTGACTATTGCTATACAAGGATTCCAAGTGGATATCAAAAATTGTAAATCTGCTCTTATCTTCTCCATAGAGTATGGGAACCATATTCTTTGCAGCCAGTCAGTCTCTGTTGGCCCACGAGGATCTTTCAGTTTAGATGCAATGTTGTGGATTCCCACCAGGAACATATGTGTGCAAGTGACTTTACAGAAATGTATTAGTGAGATTTTTCGAAACATTCCCAGAAAGGGGATTTCTGGGTGAAATGGTAACACCAGATTGGTAGCTTTCTGTATTCAATTCCAGATCATTTCCAGCTCCAGGCGCATTTGGATAGCATCGGTTTCCTTGACCCTTTTCAGTCTGGGTTCCACCCCGGCTATGGTACTGAAACGGCGTTGGTGGCCTTGGTGGATGATCTCTGCCGGGAGATGGATGCAGGATGTTCAACATTTCTGATCCTGCTAGATCTCTTGGCCGCGTTTGATATCATGGACCATGGGTTGCTGCTGAGACAACTGCGCGACCTGGGGGGTCTGGACAGGACTGTCCTTAGGTGGTTCCGCTCATTCCTCTCGGGGAGAAGCCAGCAGGTGGTGCTGGGGGCTGAAACATCAAGCCCCCGGGCCTTGACCTGTGGCGTTCCACGGGGTTCGATCTTGTCTCCACTATTATTCAGTGTGTATATGCAGCCCTTCGGGGAGATCGTTAGAGGGTTCGGGGTGCGATGTCACCAATATGCTGATGATACTCAGCTGTGCCTCTCATTTTCTACCAACCCTGGTCCTGCTGTCTCATGACTTTCTTAATGTTTGGAGGCCGTGGCGGATTGGATGTGGCAGAGCAGACTGAAGCTTAATCCCGATAAGACGGAGGTGATGGTGGTGGGAAGGGCAAGGGAGGTACTGGCTCCCCTTGTTGGGGGGGGTCCGTCCTCCTGTAACCCAGCAGGTTCGGAGTCTGGGGGTGGTGTTGGACTCAGGTCTCCGTCTGGATGGACAGGTGGAGATGGTGGCTAAGGCTGCCCTGCGCCAGCTGTATCTGGTACGGCGGCTGTGTCCATACATTTCCAGGCCCAACCTGGCCACTCTCATTCTTGCCTTCATCACCTCGAGGCTAGACTACTGCAATGCGCTTTACGTGGGGCTTCCCTTGTTTCTGGTTCGGAGGCTGCAGCTGGTGCATAATGCGGCGGCCCGTCTCCTTACAGGGACGGGGCGGCGGGAGCACATAACACTTGCGCTCCATGCTCTGCACTGGCTGCCTATAGCATACCGAGCCAGATTCAAGGTGTTAGTGTTGATCTATAAAGCCCTGTACGGTCTGGGTCCCTCATACCTCGGGGATTGCCGGTCTGGGCTCCTCATACCTCGGAGACCGCCTCATCCTCCGTGCCTCAGAGTGATCCCTTCAGTCCACCGGGGGTGCCTTTCTGGAGGTCCCCCGTGTAAAACGGGGGGCCACAATGGAGAGGGCGTTCTCGGTGGCCGGGCTGCGGCTTTGGAACTTCCTCCCGGAGGAAGCCCGCCTGGCCCCGGGTCTGTTGACTTTTCGTCAAGTATGCAAGACCTGGCTGTTTGCTCAGGCCTTCAGAGGGGAGGATGGAAGGGTGGGGTAGTTGAGGGGGAAATGAGATTTTAAAGATATTTTTAAATCTGTTGATGGGGTTTTGTATTTTTAAATTGATTTTGTATGGAATTTTATTATTGTATGTTTTGATGTTGTAAGCCACCCCGAGATGCCGTAGGCATGAGGGGGTGGCTAATAAATATTAATAATAAATAATAATAAATAATAAATTTGCCAGAATCTTTGGATAACTGGAGAGCTCCACCAACAGTGGAGGTAGGATCTGACCTCACCACAACCATGCCAGTAATAATTATTCTGGGTGCTTTTCATTTGTACCATTTTGACGAGGATGAGAGAGAATCTCATAACTAGCTAAATTAGGGGTTCTCTAATCTCTAGGGACATGACACCACTATGCATATAAACCGAAATTTGCTCCATTATTACTTTAACAAATTGTATACCAATGTCTTTTTTCCAGGCTGCTAAATAGCTAGCATCTAGGATGCACCATATATATATATATATATATATATATATTTTTAGTGCTTTGTAGATTCTGAAGAGTAATTTCTTCAGAGAGGTTGGTTCAAAAAGTATACACTCTATAGGCGTGGCCAGTCTAGCATGAAGTTCACAATTTGACTGCATCAAAAATACTTTTTAACTGAGCATAACTAGCGGCCTGTTCTAGCTCAGATTTTTGTCAGGACTTTTTCACTTTTGAAGATATGGCTGACTCACTTGACACCTTTTGTCTTTAACTTATCTAAACAACCCCAAAGCAATTTATCCTGCATACATTTTGGGAAATTTTTTACAACAAAGGGGTGTAAGGAGACACACCTTGGCATCCTTCAATTTTCTTTTGACATGCCATTCATACGGTCCATCAAGGCGACGCAAAGGGGTGATCCAACCAAAGTTTAAACATTGGCCTTTTTTCTGCCAAAATGAACTCTTGAAAATTGTTTTATACCTAGAAGATCTTTTTCAGTTGATACCCAAGGGAATTCGATGGAACCCTCATACCAAAATTTTAGTCCTCTCAGAGAAGCTGCCTTTTGGCAAAGAATTATATCAGGAAACTGGAGACCACCAAATTATTTGCTGACCGTAAGTATACATTTTCTTATATGTGGTCTTTTTCCTTTCCAAAGTAACTGATCACATGCTATATTTACTTCTTTAAAAAAGAGGGATTTTGATAGGTAGAAGAAAAAATAGATATAATAATCTAGGCAGAATCATCATCATCCTCCATAAATTAATTTTCCCTATCCAGAAGCATGTAAGATGCTGCTACTCAAAGATTTGCCTGAAATGAATTTCACAAAATTTGCAAAGTTATCTCTCTATAGATGTTGTGGAGACCTGGAAAGCCCAGTGCCCAGGTATTTGATTTTGTCTTTGCCAATGGTAATCAGAACTATCTTGGCTATCTCATCTCTCCACAACCTCTCTTTTGAAAATATCATAGCAATCGATTTACTAAACTTAATTTTGTATCCAGAGATATTGCTAAAGCTCTTAATTAAATCTAATAAGGATGGAACAGACAAGCTTATCATCCACATAGAGTGCTAGTTTTTGCTCCAGACTGTTAGGATGCCTGTGATATTGCTGTCTTGGAGGACTGCAATTGCTAATACTTCTAAAATAATATCAAAAAGTAAGGGGGAAAGGGGACAACCTTGCCTGGTGCCTTGGGACAGAGGAGAAGGGTCTTTCAGATGTCATTAACCATGATTTGTGAGCTTGGCTTTAAGTAAATGATTCTCACTAGTTTCAAAAAGTTCCCCGTGATTCCCATGCTACTTAAGATTTCAAACAAACATCTGGGCTCCGCCCGTGTGCATGTTTTCTAAAAACTGTTTCCTAGACGGAATTTAAGATGAATACACAAAGGGTGTTTCCAGACTTAATAGTAAACACCGGCTGGAATCATCTTGTGTTCCCTATTACATTTTAGTGGCTGATTGCCACAAGTAATACTGCTGGGTAGCTGATGACACATTTAGTGCCCTCCCAAAAAGAGGAGGGGGTACTGACTGTGAGCTGAACTTGGGGCAAGCAACAGTGGTAGTCTCCAGGACCAGCAACATCGAATCCTCCTAGAGTCGTGGCAGCATCAGCAATGCTAGAAACTCTGTCACTTCTGGGGACACTTTGCTGATCTTGAGCTCACTGGGGACATCTGGGCTCCGCCTGTGTGCATGTTTTTTAAAAACGGTTTCCCAGTGTAGTCATCCTAAATTCTCTCTGGGAAACAGTTTTTAAAAAACAAGCACATGGCCAGTTTGCCACTGCCGATCTTGGGCTCAGCTCACGGGAAGTCCTACGGTAAGAACTCACCTGCTTTCCATCTGGCCAGGACTATGTCGCTGTGCTGCTGCTGCCTCCAATCCTGCTTGTTGCTGCCTCGGTCCCCTGCTGTTTCCATCTGCGGGGAGAAAAACATCACGTTAGTACCGGGGGCGGGGGGGGCCAAGGAAGCCAGTGCACCTGGGTTGGGTGCCCTGGCTTGACCCCATGACCCGCACCGGAAGCTGCCGGGGGGGCACAAAACGGAGCCGCCTGTAGCAGAGGGGAGAACTCATCTGCTTTCTATCTGGCCGGGACTATGCTGCACTGCTGCTTCTGCTGCATCCGATCCTGCTTGTTGCCGCCTCAGTCCCCTGCTGTTTCCATCTGCGGGGCGGAAAACATCATGTTAGTACTGGGGACGGGTGGACCAAGGAAGCCAGTGCACCTGGGTTGGGTGCTCTGGCTTGACCCCGTGACCCGCACCGGAAGCTACTGGGGGGCACAAAAGGAAGCAGCAGACCGCCGGGACCGCAGGGGATTCAGGGGCCTGTTGTTTTTGTGAGTTTTGTGTCAGGTTTGGGGGGGAGGGCGTTGTGTTGGGTGAAGGGTATATTGAATGGTGGGGTTTTTGAGGGGGGGGGCAGCACCAACCCCTGGTGGCAGCAGGGGAAGGTACTGGGGGAGGTGGGGTTAGGATG
>QEPC01012948.1:2771445-2787117 GCA_003113815.1 Sphenodon punctatus | reverse complement strand
TGGTACAGTGATACCTCACAGGGTCCTTCATCAGGCAAATCGGGGATTAGAAGGACCTGATGAAGGAATTAGGACTTGAATTAGAAGATCCTGATGAAGGACCCTGCGAGGTCCGAATGTTTGCATACCTCCACCAACTGTAGTTGGGCCAATAAAAGATATAAGTGCCTATATTTAGGACCAACACGGCAACTTTACTTTCTCTCTACAATACTATGTTTTATTACTCTCACTCAAGTGAAAAATGCAGTGGCAGAACTTTATTGTGTTTCAAAGCAGTTCCAGTGTTCTGTATTAGCAATTTAGCCATCTTTTAAATGATGATGATGTAATAAAAATGTGGGTTGCTTTTAAGATAGTCTGCTCTGTTAAATAGTGTTTGGCTGTGTTGGAATATCCCATTATCTGTTTGATCTGTCAGGGGGATACCTTGCATTATAAAAAAAGATTTCTGGAGGCTTATTTAGCTTTCTGTTTTATATCCCTTACTAAATTTGTGCTATCCTGTAGCAGCATATTAAAGCAGGAGAGTTAGCATATGTTTATAGTAGAATATTTAATAATAATAATAATAATAATAATTAAAAAAAACCTATGCCCAGATGGATCTTATCTCTACTTAGTTTTTGCATATAAAACTAACAAAGGGACACACAGCTATTCCTTTGTACGCACACACACAAATACCAAACTTAGAATGCGCATTCCTGGAGGTTGTTTTAAAAAAACAACCATAAAAAAATTAGGAAAAATCAATTTCTAGGAAATTCAGTGTCTTGCTTTGAATTGCATATTGCCAAAACTGAACCGACTATTGCAAAAACCTCAGCCCTAATTTTTTCATCTTCTCTTCCCCATTCCTTTGTACTTCAGCATGTTTGATAATAAATCAGTTAAAATGTTAGCTCTTCTTACATACAGTTTCAGCCTAATTAGTAAAACTATTGATTTGGATACTCAACCCTTCATTAGGAATTCTAAAATTAGCCAAACCTTTTATTGCTTTTATTTTTATTTTATAATCTAGCTCCAAAGGAAAGAGATGACTGCAGTCGTTTGAAAGAGAAATTAAACATTCTCTTTTCAGTAAGAAAGTCTAACAAGTTTTAAACTGTTCATGTAATATAAGCAGTACTGACCCACTTTAAAATGTAATAAAGTGCTTGTAGTATTATAGTTTAGCTAAATAATTTCTTCTGGATGTCAACCCTGCATATAAATGATGCCTCAGTGGGCTAAACCAGCTGATTTGTAGTCGACTGAGTTAGTGAAGTAGATGTTCATACAACTCAGTTTTTGTACCCAAATATATGGTTTTATAGTTTTATAAATAAACTACACATCCATACAGAACAAGGAATTGACAGACCTGAAGAGGGTTTAGAGTAGCTTGCAATATACCTGCTCAGAGGTCATGAATTTACAAACTCCTGCAGGGATAAATAGGGAGCCTTTTTAAAATGAGATTTTTGCAGAAGAGTTTATAAGATCAGACTCTCACTCTTCAAGAATTACAAAAGATTTAAGACCAGATAGGAACTAAATTCTCTGTCTTTTATTTCTGAAGCAGTGTGGTTTACTCCACTCATCATCAGTGCCAGTTTAGATTTCTCCATGTATTGTGTATTTGTTTCAATTTTTACCACACCCTTCCCAAATGGCTCATGGCGGCTTACAAAACACATAAAAACAATACATATAAAACAGCATAAAAAATCCAAACCCCCAATCTTTCTCCTCGCCCCTCCCCCCCCGCGCCCACCAAATGTCCTAATAAATAGAAAGATTTTACACTGCCTTCGGAAGATGCCCAACGTCATTCTCAAATGAACCTCTAGGGGATGGGAGTTCCATAGCATCGGGGCAGCAACCAAGAATGTCTCCCTGTGAGCCCTCACTATAAGAACAAGACTAGCAGATGATACCCATGGGGAGGTGCTCTTGGCTGATTGTGGGGGCTGCAGTGGGCATGGAAGGACAGGCAGTCTCAGATACGTGGGGCCCAGACCATTTAGGGCTTTAAAGGTCAAAACCAGTACCTTGTATTGTGTGCAGGAAGCTATAGGGAGCTAGTGCAGACTTCGGAGCAGCGGTGTAATGTGCTCCCGGTGCCTCGCCCACAAAAGGAGGCGAGCCACCCCATTCTGTACTAGCTGCAGCTTCCAAACAGTCATCAAGAGAAGCCCCACATAGAGCACGTTGCAGTAGTCTAGCCTCAAGGTGATGAAAACATGGATGATGGTGGCCAGATCTGAATCGGAAAGAAAAGACTGCAGCCGCCTCACCAGATGGAGTTGGTGAAAAGCACTCATGGCCACTGCCGCAACCTGACAATCCAGGCACAACAAGAGGTCCAGAAGCACTCTGATGCTGCAAACCTGACTGTCCACAGGGAGCTGGAATCTGCCAATAACAGGAGTCCCAATCCACTCCAGATCAGAAGGCCGGCCAACCATCATCACCTCAGTCTTGTCTGGATTCAGCTTCAATTGGCTCATCTTCATCCAGTCCCTGTCAGCAGCCAGGCATTGGGTAAGCACTGAGACTGCAGGGCCTGGGTCAGATGAAAAAGAGGTAGAGTTGAACGTCATCAGCATACTGATGGCACTTCACCCGGAACCTCCAAATGACCTCACCCAGTGACCTCATATACACGTTGAACAAGAAGGGAGACAGAATAGAACCCTGCGGGACCCCACAGGAGAAGTCTTGAGAGTACGACAAGCAATCTCCCTTCACCACTCTCGAGGACCTCCCCGACAGGAACCACTCATGAGGGGTCCCACGCATCCCCACCAGCTCTCGCAGCCATGTCAACAACACACCTTATGATCAAGTATCAAAGGCTGCCAAAAGATCTAAGAGGATCAATAGGGTAGAATTCTCCTTGTCAATCTCCAGGCGCAGGTCACCAAGGCCACAAGTGCAGTCTCCATACCATACCCAGGATGAAAGTGACTGAGATGGGTCCAGGAATTGACGGCATTGAGACAATCTTGGAGTTGTCGGGCAACCACCCATTCAATAACTTTCCCTAAAAATGGAAGGTTAGAGACAGGCTGATAGCTGGCCAGGAAGTCCATGTTCATAGATGGCTTCTTTAGCAGGGGCCGGACAACCACAGTTTTAGGAACGCCCAATACCCTACTTTCCTGAAGTGAGGCGTTGACAATCCCAGCCAGCAACGTACGGCCCAAACCATTTAGGGCTTTAAAAGTAAAAAACAGCACCTTGTATTGTGCGCCAGAAGGTATAGGGAGCCAGTGCAGACTTGTATTATCATGTGTATAATCTCACGATAACGGCCACAGTGTCTCCAAGCTGGCTTTCACTAGCCAGGACAGGCAAGAATCTAATTCACAACTGGTTGCCCTCACCGCCCCAAGCACCTCCCCCACATGAGTGCACAATACTGATTGAAACTGATCGAAATAAACAGGCTAGGACCAAACTTCCATAACCTCAAACTCTGACTCTGCAGGTAAAATGGCAGTACCCAATTCGTGGTGAATATGAGCAATTTTGTCTGCAAAGTAATTAATAAAAATGTCACAGCGGGCATTAGAGTTTAAGCTGCCCTGAGCCTTGTGGGAAGAGTGGAATAGAAATACAAATAAATGAATAAAATAGATTATTCAATTTCCGCGGGAGGCAGACAGGCCCTTCACCATCCTGAATAGCTTTGCCAGGCAAGACTTTGCAGACACTATGAAATTATACGATATTACAGGGAAATTAGATTTCTGAATTATCAAGGTGTATTTATTCACCTGCTTAATAGAAGGAGCAAAGCATAAGTAAGATTGGCTTTTGTGGAATGTGCCTCTAACAGTCTCCCTTTCAGTATCCTGTATGCTCTAGTATAGTTGGTTTTAAAAATCTTAATATAGGAATGAACACTTTGGGTGCTGTATTACGGAGTTTGGGTAATAAATTCAATGCTGTGTGTGCTCTAGATGAAACAAACAGAGGTTCCCAAACTATGAGTTGGGACTTCACAAGGGGTGCATGTGTGTGTCACACCTTCTGCAGATGTGACTGTGATCCCAACTGGTATCCGATATACTTTGCATGACTTTGTTGTCTGGATTCATTATGAGATTATACACGTCTCAAAATGTGCACAATTTTGGGGAATCATTTAGGTTGTTACATTATGAAAAAGAGAGTAATGGTATGGTACATGAGTACTGCACTTTGTCATCATCTGCTTCCCAGCTGTCCATAGGCCATCAGCCACAAGGTTGGGTGGTGGACTGAATATTAATCTGGGTTTGGAACATTAGCTTCCCTCTTCTAGAAATCAAATGATCTATGTGAATATCACCTGATGATATGCTGCTTGATCAGACTATCTCTGTCTGGACTCAAAGGTTTAATAATTTCTGTACATGCGCTTCTTGCTTAAACTATGCTAACTGGGCTTCCAATAAAATAATGTTGTGATATTTTTAATTTTTTAATTTATTTATTTATCTATATTCATTTATTTATATAGGACCAGCAATGTGCATAATAGTGGACAGTCATTAACTCGAGACACATCCCTGTCCTGGGAGCTTACAATCTCGAATGGACACGGGAGAGGGAAACGGAAAGATAGGGAAATTGAGAAGTTGTAGGTGCATGTGCTTAGGTTAGTTACAAAGGAGAAGTTAACTTCAAATTCAAGGAAAGTAGAAAGGGCCTTAGTCCCTAGCTCCTTGCCAGTGAGGGCAAGGACCTAGGGAAAGCCTGATGAAAGAGCAAAGATGGTTCAGGAGGCTCTGGGGGTGGTGACAGAGGAGGTGTGATGTTCCCCCATGGGAACGTGGCGCCGGGAATTGAGGGAAGGAAGATAGGAAAGAGCAAGCCTATGAAGAGCCTTGATGGTGAAGACCAGAAATTTGAGCTTGTGTGAAGTGAGAGGGAGACTGCTCAGGGAACAAAGTGGTAGGCGTGGTGGATGATCTTGATACCAGAGTGTTGAATAGAAATGAGACAGTCAAGGGGTGAGGAGGGAAGGCCAGTAAGGAGGAGGTTGCAGTAGTCAAGGCGAGAGATGACACAAGCATGGACTAGAGTTTTGGCAGTGGGAGCAGTTAGGATGGGCTGGATTTTAGCATTGTTATGCAGAGTGAAGTGACAGGCTTTAGCAACAGGCTGAATCTGAAGTGCAAAATAGAGGGAGGAGTCCAAAATGAATCCTAGTCTATGCCTGAGGGGACAGGCTGAATGGGGACATCCTCCATGAAGAGGAAGATTTATGGGGGAAGATGAGAAGTTCAGTCTTGGGCATATTAATCTTGAGTTGGCCAAAGGCAGAGCCTTGGGGAACTCCAAATGAGAGTGGAAGTGACATTTTATTTATTGTATTTACATAGTTTATATCCCGCTCTATCCCGCCATAGGCGGCCCAGAGCAGCTAACAACACAAAATAAATACAGTATAAAACAGTTTTAAACATTAAAAAGCATAAGCATAAAAAGCACAAATGAACCCCCAACCCTACCCCTCTCCCTCGCCAAATGCCTGACGGAACAGCCAGGTTTTGCAGTTCCTATGGAAGGCCGGGAGGTCCGGGCTCAGACGGAGGGGATACCAGCAAGCAAGAAATTGAAGGCGTGGAGGATGGAACTGAGGCCCTTAGACTTGGCTATGAGAAGGTCATTGGTGATTTTGACAAGAACAAACAGCAGAGTGGAGAGGAGAGAAGCCAGATTGAAGGGGGTCAAGGGAGGAATTGGAAGAGAAGGTCAAGACAGCTTGTTCCAGTATCTTGGATGTGAATGGGAGGAGCTAGTTAGGGCGATTAGTTGGAGGAGCTGAAGGGTCAAGAGTTGATGTTTTAAGAATGAGGAGACAGTGGCATGCTTGAAAGCAGAAGGGAAGGAGTAGAGAGGGGTGGGAAGAGAGATTGATGATCTGCTGCACATAGGGTATGACAGTGGAGGCAATGGCAGTTGGGAACCAAGAGTGGATAGGACCAAGGGGGTAGGTGGAGGGTTTGGATGAGGAGAGGAAGGAGATGATTCCATCAAGGGAAGCTTGACAAAAAGGCAGATATGAGAGAAGCAGGAGGAGGAGAAGGGGGAAGGAAATGGAAGTGGAAAAGAGCTAAGAAGCGAAGTGGATGTGGATTGTATCAATCTTGTTCTTGAAGGAGGTGGTGAGATCCTGAGCAGAGATCCAGGGCTGGCCTTAGAATTTGCAGGGACAAGTGTAAAGGTAAAATGAGGGACCTGTGGTGGCCCCTTCCCCATGGCCTAGCCCCCTTGGGGGCACCCTCTGCAGGTTCATAGAGTTCCATTTTGTTAATAAACAAAAAATGCAGTTGTAATTGAGAGCCCTTTGGATTGTGTGTGGCATGAAAACTATTGACAGTGAAGTTTAGTATAGGCTTTGACCTTTTGCTTCTGCACAGGTTCAGTGCACTGGATCTGTTTCTTGGCTTGCACACAGACCATTGTGATTATCTCATCATTTAAAGTAGGTTTAATATCCATTACTAACACAAACAGTTTAGCTTGAAATCTTTTCAAGAACAGCCATTCTTTCTGTTTTCCTCCTCATTGCATTTTCATAGCTCTTTTGGGAACAATATCCCATACAGCAGGATGTAAGAGAGTTTACATTGCATTATTAAAGACAATAGAAATAAAAGAGTGGAAAAAGACCCAAACATGACCATCTACTTTTCATTGTCATCATCCAGTTATCTGTTTATTCAGTTGACCCCAACTCGTTCTTTGCCTGAGCTGAGAACATATCTGACCTTGAAGGAACTTGACTTCCTATGCTTTGTATCTCATTTAAACAAATTAAAGCCTAGCCAGCTTTTATGTTTTCTCAATTATGTGCACTTGGCTGGAGCAATCTTTGCTTAAGCAGAACTTGAAAATGACTTTTACATCCTGAGTCTCATTCATCTCCTTTCCTCTTTTCTTTGTTTTAATAGTGAAGCCTGTTCCACGTCCATCCTACAAAAATATTTAATATGTTGGGAGTGCAAGGGGTAATCTCTTGTGGGTTTTTCCCCCCTTTCAAGGCTTTTTCTTCCTCTGTTGGTAGTGCTTCTGTCATCATCATTGCCTGTGTTACTTGAGCAGATACTTCATGCTTTGTCTTTCACATGGGTCACCATTGTCATTTTTGTAATGAACAAGGATTATAAAACTAACGAGCTATTATAAAACCAAGCCTCCCATTTTAACCACTGGATGAAAAATTGTAAGGGGGAGAATGCATGTTAAAAAATAATTATCTTTTACAGTTGCATTATCCCATTGGAAGCAGAAGTCTGCATTGCCCATCTTATATAGCAGAGATGGGGAACCTTTACTGTGGACAGCCATCTCTCAGGGATGTTGTATTTGTAGTGATCCTGCATTGAAGCAGGTGGCTGTCCTAGATAACCCTCAAGGTCACTTCCAACTCTGATTCCTGTGGGTCACTTTGAAAATTAGTACAAATTCCACAAGCTGGACAGGCATTGGGGAGGTGTGCTCAGGATGGGAGAATCGTAGATCGATGCCAGAGATCCATCCTCAATGTATGTCCTCATCTCGACACCCTTCCCTGGAGCTCATTCTTTCAGTGCTTGAGGGTAGAGACTGGATCTTCCTATTTTCTATTTATTTAGATTTATATCCCACTCTATTCCCTGAGTCTCAGGGTGGCTTACAATAAACACATAAAATACAAATATAAAATAAATAATTAAACCCCCACAAAACTAAAAACACCTCATTTCCATCCCCCCAATTTATCTCTTCCCACTGAATGCCTGGTCAAATAAAAAGGTCTTGCACTGCCTCTGGAGAACATTCAAACTTGGGCTTAGGCGAGCCTCCAAGGGAAAGAAGTTCCAAAGCTGTGGGGCAGCCACCGAGAATGCCTGTCTGTGAGCCCGAGTCGTATGAAACTGGGCCAGTGATGGAACCTGCAAGAGGGCACTTTGGCAGATCTTAAGGGGCTGTGAAGGGACATAAGCAGAAAGATGGCATTTCGCATTTATTTATTTATTTAGTATATTTTATCCCACCCCTCTTGCTGAAGCAACTCGGGGTGGCTTACATTTAAAAAAAAAAAGAATACAAAGGATAACAGTAATAAATACCACAAAATAGATATACATATAAAAATAAACTTAAAAATTTAAAAATATAAAATTCAAAGCCCATATGTTAGGGCCCAAGCCGTTTAGGGCTTTAAAGGTCAGAACCAGTACCTTGAATTGTGCCTGGGACACTATAGGCAGCCAATGCAGACTCTTAAGCACTGGTTTAATGTGCTCCTGGTGATCCACTCCCATCAAGAGGCGGGCCCCTGAACAGCTGCAGCCCCTGAACAGTTTTGAAGGACAGCCCCACGTAGAGCTCATAGCAATAGTCCAGCCTCGATGTAATGAAGGCATGGATGACGGAGGCCAAATCCACATTGGAAAGAAAGGGACGCAGCCTTCTCAAAAGATGGAGTTCGTGAAAGGCATTCCTGGCCACAGCCACAACCTGACCTTTCAGGTGCAGCTGAGGATCCAGGAGCACCCCAAGGCTACACACCTGAGTAGCAAGGGAAGAAGACATGACCCCATCAATGATGAGAGTCCCAATCCTCTCCAGGCCACAGAGCCAGCTAACCATCATCACCTCAGTCTTATCTGGATTCAGACGGCTCACTCGCATCCAGTCCCCAATAGCAGCCAGGCACTGGGTAAGCACCAAGACTACAGGGCCTGGGTCGGATGAAGATTTGGGTGTCATCCGCATATTGAATACAATGCACCTCAAATCTATGCATGTTCTTACCCAGGGGCCTTAGATACACGTTGAACAGGAGGGGAGACAGGATGGAACCCTGCAGGACCCCACAAGAAATGGGGGAGAGGGAAGAAGAACAATTACCCATCACCACATGCTGAAACCTCTCCGACAGGAATGAATGGAACACTCTAGCGCTGTCCTGCAAACCCCTGCCAGGTTCCACAGTGGTGTCAACAACACCTTGTGGTCAACTTGTATCAAAGGCCGCTGAAAAGATCTAAAAGGATCAATAGGGTACAATATCCCTTGTCAGTCTAAAGACGAAGATCGTTGACCAATGCCACAAGTGCAGTCTAGGTGCTATACCCTGCATGAAAACCAGACTGACATGGGTCCAGGTATCCGATTGCATCTAAATGTCCTTGCAGCTACCTGGCAACCACCCATTCAGTAGCCTTCCCTAAAAAGGGAAGATTAGAGATGGGATGATAGCTACCCAAGGAGTCAGTGTTCAGTCCCTGCTCAAAAACCCATCACTTAACAACTGCCATCCTGAGGGTTTCCGGTATCCTGCCCTCCTGAAGGGATTCACTGACAGTCTCAGATAGCAAAGTCCCCAGCGTCTCATGACTGGCTTTCACCAACCAAGACTGGCAAGGATCTAATTTGCAACTGGTTGCCTGCATTGCCCCAAGAACATTTGCCACCTTGGTAGGTGGCACCAACTGAAACTAGTCCAATAAACAGGACAAGATTGAGCCTCCCACAGCCCGAAACTCTGACTCTGCCAAAGAACTAGCAGCCCCCAAGTTGAGGTGGGTACAAGCAATTTTGTCTTCAAAGTAGGTATTGAATTCCTCACCGCAGGCAGAAGATGACTCAACCACAGGACGAAGACAGCCTGGATTCCCCAGGCTGTTTACCGCCCAAAATAACTCCACTGGATGGGACTTAGCAGACACTGTGGTGCTATTGTGTCAGTGGCCTTGGTCAACGTGGTGTTCCACAACTCGACCAGGCTATCCACAAAGCAGCTGTCAAAACCAGTGGACATATCCCCCAGGGAGTTCTGGAATCCATTTTGCTCCAGAAGTCTCTCGGGCAGACCAACCTAACTGGCCCACCACCCCGATGGTGGCTAACGAGTTCAGGGATCCAGACCCGCAGAAGGTATTGATCCGACCATGACAGTGGTGTCTTAACAATATTGGTAGAGGACCAAATAAAAATAGCCATGGACTGGATTTGGTCTACAAGTCAGAGGTTATAGGTGTGCAAGCAACCAGGGGTGAGGTAAAAGATAAGAGGAAGTGGGTGTTTGGAGGGATTTGCCATATAGTGTGGAGCCTTTCTCCTCTAGGCTGCCATTCTGAACACAGGCCAGGTCACTATCAGCCTATTTATTATTATTATTATTATTATTTTATTATTATTTATTATAAACATTTATATAGCGCCAGCCATGTGCCTGGCACTGTACAAAACGTAGACATAGACGCGGTCTCTGCCTGTGGCTTACAATCTAAAAGACAAGGAGGGGAGACAGGGAGAGGGGACAGTGGGAGAGACAGGGGAGAAGACAAACAAACATTCAGGCGGATGCGAAGTCTCAGGTGCGTGTGCTTGGCTTGGTTACAATCAGGTTGGTTGCAGCAGTCTGCAGAGGAGGGCAGACAGTAAGTATATGGGGAACGACTAGCAGGCATTGGGAAAGGCGGTGAGGAAAAAATGGGTCTTGAGGAGGGATTTGCAGGAGCAGAGGGAAGGGGCAAGGCGGATGTGGGTAGGGAGGGAGTTCCAGGCATGGGCAGCAACGAGGGAGAAGGGTCGAAGGCGGTTAGGTGAGCAGGAGAAATGAGGGAGAGTGAGGGAGGGGAGCCTATGATTATTACTTTCTGATGACTGTTTTCTGTGCTATGTGATATGACTTTCTGGTATTAAATGAAAACTGCACCTAACATTGTGGCACCAGAAGCTATTGCCATGCTTTCCTATGTCAGGGACTTACAACAGCCCAGTTTGCTTGCTGTCAACAAGCACATTCTCATGTCAACAACTCACATTCTCTATTGCCTCATCAGGATCAGGTATGGATTCTGGCACGTGGAAATTGGGAGCTGTGTAGTGTACACTGCTCTTGACATCATCCTGCTGCACAATTTAAATTACTATTTCAAAAACATCTGATACAGTGAATAAAGTTCAAGCCAGTGCATGATACCTCATGAAAACCAGTGATGTGTCCTGGGTCCTCTGCTAGTTGTGATGGTGAATTCCTCCCAAGAACAGGGATGGGGAACCTCAGGCCTAAGGTCAAATGCTGCCTGCATATGTGGCTCCTTTCTAGTTTCTGGATCTGGCACCTGGATCCATTTCCTACGCCCAAGCACTGAAAAATCTGATCTCAGGATAACGGAACAGATATGAGGACATGTACACAAGGATAGGGTCCAGATCCATGAATGCACCCCTTAAGAACTCCTACCCCAACTTGTATGCAGCCCAAGGATCTTGCACTAATTTTCAAAGTGACCCGTGACGGGAAAATGTTCTCTACACCTGTTGTGGGAGGACAGTCTACTGGCCTTCTTGAAAAATGCCAGAGTGACTGGTGTTTAAAAAGCTATTGCTCAGTATGAACAATCCTGCTGGTTACTACTGTGTCTAGCATTCATGAGCAATGTGATTTGAAAGGATGGCTGGAAGCCGTACCTGACCTCTGCTACTATTACAGATCACTCGCATTGAAGTGTATACTGGTTGCACTTACTGATTTTCTGCAACCGACAATGAATGTTTACATCCCAAGTGCTCTAACTGTAGGCAGAACCTGATGCAATTAAAAGGGGTTGCATGTGAAACCCTGGCTATGTAGACAGCAGGTTAGGATGGGCAACTGCTCCTCTTCCTCAAACTCCGAGTCCTGCATGATTCAGGCCAGTCTCTCAACACAGGCAAAACAAGCTGACCCTCTTTTTTTTTTTTTTTTTTTTTTTTTAAAGTTGAGATGCCGTGGACTTCCGGGGCAATGCCAGTTTGTTTTCTTGCACCACAACAGTCACTGCACTGCTGAGCTGATTTTGTTTGAGGACTTGCCTCTAACTGCCTTTCATGCTGATAATAGTAAGGATGATCCAGGATGGTTAATTATTTCTATAAATGTTGCTTAAAAGATATTCATGTGACTTTTTGGTACTGTTCCACCAATTAAGGTAGTTTGTATGATTTCTGGATCATCTGATCTCTCTTATTTTGTGGCCTGTATTCTTCCATTTATTTACTTCATTGTCCATCTTCGCAGTGAATATGACTGAAGTATTGCATTTTCTGAGTAGGTTACAACATAACTGAAAAGAGATGGTGATTAGTAGTAATAATATTGGAGACCAAATAAAATAAACGAAACAGGAAGAACTGTAGAGGAGAAGTCCCAAAATAAATAATGCCTTTTTAGACATTAAATTTCATTGCACAAATATGTTTTAAATCTAGGTGTGAAAGGACTTTAAAGCTCAGGTACTGTCCTAGACCTAGAGACTCACATAAGTTAGAATGTAATAAATGGAAAAAGACTTTTCTCCAGTATAATCAATTGCACATTATAACTGGAGATCATCTGATATTGATTCCAGTTAAAAC
Organism: Sphenodon punctatus; assembly: GCA_003113815.1. Classification (NCBI taxonomy): domain Eukaryota; kingdom Metazoa; phylum Chordata; class Lepidosauria; order Sphenodontia; family Sphenodontidae; genus Sphenodon; species Sphenodon punctatus. The sequence continues at coordinate 2,774,736 of QEPC01012948.1, read as the reverse complement.
GTTCATAGCAGTAAAAATATTTTATAAATGCTAAAAAAATAATAATAAAAAAATAAGACAAAGCCCTTCTTTGGAGAGCAGTATTGTTTCTAAATGCATTTGAGGTTGCCATTTAAATGTATTCTTTGCAAAAGGTCCTACATGTTTAGATACTTTTATGTTTAGCTTGCTTTCTAAATAGATTTAATACACTCCCTTTTCTGGTTGTGGCTGACAAATTTTCTACTTTCTGGGCTTTATTAATCAAGGGAATGGGTAGTACGGAGGGTTATTGTTTATGCACAACAGTTGTCAAAAGCTGTTTTCTTGGCTTGCCCTGGGGCTGGGGAGGGGAAACCCACCGTCATTTACAGATCAGGACTCCAGTCTTGATTTTCATTCACTCCTGTCTCCCAAATTACCTTGCTTTACACTAGGGGTGCACAATATACAGTCCAGAGGCTACATGTAGTCAATGCAAGACCATTCCTTGGGGCTCTCAGACAGTTGGTCTATAGGTTATTGTCTGCGGTTCCCGGGGCCCCAGAAAGCTGTTGTGGCATTTGGGCAGGAAACTCAAATGTGGGGGGAGGGGGGGAGGAGCAGAAACAGGACCTCCTTTGCAGTGATGGCAGCAGCTGGGGAAGGGAGAAGAACAGTAGCAGTGACACCAGCAGTTCTCCGGTGGTGGCACTCTCTCTGGTGGTGTCTGTTTAATGAATCCCTGGGAGCCACTTCTGACAGCAGCAGGGAAGTCCCGGTGATATGTCTGTAAAAGCGGCTCCTAGGGACTAGCTCAGGTGGCAGCACCATCAAGGGTGTAGCTACCATTGGACAAACAGGGACATTCATCCCAGGGCCCATACTGGCTTCTGGTCTAATATCCAAGGTAGCTAAACCACCCTCCTTCCCCCCCACTTTTTTTTCTTTTTAAAAAAAAATTCTACCTGAGCTGGCTGGGGACCCTTCCAGCTGCTGCATGGGCCCCCTCCCTGCCCGCGGTTGCAACATTGTGTCTGACACAATGGTGCAATCGCAGGCAGGGAGGGACCTCATGCAGCAGTCTGCATCAGGTAGGATGGCCATACCTCCCCTTTAAAAGAGGATGCTTATGAAAAATACATGTTGCAGGGCTGCACTGGAAACAATGCAGCCCTGCAACATGTATTTTTCATAAGCATCCTCTTTTAAAGGGGAGGTATGGCCACCCTAGCTTTAGGTCAGGTCACACTCACAAGCCTCACAGCTCGGCTTGCCCCCTTGGTGCTGCATCGCGAAGAAGGAGTTCTCCTCACCAGTCCAGACCCAGTCCGGGCAGGGCTGGTTCGACAGAGGCCCAGCCCGAGTGGGAAGGTGCCTGCTGGCGGCTCCACTCAGTAAGGGAACCGTCGCCGGGCACCTTCTTGCTCCGGCGCTCCCCGTATCGAACCGGACCAGCCTGCCTGACCAGCCTCCGGCCTCCAGGACTGGTCGGGTGATCCGGGGCAGCAATGGCACTGCTGCTGCTGACTGTGCTTGGCCCCAGCAATGGATGAGCCCAGCAGCAGGCCACCAGCAGCACGCCACAGACTCTGCAGAGAGCAAGTAAGTCCTGAGCACCAGCAGCTCAGCGCCCCTAGGCCGGCTGATGGCTTCACCACCAGCAGGAAAAAAGAGGGGAGGGGCCCATGGACATTTCTTGTCCCTGGACCCATCCAATGCTAGCTACGCCCCTGAGCACCATCTTCCCTGAGGCTCCTGGGGCCAGCTTCAGTGGTGCTCTGGGAGGCTGGTTCATGAAGGAGCATGGTGTTCTGGGGACTGGTTTCTGCTATCAGTGGCTTGGCCTGTAGCAGTAGTATCTCCCAAGTGTGGGGCAGAGGAAATGAGGTGGCTGAATGTGTTTGTAGGAGTAAGCAGGCATAAGTGCATTAACTGCCAGGGGTTTGGGCTAGCTTAAACTTAAATGGAATAAAATTAACTTTGGGTCAGGTGCTTGGAACTTCTGGGTTAGAGGGCAGTACAACTGTTGTGTGGCCCAGTGCTTGGCTAACCAATTTATTGTGTCCCACCCAATGATTTAAGTTGAACATTCCTGCTTTATTTCCTTACCCCCAACCATAAGGCATTACTGCAAGGGTGTATGCCATGGTGCACACAAACCACATGATCCAGGCATCCACCTCAGGTGATTGATCAGGACTTCGCCCACTGGCTCAGGCACAGACTCCAGGCTGGGCCCCCTGCAGCTGGCTCTTAGCTTCCACTCAGTCTCAGGAGTGGAGGGGGATACTCCCCTTTAGAGAGAACCTTCCTTACGACACAAGAAAAACTCTCCTTGCTCTCCATGGAGACAGTCCTCTGGGGAGACACTCCCCAGAGGCGACCTCTGAGACGCTGATCCTCTTACCCACACGATGATCTACTGGAGACTGGCTAGTAATTTACCAGTAAATTGCTGCCCCTTTCTTCCTTTGAGGAAGAAAGAGTATCTGTGAAATCAAGGGTACCTTCAGAACTAGTTAAGCTTAGGAATGGGCATTCAGATTTAATTATGGATTTGGATCCATTACAGATTCGGATCTGCTTGTTTATTTTATTTTCATTATTTATACACCACATCTCCTGCCTAGGCAGCTCAAGGCGGCTTACAAAAGTTAAAACATTTAAAAATATACATAAAATACACATAAAAGGGAAGCATAAGAATAAAAAAATAAAAAGCCCATCCTTCCCACCCACCCTCATCCACCCTTCACCCACCCCCTTCACCAAAGGCCTAGCGGAACAGCCAGGTCTTGCACTGGCATTGAAATAAGGCAAGGTCCGGGGCCACCTAGGCCTCCACCAGAAGAGAGTTCCACAGCCTAGGTGCCATCACCAAGAACGCCCTCTCCATTGTAGTTCTCCCCCTCCACCACCCCCCGGCACCACCCAGGAGACATCAAGGAGGGCGCTCTTGGTGCACCGCAGGGGTCAATCCAGGGCACGAAGAGTGAGGCGGTCTCACAGAAAGGAGGGGCCAGACTACTTAGAATTTTATAGGTAAGCACCAACACTTTGATTCAGGCCCAGAAGACTATCGGCAGCCAGTGCAGAGCTCGAAGCACTAGTGTAATGTCCTCACAACGACCCGTCCCGGTAAGGAGATGGGCTGCCACATTCTGCACCAGCTGCAGTCTCCGGACCGTCACCAAAGGCCCAGGTAGAGTGCGTTACTAGTCTTGAGGTGATGAAGGCACCCCCCTGGGAGGGAATCAGCCACAGCCAAAGGGGTGCGCCCGCCCCAGCCCTGCTCAGACAAGCCCAGGCAGCCATCCTTGGGAGAGCCCT
>QEPC01012948.1:2743551-2769646 GCA_003113815.1 Sphenodon punctatus | reverse complement strand
AGGGACCGCGTCTAATTCTATGTTCTGTACAGCACCAGGTCATATGACTGGCGCTATATAAATGTCTAATAATAATAATAAAAGGCACGGATGACAGTGGCCAGGTTCGGAGTACGAGACATACAGCCGAAGCTGTCGCACCAGATGTAATTGGCGGAAAGCACTCCACCAGTTACAATTTGTAAATTAATTACAGATTCAGATTTTCCCATGGAAGTCAATGGGAAACCGATCTGCCTGAGTTCCATCCCTAGCCCCGAGACAGTGGGTCTGACCCTTCCCCCCCCCAATTTCCAAAGGCCCCAGAATGCTACTCATGCCTCGGAGGACTTGACTGAAAAACCGCTGCTGCTGTGGGGTTTACTGTTAAAAACTGTTTACTGTTAAAAACAGGCGTATTCTCTCCTGCTGCTTGTTTAAGAGAAATACTGTACAGATTGAGTTTATGCTTGTATGTGGCAGTGATAGCATTAAATCCCTGTGCTCTCATTATCCAGAAATCTTGGCAAATAGAAGACCCCTCAGATATACTGCTGTGGTTGACATCAGCATTCTTTCATTAAAGCAAAAGTGTCATGTTTGGCAATTGCTATGTGGGACTTTAAATATTGGGAAACTATTATTATGTCCCCGCATTAGTCCTCTTTTCTCTGGGCTCCTTTGATCTTTCCTCATTTCAAACCCTTTATAATCTTTGTTGTTTCCATAGAACAACCTTACAGTTGGAAGGGACCTCAAGGACCATCTAGTCCAACCCCCTGCTTGGATGCAGAATGAATACTTTCCTCTGGATTCGCTCCAGTTTGTCCATACCATTCTTAAAATGTGGTGCCCAAAGCTGGCGACTACTCCAACTGAGGCCCTAGTCAGTGCCACATACAGCATCACAATCACCTCTTGTGTCCCAAATGCAAAGCTTATAGCTAATTTAACCCAAAATGGTATTTGCTTTATATGTTTCCCAGTCTTTCATCTGGGACTTGTGCTGTTTATTGGGGACATTGTGAGAATTACGTATTCATTTTATTTGTATGGCACCTTTTTCTTTCTTTCTTTTGCTTTTTTTAAAGAGAAACTCAGTCAATTTTATGGATAGTGAAACAGGTGCAGGAGATTAAATGATTTGTCTAACATTGCATGGCAAATCGGTAGCTAAAAGAAGAATAGAAGCTGGCTCTCTTGATTTGCAGTCCCAGGTCTTAGTCATATTTTATTTTCAAGGATTTTAGAGAATCGTATGTAAGCTAAAGTCAGAATTTGAAAAAGACTATTGTAACACTTGGGAGATATTGAGGTGATAACTCTGAAGGAAATTTATAGTTTTCAGTGGTCTCTGCTCATGTTTCATTTATATTGTAGATTTAGGGTGAGCAGTGTTGAGCTCGTTAATTGTAAAGTAATTTATAATTTTAAGACAACTCAGTTGTTTTTGTTCTAATACCAACACATCATAGTGTCATGAAGGGGAGATATATGCAGTGAAAGGTAAAATTGCACCCATCCTGGAAAGAAAAGCATCTTTGCCTTAGAAAAGCAAAGATACTAAAGAAAGTGGACTAGTCTGTGTATAAATATGAGACGCATGATCCTAAGTTTTACATCAATGCAACAGTGCAAGTATGATAGGGGGAGTAACCCATGAATGCAAGAAAGATTATTTAGAAGAAGCTGGTGGTTTAACTTGGTTAGATTTTTTTTTTTTTTTCCTTTTGCAAAATAAAACAGTCTGAGCAATATTCTAAATCAACATTAGGAAGATACAGTTTAAAGAATATAACAGAATATTAAAATGTAGTCTCCTGCATTAACTCTAATGTCATGCAGAGACTGGCTACACAATTCCCATATGTGTTTCACACATGTAGTCTGGTGGATGGAATTCGGTGTGTTGCTCCCAAGGAAAGGTCCTTATTATTTGAACTAGAGGATGGCCAACCATCATCTTCAGCTGTCTCTTGTCGGCAGTCATAGAGTTTTCTTTTTCTAAAATCCTGCCGCTAGAGGGCAGTGGTACATGCATACATAACATTTACACTGCCTGGAAATTTATTTTGGACTTTGCGACACAAGCAACATAGAACTTACATGATAGAAAACTTGCCTAGTCTAGCTGCGTCAGATTCAAAATGGATCTAATAACATCAGCAAAACTCATGAATTGCAGAAGCACTTAAACCAGTTTAAATCTTGGCTAAACCAATTTAGTAACTTAACTCAGTACCTTCACTTGACTGACCTATGCTCATACAAGTTTTGTAAGACAAGCCAGGCCTACTACTCTCTTCTGATCTGTTTCTTGGAGAATACCATCAGACGTGGATCAGTTACTTCTATCACCTATTTCTGTGAATCGGAGTTCTGCCATTCTTTGTCTTATCAGTTGAGGAGAGAAAAAGAACCTGAACTGAAAGTTTGTCAGTTCCCTACAAAATGTAAAGTTTTTGCAAAGCAATTGTCTTGTCTGCCCATTGTTTCCTGTATTTCCCCACAAGTCTTGTCTCTATTTTTAATGTATGTATAGTTTGAATTTAGAATCAGTCTTAGGATGCATGCAAGAAAACTTGATGCCAACAGATTATTCTGCAGTATTTCAAGCTTTACTATTTCTTGGAGAATTGGTACTTGTGAATACTGTTTGCCTTATGCTAGCTGGAGCTAGTCAGGTATTTGGGGATGGGAGAGGTTGGTCATGAATTTGCAAAGACCCTAATACAGGTGAATTTAGCCTTTCACATAGCAAAACAGCAACATATATCTGTATAGAGATATATAAAAATATACAGAAAATCACGGAAAACAGTTCTAATTTCTGACAAGCAGATTCTGAGGCATCCTGATCCCCACTACTTATATATGAATCAGTGGCTATTGGTGGCATGCAGTAGGGGGATTAGCACCCTTTGCACTTTGGTACCCATTAAATGAATTGGCCTTACTCCATAAAGTTTTGGATAATATATACAAATAAGCATGAAGCTTTGAATAAGTCTATGACTGAATGTCTTCCAGAGTTCATGGTCTATTAATTCCTATATTAATCTACTCAACTCCACTTTCTCAGATGAATTTTCTAGTCTGTTGTTCTATCGCTTAGCTGTAAAATTTGTTACGGTAAAAATGCAGTCAAATATGGTTAAAATCTTTCTTGCAGAGCTGTTTTCCCCCCTATGATGGGTGCAACCAACGTTCCCTGATGACAGCATGCTGCACCTCTGCTTCCTTCCAGTTTTAGGCTGCGAGCTGCAGTTTATTATTATTAATACAGTTCCAGCGATGTACCTAGCACTGTACAGAGACAGGTCCCTACCCCCAAAGGGCTTACAATGTAAGAGACAAGGATGGGAGGCGAGAGAGGTGAACATCAGGAGAGACAAGGATACAGTCATGAGTGTGGGAAGATGCAGGTGCATGTGCATAATTTATTTATTTTATTTTTTAAAACATTTCTATCCTGCCCATCCTGCCACAGGCAGCTCTGGGCAACTTACAATAATAACAGCAATAATAATAACTAAAAACAACTTTAAAACAAACACATCAGGGAGGAATTTAAAAATATCACCTAACCGCCCACAACCCTAACCCGTTCCCTCCATCCTCCCTATCGAAAGCCAGGGAGAACAGTCACATCTTACAATGACGTTGAAACGAGGGGAGATCCGAGGCCAAACGGACCTCCACCAGCAGGGAGTTCCACAGCCGCGGAGCGGCCACTGGAGAAGGCCCTCCCCATCGTGGCCCCCTGGCAGACTCGGGGGACCTCATGGAGAACACCTGATGACTTCAGGGGCTGATGCAAGACCCAGGGGGTGAGGCGGTCCAGCAAATAGGTCAGGCCAAGGCTGTTTAGGGCTTTATAGGCAACCACCAACACCTTGAATCGGGCCCAGAAGACTATAGGCAGCTGGTGCAGAGACAGAAGAAGCGGTGAAATATGTTCCTGGTGGCCCAGTCCCACCAGGAGACGGACCGCCACATTCTGCACCAGCTGCAGTCTCCAAACCATCACCATGGGTAGCCCCACATAGCGCGCGTTACAATAGTCAAGCCTAGAGGCGATGAAAGCGTGGATGACAGTGGCCAGGTTAGAGTCCAAGACATACGGCCGAAGCCGACGCACCAGATGTAATTGGCAAAAGGCACTCCTTGCCACAGACTCCACCTGAGTATCCAAGCGGAGCTGCGAGTCAAGGAGCACCCCCAGACTCCGTACCTGGGGAACCAGTGGAGGGAAGACCCCATCAATGATGGAGGTCGTCACCCCCGCCGCCTTACCCACCAGCATTCCCTCCATCTTATCGAGATTCAACTTTAGTCGATTCACCCTCATCCAATCCCCTACAGCTGCCAGACACCCAATAAGCACTGAGACTGCCAGGCCTGGGTTCGATGAAAAAGAGAGGTAAAACTGGGTGTCATCAGCATATTGATGACACTGTACTACAAACCTCCTTACCACCTCACCGAGCGCCTGCATATACACGTTGGACAGGAGAGGGGACAAAATGGAACCCTGTGGGACTCCACACACGAGGTCTCGGTATGATGAAAAATGATCCCCGAGTACCACTCGCTGAGTTCTTCCAGACAGGAAGGAGCGGAACCAGTCAAGAGCCGTACTGCCCACCCCCGCCCGGTCCTGCAGGCGCGTCACCAACATCTCATGATCAATGGTATCAAAAGCAATTGACAGATCTAATAGAATCAGCAGGGCCCAGTCAACCAATGCCACAAGCACAGTCTTGGTGCCATAACCCGGGTGAAATCCTGACTGCGAGGGATAAAGAAAACCGACATGATCCAGATGGTCCTGCAACTGCTGGGCCACCACCCACTCAATAACCTTCCCTAAAAAGGGGAAGTTAGAGACCAGCTGATAACTGGCAAGGAAGTCAACGTCAAGCAATGGTTTTTTGAGCAGAGGCCGCACCACCACCTCTTTAAGGCAGCTTGGCACCCTGCCCTCCGTAAGTGGGAGGTGTTGACCATCCCCACCAGCAACAGCCCCGTCGTTTCCCGGCAGGTCTTAACCAGCCAGGATGGGCAAGGGTCCGGTTCACAACAGGTAGCCCTAACAGCCCCAAGAACATCCTCCGCATCGGTAGGGGTCAGCAACCGAAACTGATCCCACAAACATGGACAAGGCTGGGCTTCCATAACCTCTAGTTGCCCCACTGCAGCAAGTGCAACGTCAAAACCATGGTGAATCTGAATGATTTTATCCGTAAAATAATCCACAAACAAGTCACAGCGGACACTAGACTCCACTCCAAGTTGGAGGGAGGCCATACTGACCAGCCCCTGCACCCCCCAGAACAGCTCTGCTGGACGGGATTTAGTGGATGCTTTCTTTGCTGCCTGCATAGACACGACATAGGCTTGTAAACTTGCTGTATGCCGAAATCTGTCGACTTCAGCATGTGAGCAGCGCCACAGTCACTCCAACCACCTTTCCTCCTGCTTCAGCACCAGCAGCCCCTCCGAAAACCAGGGAGGCCTACAGTGCTACTGCCTGGGAAGCGGACACCTTGGAGCTGTCGGATCAGTGACCTCCAACAGCAAGATGTTCCACAGCCCAATGAGGTCATCAATGGGACGGACGTCCAGATCAGAGGGTATATCCCCCAAAGCCTCCTGGAACCGTTCCAGTTACATCAGTGTATGGGGGTGGACCATTCAAACTGGTTCCATGCCCATCTGGGGGCAGGCGTGTGCCAGGAGAGAGGCCTGCAGGAGGTAATGGTCCGTCTATGACAAGGGCACAGCTGATATCTCCCCCACCTCAAGGGCAGTGCAAAACACAAGGTCTAAGGTATGTCTCCTCGGTGAGTCGGGCTGCTGACCATCTGGGACAGGTCCATGGTTGCCATGGCGGCCATGAACTCATGCTCCGTACCCCTAAGTCTTCGGGCACCGCAACACCACCCCCGACACCAGATCTGCTAGAGCATGTAGGAAGACCGCCATACAGGTAGGCGCACAGTATGCAAGCAGCATTCCCAAACTGTCCCCTGCCAAATCGAACACCAGATGGAGATCCTGAATACCCACTACGGGTTGCACTGGATACCTCTGAACAGCCCAACCCTCCCTAAAAATCATGGCTACACCGTCCACCCGTCCCTCTGACTGTGATTGATGCTGCACGGAATACCCAGCTGGAACAAGGTCAGCCAGTTTAGGCCCCGACTCCAGTGTCCAGCCAGGTTTCTGTGATACATACAAGGTTGGCTACATGATACAGGATCAATTCCTGGACCGTTGTCGCTTTATTTGATACCGACCTCACATTTACCAGCATCAAAACATACTCAGGGGCCCTCTGATCCAGAACCACCTGCCCTACTGCATGAGGGACAGCGAGAGGGACAGATACTAAACACCTGTCCCGCCGCACAGCTTGAACATTCCTCCCGTAAGGACCATACCTCCCGTGCCCCATCACAACCCCAGTGTTACAGAGAAGAGATTCTGAGGGTGGGAGCAAGGGAGGGAGGGGGATGCAATTTCACTTATGATGGGCCAGGGAAAGCCTGACAGAAGAGGTACGTTTTCAGGAGGGATTTGAAAGTTGGGAGGGAGGGAGCGGAACGAATGTATCCAGGGAGGGAGTTCCAGGCCTGAGGGGCAGCAAGAGAGAAGGAACGAAGACGTTTAGAGGAGCTGGGGAGTTGAGGGTGGGGGCAGAGGAGGAGTAAAGCTCCCAAGAAGGAATGTGGAGGGATACAAGAGTGGAGAGAGATGAGGAACCAAAGCCATGAAGAGCGTGAAGACCAGGAGCTTGTGTTGAATGCGTTCCTGTAGAGGGAGCCAGTGTGTAGGGCAGACAGGAGGGGCTGAACGTGATCAAAGCAATGAGCAAGGTGGATGATTTGGGCAGCAGAGCATGGAAAGGAGATGAGTGTGGTAAGATCAGAGCAGGGGAGACCAGTAAGGAGGAAGTTGCAGTAGTCAAGGCGCGACATGACGAGCATGGACTAGGATTTTTGCAGTGGCAACAGTTTCCCTTCTGGTTCTCAGGCATGTACAACAGGACACTGCCATGAGTTATCCAGATCGGTTTCTGTGACTCTGGAGAAACCAAAGTCACAGGTTCAAGTTCCCGAGTGCACAAGGTTGGAGGAAACTCTGTCACCCTTGCGGTTCTGCTAATATCTTCCCTATTGATTCTTACTACCCTACTGTGGCAGGGATTGTCTTCCCTGAGCCATAAGTATCTCAGCCTTATTGTTTCATTCTGTCGGGGTAGTCCTTCTCCAGTATGCTCTCAAACCAGTGTTATACTGCACTACTGGTTACTTGACCCGGTCATGTAGTCCAGACTCCCATTCCCAGGCTGTTCTGCAGCAACTATACTTCCTAACAATGTAGCCATTGCTTCTTAAAGAAACAGTACATTGTTGGTCTTGCTATGGCCTCATGCTATTACCCATTTTTGTAACGTTTTGTGAGAGCTTTGTGTGAGATTTATTTATTTATTTTTATTTATTTATACATGCATTTGTAACCCGCTCCCTCCTGCACAATGGCAGCTCGGGACAACGTACAACACAACTATAAAATAACAATAATAAAAACATCTAAAATATTACAAAATATAAAATGGACATGACGGTTTCAGCAGTAAGACAATAACCCCCCCCACCCCCGAAGGCCCAGCGGAACAGCCAGGTTTTACAACATCTGCGGAAAGAGGGGAGGTCTGGAGATAAATGGGCCTCCCAACGGGAGGGAATTCTGCAGCCGAAGTGCAGCCGCCGAGAATGCCCTTTCTGCTGTCGCCACCCGGCGTACCCGGGGGACTTCAAGCTGGGCGCCCCCAGCCAACCGCAGGGGTTGCAAGACAACCCGAGGTCTGAGGCAGTCTCACAGGTAAACAGGACCCAAGCCATTTAGGGCTTTATAGGTCATAACTATCCATGAATTGAGCCTGGAAGACAACAGGCAGCCAGTACAGAGTATGGAGCACAGGTGTAATGTGCTCACGGCGTCCTGTCCCCGTTAGGACACAGGCTGCCGCATTCTGCACTAGCTGCAACCTCTGGACTATCGTCAGGGGCAGCCCCACATAGAGCGCATTGCAGTAATCCAGTCGAGAGGTAACGAAAGCATGGATGATGGTGGCCAGAACTGAGTCCGAGACATACAGTTGCAGCCGTTGCACCAGATGTAGTTGTCGAAATGCTCCCTTCACCACAGCCTCCACCTGACAATTCAGGTGAAGCTGTGGGTGAAGGAGCACCCCCAGACTCGGGACCTGGGTGGCCAAAGGGGGGCAGGCCCCATCAATGATGGGAGCCACCACCCCCTCAGCCCTCCCCACCAACATCACCTCCGACTTTTCAGGATTCAGCTTCAGACGGCTCACCCTCATCCAGTCCCCCACAGCTGCCAAGCACCAGGTAAGCACCGAGACTGCTGGACCTGAGTCATTCAAAAATGAGAGGTAAAGCTGTGTATCATCGGCGTGCTGATGACATCATATGCCAAACTCTCTCATGACCTCAGCCAAAGATTGCATATACACGTTGAACAGGAGAGGGGACAGAATAGAACAGTATATGTACATGGTGTCCTCCTGTCAGTGAATTGACTAGAATTTACTGGTGTTTAGCAAGTGATTCTTGTTAGACTTTTGAAAAGCTTTCTCTTTTTTTTTAAGTAGGAGAGCTGGTTGAGACTGAATATTATCCCTCCTGGGAATTGAGCCATGGCAACTGTGGAGGAAGTTGCATGGGACTGTAGTGGGGCGGAGGGGAGGATGTAAGCAATGACAGATCCAGGGAGGTTGTGGCCCTGTGCAAAATAACAGTGTGGATTTCCTCCTAAGTCCTCCTCCAGTATCCTTCCTCCGCCCTACTCTTCCTACGTATCCACACTCTCCGGCCCACAGACTGCCATCCAGGCCCTCACTGGTGCGGGATAGGTCCCTAGGAACTCTCTCAGGTGTGGGGGGCAGGCTGACTGGAGGCTGGGGCTGCAGGCACTCACTGGGGAGTGGAGTTGGTAGCCGACCAAACCCCCACTGCTGGTGTCTGTGCTGAGGCAGACCAGCGACTCTTTTTTTTTCTCAGCAGCAGGGCTGACACCAGACGTCTGGAGGCAAAAGAGAGAGAGAGAACCACAGCAGGCCAAGAGGCAGCTTCACAATGTGTTCTCTTCCTGTAGGCTCTCTGATGGAATGGGTGTGGAGCTAGAGGAAAGGGGAGGAGGGAATTGCTCTAGGCAAATTGTGAATTTCTGCTGTTTTTCTCCCAATCACCACTGAGGGGAAGCTGTTTCAAGGGCTGAGATGGCTACTGGGGCAACTAGTCTGGCCAGGAGGCTGCCAGTTATTTGGGACAATATGGCAACTCTAACACACTTATGTACATGGGGCATTTGTGAAGTTGAACAATTTGCACGCACCTGGACCTGATGTAATGCTTCTTTCACAGGTTGGGTTTTTTTAAAATAGTGAATATTGAAGCTTTGGATGATAGAAGAAAACCTGGGAGACAGATTAGTGGTCCACAACAGATTTACGATAAGTGACACAAATATGGTAAACCCACCTGATGCAAAGCAGTATGATCTGTACTTGCTACAATGCGCACTCATTTGGATTAATGGAACTTTTTTGTGTGTCTTCCTAGTAGGAGCTAGTCTTCATACTGTGGCTGTTTACAGCTGCAAGGTGTGTTCTTAATTTTGCTTTATACACTGTATGAAAAGCTATTTTCCCCCTACCGTTTCCTATGCTTTTGACAACAGTGCTGTGTCTTGTGCCCAACAAGTGCTCTTTCACATTTGCTTCACAATATCCTGGTTTAAGAAACAACTTTTTGTTTGTTTTCTGTATTTCAGGTGCCCTGTCAGGAGCTAGGGAGAGTTGGGAATATGATTCTGGAGCTAGAGACCTTCAAAGTCCTGACTTACAAAGTCATTCTACTCTGCAGAAACTCCTGGAATATGGAGGAAACACCTTGACTCAACAAGCTACCCTGCAAAGATTGTTAATGCAGGCCTCCAACCTCAGCAACTCTGTTGGAGGAAGCTATTTAGAACTCGCCAATACTGTAAGTACATTCTTCCGTCACTAAAGATCTTTACATTTGTGTTTTTCCCCAGCTTGAATATGTTAATTAAAACTTTGAGTCATGGTCCACAGGGGAGCTTTCAGGCTGCTGTAATTTTCATCTACTAGCACATCATTAAGTGTTTAGCTTTGCAAATAATAACTATGTATCAATTGCTTTGTGATGTGAGGACTGGTTTTCAGCTAAAAAGGACTTGAGCTATGATCCACAGATCACTTACTCCGGAGTAGCTCCATTGAAGCTGGTTTGTGAATCGCAGCCTTAGTGGATTCCATGAAGCACTTGATTGAAGTTTTTAATTTATACAGATTTGATTAACAACATGCAAATAGTCTGTTAAAAGTTTTACATAAGGGGAATGGTAGGTTGCATAAGTTAAAGGCATTTTTCTGTTTGCAGCCTCAATGAGAGAGGCAGGGGACAAACGTTACCATTTAAAAAAAACAAAAACCTTTTTTGAAGCTCCTTGTGTTTCGTTAGACTTCCTTGCCAGTTCTCACAAATTTTATTCGGCACCGGCTCTCACCATGGCCAACATAAAACATAGAACAAACAAAACATAGAAAAAATACAAGCAGTAATACGCTCATCAAGATGAGCCAAGTTAAACATCCTCAATCCCTGAAATATAATACAATTGAGGATATAAAATATAGAAATTATCCACATAGCAGAAAGATTAAATATATATATAGCATATATGATCTCGCAGGTTACCCCACACGGGCCAGTATGGAGTCAAAAATATATCTAATACAGGAATAGTCCACTATCCCCCCCCATCTGGCACCCCAGTAACCCAAACAGTAAGCTCATACAACTGAACTATAGTAAAGCTAAAACCAAAGCCTAAAGATCGACTCCACGGCTATCGCATAAAAAGCCCGTACTTAAGTGCCCTAATCGAGCATCCAACTTTCTAGAGCATTTTGCATGAATTAAGAGTCTTTCCTTGGATGCCAGATAGGTATACGAAGCCAAGGCCAATATAGCATCCTTTTGAGTAAGGGACATTAAATAACAAAAGCAATTCTGTTGTCCAAGTCCACGTTCCAGGGATATTAAGGGAGCTAACCAGATTGCCCGTAAGGCATCGAAATAGGGGCACCTCAACAAAAAATATTAGATGTCCTCAACTTCTTGTTTACGACAGGTACACGGTCTGTGCTCTCGAGGAATACAATCGTACCTGCCGTCAGTCATCGCTGTTTTGACCAGATGCCAATGAAGGAGCATATATGCTCAGTGTAGCTCAGAATTGGTCAAAACATCCAAGTAAGGTTCAAAGGAAACCTGAGTCTTAATGGAATTCAAAAGAGGTGCCACTTTCGATAAACCCAACTCGGTAATATCTTCCTGGGAAGAAATGTCATGAATACGTTGCAAAATTTCAGACTTAATAGCAGTAATGGATTTCCTATAGAAATACTGAAAAGAAAATCTGGCTTCCCTAAGCAAGCGGCCCAAAAATATCAACCAGGGATAGGGCTGCGGGCCATGATATAAGAGCTCCTCCCTAACGCACTGCAAAGGTAGTGCAGACTCCTGCAAGGTTATGAGTCTCAGCCAATAATTGGCATAAGCTTTCCTCGCAAGAGAAGCAATAGAAGGGGTATCCAGCTCCGCCCTGAGGATTGCCCCTGGGACACTTGTTGGAACCCCCAATAGCCATCTCAAAAATAAGTTCTGCACTCTTTCTAACGGGAGGGTAGCAGCACTCGGTAAGTTCAGCGCCAAAGAGCAAGGTTGGGGGGATCTTTGCCTTATATACCTTTAATAAGGCCAAGAAGGGAACCCCCTTGGAGATCTTACATGCCCTCAACAAGGGGTGGACAGCCCGCATAGCAATCATGGCTGTCCTCTGCACATGGGCATTCCATGTGCCCCTGGCGTGAAAAGTCAACCCTAGATAGTTGAATGAGTTAACCAACTCTACCCTACCAGCCCTCAGTTGCCAGCTGGGGGGTAGTACTCATTTCTCCACAATCAGAATTTTAGTCTTTTGAAAATTCAAAGTCAGGCCATTGATTTCGCAATAGTCATGGAACTTTCCTAGTGCCCTCTTGATGCCAACCTCAGTTTGTGCGATAAACAAAATGT
Organism: Sphenodon punctatus; assembly: GCA_003113815.1. Classification (NCBI taxonomy): domain Eukaryota; kingdom Metazoa; phylum Chordata; class Lepidosauria; order Sphenodontia; family Sphenodontidae; genus Sphenodon; species Sphenodon punctatus. Next base: position 2,757,467 of record QEPC01012948.1, on the reverse strand, counting down.
CATCGGCAAACTGTAAAAACTGTAACTGGACATCAGCAACTTTGGAGCATGGGTGTCACATCCCGCATATAATTGTACAAATTGGAGAGGTAAAGATTGAAGAGCAGGAGTGCGAGAACGTACCCCTGCCTTACCCCTCTCCTGCCTTACCCCTCATCATAATGACCTCAGTCAGTTCCGACCCCCGAGCCCCTCTGATTTGCGCCGTATTATTATCATAAAGGTTACAGATTGCTGCCAAAAGAGAATCGTTAATGCCGAGGATCCTTAGCTTCATCCATAGTTGAGTCCTCGGCACCGAATCAAAGACCTTCGCTAAAACAGCGAAGGCCAAAAACACCTTGCCCCGCCGCACCTTGTATACCTTGTGAATTATATGCTGGAGTATATAGCAGCAGTCAAGAGTGGAGTGCCCTGACCTAAATCCAAATTGTACATTAGGGATAATGGCCCCCTCTTCTGCCCATTTCTCTAAATGACCCAAGAGCATACAGCTCGCCAATGACAGATAAGAGACTTATCGGCCTATAGCAGGCTGGGTCCTGAAGGCTACCTTTCTTAAATATGGGAACAATAGTGCTAATTCTCCAGGACTGCAGAATCACCTCCTGCGTAGCTACCACGAAAAATAGGTTGGAAAGAATAAGCGCCCACCTTTGCGGAGATACCTGAAGCATTTCAGCCATTAGATAATCGGGCCCTGGCGCCTTATTTGGTTTCAGTCTCTGAATCAGATCTACCAGTATGGACGCAGAAAAATGCTCCAAGCTCCACTCCGTCAGAGGAATCGGGAATAACCTACACTCCAGGTCCTCCGTCCCTCCCCGCAGCTTGCTCCGAATACAAGTCCCGAAGGAACTTTCCCACTGAGCATTAGATGGGGCTAATTCGTTAGGGCCCGTCCTTGGGTTCAAGATCTTGTTAAGACAAGCCCAAAAACTGCCTAAATCTCCCAGGGACAGCTTCACGGCCATCCTTGCCCATTGGAGGTGATAATAGGTCTGCCTTTTAGTTTCTAACAGGCTTGCATAGCCAGCCCTCTTCTTTGCAAATTCCTCCCATTTTATCGGAGATGGACTGGCTGCCTATTCCTTTTTAGTTCTCATAATACAAGTACATTCAAGCTGACAAATATTCTTCATTGTTATTTGCAGAGAAAGCCTATTTGATGAAAATGTTTAGGGCTGTCAAATGTATTCTCCCCCAAACATACATCAGGCTTGTATGTGGCTCTTGATATTCAGGATAGACATGCAGTAAAAATGCACCCATTTTCCCCATCTTTGGCAGTTGAAAGTAGGTGTTAACAAAGTAAAAATAGGGTCAGAGAGTTGCAATTTTAATGGACAAATGTGATGATCCAAAATAAAGATGCTGGGGAAACCATTTTGACAACAATGTAGCTGTGCGTTAGAAGAGGCAGGACAACACCGAAGAGACTTAAGGTTGCTTGCCCAAGTTTCCTGACCCGGCGCAACTCCCAGCGCGGAATTTCACAGTCAGGAATCTTCCGCTTATCTCCAAATGTGGGCACAGGGGTAAAAATGTCATAATCCAGGTCCTGCGGCATTTTCTCGTACGAATGACAGGGCTGGATTTTGAGCCATGTCATTCATAAGAGAAAATGCCGCAGGACCTGGCTAATGATGTTTTTACCCCTGTGCGTGTGTTTGGAGATAAGCAGAAGATTCCCAACCATGAGATTCCACGCCAGGAGTTTGTTGGGCCAGGTAATATGGGCAAGCAGGCTAACTGGTGAAATGAGGCATGATTTTTCTTGGGCAACAGACTACTTCATCAGATGCTATGAACTGGGCTGGCAATTTTGACAGCATTTAGCTTTGGAAGATAAGTCCCCATGACGTTGTGTTGGAGAAGCTCGTATAACCTGATATTTTTTGAAAGTATGGATGGACATTGAGAGAAATTACCCAACTGCTGTTGGCAAGACCAAACAAACCCTTAAGTTAAGTCTCTCAGTTCCCTTTCAGATTATTCACTGTTTTAAGGCTCTTTGAAATTCTAGATCACTCAGAATTTCAGGTTATTAAGAGGATGTTTTCAACAGGTTGGCTAATTTTTGCATGTGCTGGCCTTTGGCTGGTAAGCTCATGCCAACTGCTCATTTTCATTCTAGTGATGCAAGCTCCATTCACTTAAGTGGGGCTTATGCTAGCAGAGTGCTCTGTGGATCAAGCTGCCCAATGCCAATGTCAACTTCTAATCCTCAGAGCAGTGTGCTGACATAAGTGAATGGGGCTTGCATCAACAATGAAGCACTTTGAGGATTAGGCTATCTGGTGGCTCTATTGGGTAACCAGATTCAAGAACACTCTTCCAGTGCACTGGTGTTTACCCTTCTCACAACATTACCACGCTTGATAGAACATTGTAGGGGAGGTGGGAGTCTGTTTTAAGTATTGTATATATAGCAGCACTACATGAAATATTACTTTATACAATGTTTAGCTTAAATAACATTTTGACTATACCGTAAAGAAAAAATTAAATAAAATACTTTTATATCGTCTTTCCAATGAGAGATACGATCTTATATATATTTCCTTAGGTCACATCAGAGTTGTTTTAAGTTAACCTTTATCTTTTTAAAGCAGATTTGCTTTTGTTAGTGTTTGTGAGCAATATCAATGAAGTTCTGGAAGCATTAATGATTGTACACTACAGCGCCAAGTATATTATTTGCACTATGTACATTAATAATACTAATACTAATAATGGTATATATTGCCCACATCCCCTGCTTATCATGAACACGGGTGAGGGATTCCATCTAAGACTCAGGCTTCCTACCTGAAGAGTAACATTCTGTATTTATTTAACAACAACAAAGCAACAGCTTCTCCCCATTGCTCAAGAAGTAAACATATGCAACTGGACTTTCAAAATGAGTCAGCAGAGAAGCTTGTTAAAGTGCCCAGATCATTATTGCTACTGCTGGTATAATTCACTTCAAGTTGAAGGGTTAGTACGGATAATGGAGGCGATTTCAAATTACTGGTGTGTGCGCAAACGGCTTGCACTTGGCTTGCAAGTGGGCTAACACAGTTGCGAGCATTTTCTGCACAAGGGTTGCACAGCGCATGGGGTTTGGGATCAAGCCCAATGAAGGTTCATGAACAATATACAATTGTCCTGTAAATTCAACAGTTGCTGAATGGTGATAATCGAATGTTAGAAGATAGAAGAAGCGGGGCTTCTTACCTCCTGTTGTAATCATGGCTAATTAAGACTGTTTTTTGTCCTCTTCACTAGTCATCTCCCTGGCTTTTCAGTCCATACCACAGTGAGCAGTTCCTCATTTGTATAAAAGTGGTAACATCTCCACTCATTATTAATTATTTGTATGAAAAGTTCTGCTTCAGAGTTGTTAAACCAAGAGATGGGAATCACCATAGAGATTTTGGTTTGGGGGGCTTTTTGCTTTTCTACACTAGTTCTGCTATCAGTAAGGAAACTGTTCAGTGTGCTCTAAATTCTAACCATGTACAGAGACAGAACCAGACTTCTTATGATTATGATTCCCTTTATGTTCTCCACCTTCCCCACACATAGACATTCTCTCAAGAACATTGATTTATCTAATTGATTTGAATCAAAGACTGCCTGAGTGTGCCTGTGTAAGTGTGTGTGTGTGTGTGTGTGTGTGTGTGTGTGTGTGTGTGTGTGTGTAAAAGCTAAAGGAATTGACAGACTGTGGTCCAGTTTTTATTGTAGTTCTACAAAAAGAAAAAGCCTTCGTATTTAAAATGAGATAAAAATGCAACAGCATCCTATCTTAGTTTTTCAGTTACTTTTGTCTTCTGGGTAGTGTGGCTTGATGTTTTCCCCAGTGTGTGTATGAATATTTCAGTAAACAACTGCAAAATCTGGTTGGGAGAAATCAAAGCTTCTAAAAGGACAGGCATAATTATGCCTAAATCGAAGGTATTTGCTTGTGAGACAAGAGTAATGCTTTGCTTTGAAGCAGATTACCCTGGTCACTCACAGGAATGATTTCACTTTAAAAATCATTCTCAGCCTGCCCTTTAACAACTTGTGCTGACTGCTCTCCTTGCATATGGGCTTTTATCTGTGTCGGTTTTATTTGCAACACATGTTCCTGTTTATCTCTTTCCTTCCAAAGGCATTCTTCTGTAATTTAATATGGTGCATAAATCTTTCTCTCCCATCACTAGAGTCTTAATATCTAAAGCATGTTTTTCTTCACCCAGTTGCTATTGTTTATATCTAAGCATAATTAACCCCTTGGTTGAAAGATCACCTCTTAGTTTGAAACACTTCCTAGTTCCAGTGGTTTTAAATATAGCCATAAATGTGATATAAAAGTGATGTTATTGGCCTTAAATATAATCATTGGTAAACTTATTTTTTACCACACTTGAGTGTGACGCAAATACTTTTTTCTCTTTGCAAATAGAAGATTATTTTGGGCTGTTGGGGACTTTTCTCAGGAGGTTAATGTATATTTCTGACACCATTTTAAACCCTAGTGGAAGACGATAGTTATTGATGTGGCTTTCATACTTAAATAGCAAATTGATTTGTGTGTTCTTACCAGTACAAAAACTTTGGCTTTTACAGATCAATCTGCCCATTTACAGTCAAGGACTTGGTCTCCTTCCTGTATCATAAAAAATATCCTCTTATGAAGTATACCATGAGTACATTCTTCAAAAGCACATGTATCCTGTTAGGTCCATATGGCAGATCTTCACTTTTCTAAGCTTACCCTAGTGAAAATTATCTAACCTGACCGGTTTTATATTTCTATATCCATGAATGCATTTTTCTCACCCCCACTTGAAGATCTGCCTTTCAATCAGTCTAACTCAGATTATAATTGCTCTTTGCAACTATAAATAGCTTTTATCCACACAATAACAAATTCACAATTATCACTGAGGATTAAAATTTATGTCAGACTGCAATGCAGTTGATTCTGGAAGGCTGCCCAAAACAGCATTAATGGTCTATTTGCAATGAAATAATTGGTACCCATTTGCCTACTATGGTATGTATATAGCTATAAATTAAGGAACAAATGCTCCATATTTCAAATGGATATTACTTTAATGTCCCAAGATGAGATAAAATAAAGCGACTTTCTATCTTATTACTTTAAGCCATTGCATTGCAGAAGTTCTTGATCTAGGGGTTCTACTACATTGTGTGTTTTTTGCAAATAGTCAGTGTACTGTAATAGGGACTCCTGAGAGAGGGGGAGAGGGAGGTGTGGGTGGGATTGGATGGCTGGAAATGGAGAGGGTGGGATTGCTACTTTGGGGATAGGATGAGTATAAATCAAAGATAAGTATATGAACCTTATGTTTCTTAACTATCACCACCTGACCAAACCATTACTCCCATCTCCCCTTCTTGTTTGGTTATAAAACATTCTACAGTTACGTCCAGTATAGTTCTTTGAATAACTGGCAAAGGACATGCTTATATTACTTGTAATAAAATTTCTTTTCCGGTGTTAATTCTCCATCTCCTGCTGGTGTGAGGAATGAAAGTCTATCCCCAAAGCTGGACCTTTCAGAAAGCACTTAACAAAGTCAATGCATCGTTCAACCAGAATCTGATAAGTACCTGTCTTAACTCTTGGCTTTTATTTGGTGCCCATCATTGAAGTATGAGTGCCTATGTAGTAAGGATAATGCTAATTTTTATTTTTTAAATAATATTCTTTATCTTGTTTAGCTAGATAACTGTTAAGAATATTTAAGACAGTTCCATTTCGTTGCCCAAATGTTAAAGCGGGGCACAAAATTTGCAGGCGTCTTGAGAGCCATTGGCTCCTAGAAAATGGAGGCTAGCGACTCGTTCAGGGGTGTAGTGGGGCAAGAACAGTTTAACATCAGGATAAAGTCTGGCGACTAAATTTTTTTTCTCCCATCCTAGAGTTAGATCTGAAATTTCATGCAAGGAAACTGGGGTGAGGAGAAGGCGGGGAACATATTTTCTGGTGACAAAAATGTCACTGGCTTCTAAGCATGATGTTTTACTTGTGAAGAATTATCACAAAAGGCCACATTCAGGGCTAGCATCAATCAATGCTGACCCTCCCAACAATTGCAGTTACACTATACACTCTATAAACTGTGGATGTGGCCTGTTATCACAATTATAAATAATCAACAGTAGTAAAATAAGACATTTTGCTATCTTATGTACAACAGTAGGTGTACTTCCTTTGGGGGGGGTGGGGAATTATCTTGAGAGAGGGTGTTAAGAAGGCCTTAGCTATTGCTAGTTGAATGGTGGTGGTGGTTGAATGAAAATGATTTTATTTATTTATTTATTTATTTTATTTTAAAAATCTATTCCCCCACCCCTCCTACCAAAGGCAGCCCGGGGCGTCTTACAATATAAAATATATAATTTATAAAATACATAATAAAATAACAAAAAGGGGCAAAACCAAGAGGGAAAACACAGCCTCCCCACAGTGGGGAGAGGGACATTAAAAACATTAAAACACATTTAATAACCCGTCTCCCTCGCCAAAGGCCTGGCGGAACAGCCAGGTCTTGCATTGATGTCTGAGGGAAGGAAGTTCTGGGACCACCAGGATGGAGTTCCACAGCCTCGGGGTAGCCGCCGAGAACTCCCTCTCCATAGTGCCCCCACCCCCCGAGAAGAGCACTCCCTGTTGACTGCTGAGACTGATCAGAAATTATCAGCAATAATATTGGAACAGACCATTTTACCATATCATTCCAGAGGTGAACCTCTGGAATAGTTTGTGGTGTTTATATTGTTGTTACACCAGTTTATATCCCATTGTTCTCCTAGGAGGACGCAGGAGAGCTTACAATAAAACACAGATACAGTAATATAAACATACAAACACCAAAAAAAATCCCTCCTGCCCACCTTCCCTTACCTCACAAACAACTTTTCTCTGTTCTCATCCCTGTATCCTGATCAAGAACACTCAGAACCCTGTTTATGCCTATTTGAGCCACTATTTATAGTAATAAGCCATTGGAAAATATTATTTTTATTATTTTATTAAAATTTATATGCAGGCCCCATCTTCTTACAAGCATCTCGGGGCGGCTAACAACATTTTAAAATACAAGATAAAATACACTAAAAGTTAAAACAACCCAGTACAAAAAAACCCAAAAAAGCCCTCCCTAACCCAACCCACCCATCCCATCTCCCTCGGTAAAGGCCCAGTGGAACAGCTAGGTCTTACATTGTCTACAGAAAAAGGGGAGGTTGGTGGCCAGGCAGATCTCCAATGGGAGGGAGTTTTACAGCCGTGGCACAGCCACAGAAAACGCCCTCCTCATGGTCAACAACCGGCCTAACCACAACCGGCCTAACCACAATGAAGGCGCCCCCGGCAGACCGCAGAGGTCGATCCAGGATCCAGAGGATGAGGCAGTCCTGCAGGTTAGGTGGGGGCCCAGGCTCTTTAGGGCTTTAAAGGTCAAAGCCAAAACCTTGAATTGGACCCGGAAGACTATTGGCAGCCAGTGCAGAGAGCGAAGCACTGGAGTAATGTGCTTGCATCGGCCCGTCCCCTTCAGGAGATGGACTGCCGCATTCTGCACCAGTTACAGTCTCCGGACCAGCACCAAGGGTAGCCCCACATAGAGTGCATTGCAGTAGTCCAATCTCGAGGTAATAAAAGCATGGATGATTATGGCCAGGTCCGAGACATACGGCCTAAGCCCACGCAACAGATGTAACTGGTGGAATGCACCCTTCGCCACAGGTGCCACCTGGACATCCAGGCAGAGCTGAGGATCCAGGAGCATCCCCAGATTACAGACCTGAGATACCACAGCCATCACCTCTGTCTTGTCAGGATTTAACTTCAAGCAGTTCGCCCTCATCCAATCCTCCACAGCCGACAGACACCGGGTAAGCACTGAGAGTGCCGGATCTGGGTCTGATAAAAATGAAAGATATAGCTGGGTATCATCAGCATATTATGGACACCTTACACCAAACTCTGACAATCTCCCCCAAAGGCTGCATATACACATTGAACAAGAGAGGGGATAAGATAGAACCCTGCGGGACTCCACACGTGAGGCCCCAGGGAGAAGATGAATAATTGCCCAGCACCACACGTTGAGTCCTCCCAGCCAGGAAAGAGCGGAACCATTCAAGAACAGTCCCACTGATCCCTTTCCAGTCCCGCAGCCAAGTCACCAACAACTCATGATCAACAGTATCAAATGCAGCTGAGAGATCTGACAGAATCAACAGAGTCGAACGACCCTGGTCCAGCTCACGGGAGAGATCGTCGACCAAGGCCACAAGCGCAGTGTCCATGCTATAACCCAGACGAAAGCCAGACTGCGAGGTATCAAGAAAATTTACCCGGTCCGGATGCTCCTGAAACTGTTGACCCACCACCTGTTTAATAACCTTCCATAAAAATTCCCGTTCCTGGCTCCCCACCCCCCTTGGGGGGGTAGGTGGCAGCCTAGGAGGGAGCGGGCATTGCCCCGCCCCACGAGAAGGAAGAGGACAGGACGGCTGCGGCGTGGACGGCGGAGATGGGCAGGAAGCCAAGTCTTGTGATGCGGGACTTGGTTGGTGCCATTTTGGGAGCGGTACGATCAGGAGCAGTCGCGGGAAGACAAGACTGCAAACAGCAGCATGGAGCAGCAGCTCTGTTTGCGACCTTTGTCTGGAGCACCGATCACACGGAGAGACTTCAAAAGAGAGTGCTGTGGACCCAGGGCTAAGAGAGGCGGTGGCAGCATCTTTCGCATGCGGTGGCGAGCCGCGTGGCGGGGGGGCAGTGAGCAAGAGTAGGCCGGCAGTCTTAAGAGCAAGTATCCCCTTCTCCCCCCCACCCCCTGTGGCACAAAAGGAAGTGATTTCAGCATGAGCAGGAAAGGGAGGTTGCAGTCTAAAGGGGCTAGCAAGTCCCCAGTGCCTTAGGCATGCTGCTGGCGGCCTACAGCGAGGGCTGGGCCCCAAATGCAGCAGCAGGCGGAGGCCATTTTGGCCTCCTTGCATCAATATATGGGGGGGGTGCGAGGACATGTTGAGGGGGATTGCGGACCACCCCCCCTTTGCCAGACCCAAATTTTCAGGAGAGGAACCCGCAGTGTGAGCTATCGGATACTAGCCCCCATGGGCTTGACATGCAAGGAGGGGATATTCCTCACACACACACAAAGAGGCGGGTCACCGGGGTCTCGTAATGGTGGGGAGATGAACCGGCGAGAGCCTCCCCCCACCAGGCCCAACCCAGGAGGGCTGATAGACAAGCCAGACCCCCCCGGCTAGATACCGGGACAGTGTGGCACTGGCAGGTAGGACTGGGAGGGCTCCTTTGCCCAGACGGGATGCCCCCCCCGGGGGGTGGAGGCGGTGGCATGACAGCATGCCTCCTCGGCGGCCCAGCCTGCCCAGCACCCCTCCCCCGCTCAGGTGGGGGGGAGGTGCAATTTTCTTCGGACAGCGGGGCGCCCCCCCCCATGCAGCGACCGAGAGATGACCCGGCTATAGTGATTTTGGAGCAGCTTCAAGACCTCACTGGTCGGATGGAGTCAATGGAATCTACGGTGCACGTGCTAGCACAGCACAGGAGTCACCCAGGCAGGAACAGGAGACAGGGACACCTGCAATGCTGCCCTCCAGCCAGAAACAGCAGCTGGACGTCCCCACACCACTACAAGGTAGGGACGCATAAGAGAACCCCGCATGGGAAGGGGAACCCCACTGTAGCGGCTGCTGTATGGACTGCCGCTGTGGGCTTTCACCCGAGGCTCCAGCCCAGCAGAGGCTGGGATGGGTCGGTACTTGGGTCTCGTGGCCTGCTCAGGCTGGCACGAGTGCTGGAGTGTGCATTCCCATTGACACCCATTGCCGGGGGCTACTCCCTTGCGGCAGGGCAGGTCACCAGGTGGGGCAGGTGTGGGCACGCGGGGGACAGAGTACTCCTGTGTGTTTGTTCGGGGGTATCCTCTGGTCACGAGCTGCCTCCCCTGTCTGGCGGCTATGCTGAAGTCAACGCACCGATTGGCACTCACTTCATGCAGGCCACTAGAGACAAAATATGGAAGGGAGAATACATAGATGTATTCGCCCTTATTTTCCTCCATTCCAGACCCCACATCCCAAGACGAGGGTAAGGACAAAGAGAAATTTAAAAGGCCTAAAGTGGACCACAGTTGGTTCAATTGGTCGGCCGCTTTTTCAGTCCTGATGGGAGTAATGTTATAAGTGTCCCCGGAGCGCGCCTTAGAGCTTCTCAAATACCAAGATACTGGGTGCAGGGCTTATGACACAGGCAACCCGGGGGCCTGGTTGTGCTACAACAAGGCCTTTTGAAAAAGAACCTCTATAACCCCAGGGCTTCGTTGGGACAAATACGCTCAGGACCTGTGGTTGGAGTGTATGAGTAACGTGAATAACACCCCTCGGACAGACGGTGGCCATGCTTTGGTGAAAGGGGGTGTGGCAGTGGTCAATGACCCCTTTCGGACGGATAGGCGCTGTACCGGGACAAAAGGGCCCACATGCTGAGAGTACAATGGGTTGGGGAGTTGCGCCTGCTCCCCCTGCCGTTTCAGGCATGTATGTTCGCACTGTGCAGGCAACCACGCAGCCTGCCGTTGCAACAGGGTTAGGTCCCAAGGGAAGAACAGGCCCCCAGCCAAATTTATAGCAGGTGGCCCAGGAGCAAACAGCGGCAAGGGCCCCAACCCTCGTCAGGCATAGAGTGCTGAGTAGGGCCTTAACTGAATGCCCAATGCACGAGGAAGTTTGTTACATTGTTGAAGGTTTTAGGGTAGGTTTTAGGATCCCAGCGGGCGAATTTAAGACTAGAAGTTGGGTGGAGAATCTTAAATCAATCAAAGGTCAGGAACATTTGGCGCACGCCAAGCTCCAAAAGGAAATAGCTGAAGGAAGGGTGGTGGGCCCATTCAGGTGCCCGCCCATGCTTCATGTGTCCCCGCTAGGGATAGTTCCAAAGAAGACACCTGGAAAGTTCCACCTCATTCACCACCTCTCCTACCCAAAAGGGGAGTTGGTTAATGATGCGATCCCACCTGAGTTGTGTACCGTCCGCTATGCGTCCTTCAACGCAGCGATATAGATGGCTAGGGTTTGCGGCCCAGGGGCGCTGTTAGCGAAATATGACATCAAGGTGGCCTTTCGCCTCCTCCCGGTCCACCCAAACAACTTCGAGCTTCTTGGTTTCCAATTTCAAGGAAACTTTTATTTTGATAAGGCTATGCCAATGGATTGTTCAATCTCCTGTTTGACTTTCGAGAGATTTAGATTGTTACTCGACTGGTTGGTCCGCTACCGGGGGCGCCTGTGCCATGTCATCCGTTATATCGTTGACTTCCTGTTCTTGGGCCGTGTGGGCTCGAGAGAATGCGAACGACTCTTACGCACCTTTCAGTACATCGTGGAGGAGTTAGGCATCTCCCTGGCCCCGGAGAAGACCATGGGGCCTACCACTGTGCTCACCTTCCTTGGGATCGAAATGGACACGGTTAAGGAGGAGTCCCACTTGCCTCAGGAAAAGGTGATTGCCATCCAGGGGGCGATTAACGAATGCCTCGTTCATGGCAAGGTTACAGTGCAGCAGCTACAGGGCTTACTGGGTAGGTTAAACTTCGCCTGTCGGGTAGTGGCGCCGAGCCGGACATTTTTGTCCCGGCTCTACTCCAAGGTTCCTGGCAATCTGCCCCCCCCCCCAATCATGTTCGGGTAACCGTGGACATGAGGGAGGACCTTGCTATTTGGAGGCATTTCCTGTCTTCCTTCAATGGAGTCAGCCTCTGGAGAAGTAGGTTGCTGCTGGAAGCTGAGCTCCAGGTCCAGAGCGATGCATCTGGGTCTTTGGGCTTTGGCCTTTATTTCCAGGGCAGGTGGTGTGCGGCGCAGTGGCCCGCCACATGGGCAGACAGGGGTATAACTCATGATCTTACTTCCTGGAACTACCCCATCATTTCATCTGTACACTTATGGCCAAGGGAATTTGTGGATAGGTCTGTGCTTTTCTGGTGCAACAACGCAGCAGTTGTCCAACGCAGCAGTTGTCCACACCCAGTCATCTAAGTTCCCTAGAGTGATGGATTTGGTATGGGCCTTTGTCCTCCAGTGCCTTAGAAATAATATTCTGTTTACGTCCAAGCATGTTCCCGGAATCAACAACAGCATAGCCAATGCACTCTCTCGCCACCAGATGGACCGCTTCCGTCTTCTGGCGCCAGATGTCTGCGAGGAACCCGAGCCCATGCCATTGGACATGTGGAGCATTGGACAGTTGAGCTATTCAAGGCAGTACAAAGTTCCTTAGCCCCCAGCACCAGGCGGGCATATAGCTGGTCCTTCGCTGAGTTTCAGGAGTTTAGGTTGCACAAGGGATGGGAGCTCGGTTTCCCCATCCCTGAAGCCCAAGTCCTGCAGTTCACCATGTCACTGCACTCGCAGGGCTTGGCCCCGCCTAGTATAGCGGTTAAGTTGGGGGCGGTAGCTTTTACCAGCAAGCTTGCTGGTCATCCCCCACCGGATCAAGGTTTCTTTTCCAAAAAATTTATTGAGTCGTGGTCATGCCAGAGAGGCTCCAGCCAAGATAGTAGGTTGCCCATCACCCCAGAGATTCTTCTTGCTTTAACAGGTGGATTAGTGAGTGTATGTTTTGACGGTTTCGAGGCCCTCCTATTTGATGCGGCTTTCAAGTTAGCATTTTTGGGGGCATTTCGAGTCTCTGAGCTGGTGGCAGCATCTAAGCGGGATCCGGCAATTCGAGTGATTAATTATAGGGATGTGACGGTCTTACCTCTGTCCCTTTCCATTAAGTTGTGGGAATCCAAGACCGATCAGAGGCAGCAGAGTCAATCGATCATCTTGTACGAGGCGGGTTCCCCTAAATTGTGCCCAGTGGCCTCGGTGGGTCGGTACTAGTCTATCCATCTGCCTCTCGATGGTCCTTTCCTCATACACAGGGATGGTTCAGCATTGATGTGGCATCAGTTCTCTGTTGTCCTTCATCGTGCTTTCCTTCAGCCACATCAGTCTGCACACAGGTTTGCATCGCACTCTTTCGCATAGGAGCAGCAAGCTGTGCCGTTGAGATAGGCATGTCTGAGGGCATGATACAAAGCTTAGGGAGGTGGAGATCATCGGCCCTCCGTGCTTATGTGAGACAGTTGCCGCACTGACTTTTGCTTTATAATTCTAGCCTGTTTTTCCTCTGCAGGAGTAAGACCGGGGAGTCATCGCAAGCTGATATGGATAACGGGACACAGCATTGTTTATTGGGCAGGAAAAGCCACGGGCCATTCTCACTGGGGTACCCAGTTTGGTCTCAGTGACAAACCTGAAGTTATGTGGAAGGCCAGAAGCGGCATTTATTTATTTTATTTATTTATTTTTTAACATTTATATCCTGCCCCTCCTGCCCACAGGGCAGCCCGGGGCGGCGAACAACATTAATTAAAACAGTATAAAATTTTTAAACAATTTAAAAATACAATATGTGGGAAAACCCCCACCCCTTGCCAAAAGCCTGATGGAACAGCCAGGTCTTACATATACGCCGCAACAGCAGGAGAGTGGGAGCCAGCCGAGCCTCCTCCGGGAGCGAATTCCACAGCACAGGGGTGGCCACCGAAAAAGATCTAACATAGGTGGCCACCCGGCTCGCCCAGGGAACTTCCAAAAAGGCTCCCACGAACAATCTCAAGGGTCACATGGGGAGTGAGGCGGTCCCGCAGATAGGTAGGGCCCAGGCCGTGAAGGGCTTTAAAGGTTAAAACCAGCACCTTGAACTTAGCCCAGTGCTTTATAGGCAGTTAGTGCAGAGCCCGGAGCACTGGTGTCATGTGCTCCCTGCGACCCGCCCCCATCAGGAGACGGGCCGTGGCATTCTGCACCAGCTGCAGCCTCCGGAC